>VZTN01001127.1:29805-59462 GCA_013400515.1 Erpornis zantholeuca | reverse complement strand
TTATTAAATAGAAATGACACAAGTGAGCAAGTTTGATGTAATGCAAACCAAGCAGTGAGAGATCAGATGACCAGAACCTTTTCTTGCCTTCATACAACCTTCCTTTTTAGAGATCATGCATATACTTTCAACTTTTTTGCATTTCTGCCAAGGGTTGGGAGACTAGGGATGCCTCCTACTGTGTTTTAAACATTATGCTATTTCCTAGCTTTATTTTGAGGTAAAACAGAATAAAATTGCTATATGCAGTTGTACAAACTGCTACTACAGAAGCATTAGGGGGCTGTTGCATTAAATACAATTCTGAATTACTGGTAAAAGATTATGGTGCTAGAAGACTATAACTTTTAGAGAATTTTGTCTATATAGCAAATTATATACTTGCAGCTTGTATAATCGCTGGAATAACCCTGCTGAAGCCATTGATCCCAGAGATCACACTTAAGTTACACATTTAGTGAAGGACTAAGATTTTTACATACTTCTCAATTGTTATTAATCAAAGGACAAAAACCATCTGAGTATTTTTAAAATATTTCTAAATTATGGACTAGAAATTATTTTTTCCTCAAGAACATTTATGAAAAGATGAACTCCCTGTAAGAACAAAAGAAGTTACCTATTTTTAACTGCAATAATTCATATTCATAGTAATCTGTAATGTTTCTGTGAACTGCTTTCATTGCTGTTTTATCTGGGACATTAAACTGGCAATTTTATTTTTCCTTTGTGGAAGAAAATGCACGCTGTAGAAAGAAATTACTGTTTCTAAATAACAGGCCTTCCCAGAAGGCTTCCAGTATTTCATTCACCACTGCCTAAACTTTGAGAAGTATTACCTAGCTATAGATTTGTAAGTGCTTGCACATTTCAAATACCTGTGCCTACAGACTTTTCACTTTGAAAATACCTGTCAGGTATCTATCAACGCTTCTCTCCCACCCACACATTTGAACCTGTCCTTCAAATCCTTGGCATTGAATTTCTGGCACCTTAAACTCTGCTAAGCGTTTCATGGCAAGAAGAAGGGCAACAAACAGAACAACTTGAAAAACTTTATTCTTAAGTAACTACCTTCATTTTCTAGAGTGCTTGTTGATTCAGAGAATGAAATTTCAGAAACAGCCCTTTTAGGAAGCTTCAGGAACAGAAACTGAAAAATGCATGTCACACTGAACACATCTATAGAGAAAGTCCTTTTATACAGTTGCTTTAGAGCCATCATACACAACAGAGTACTTCAACAGATTTGTCAAAGTAAAAAAAATGTGTGTGAGACAAACAAGATCTGCTCTGATAAGAACAGAACTTCAACATCCCTCTGTAGAAGTTAAGTTTTTTAATTTCTTCATGAGAAAAACTGAAGATTTTGTCAAAGTCTTGGTCCCATCTAGGTGAAAACCACGTATATGGTAAAGAAACAAAGTCATTTTGTTACAGTGAAGTATCAGTTATTAACTGAGGAGCTATTTAGTTCCCCCTTGGGAAGGAGCTCAGAAGGAAATTTTGTCTAGATACAAAGACAGCACAGAGAAATTCACAGTCAAAGCTTGGATTCATTTCTCTGATGTGACAGCCACTCATGGGGAGGTGAACGCTAAACAGATTGTCTTCATTCAAACACTGGTCCTTGCAGAAAAGCAGAATATGTTCAGATTCTACTGACAGCAGAACTGCTTACTGGTTAGTAGGTTTTATTTAGAAGGAAGAACTTGCAGTTTGACAACTGGGAAAAGACAAGGCGACAATCTCCTACCAGATGGTGCATTGAAGTAACATTTTATGTTTCTTTAAGGGTGTTTTTAGACTTAGTTGAGATTTATCACTGCATTTCAGCTTCAATACACACAAATGGCAAGATTTTTCTGCAAAACCAGACTGAGAACTTAATCTCCTTGTCTAAGCAGATCTTGCAGAAGGAAATTTGTGCTAGGTGAGAAGATCCCTGAAGAAAGAAAAGACTGGGCAATCCTACTCTCAGTGAGTCATCTAAGCTTCCACTGGAAGATGCCAGGCATGCAAGTCCTATTTAAGCAAGCTACTTACACTCAAAGCAAGCAGATCTCATAAGAGGTTGCCCTAAGAAGAAAATACTTCCACTGATCTCCACATTAGGAACACTAAGTCTTTGGCAGGCATTTGAAAACTACCTCAGCTTGCATTTGGTGCTTGAGGAATCAAAGTGCATGCAGTCTCTTACTACAAGAAGGAAAAGTAGAAGAGAAATATTTTTCTGGAGAAAGCTTGACACGGAGGATGAGAAAATGTAGGCAGTAAGTAGCTGTAGAGACATAAGGCCATTTTTCGCATTTTTACAAAACTGAGTTGTAGACACACCAATGGATCAGTGTCTTGATGAAAATACAACTGTGTTGTAGACACTTATCCCTGATTCCATAAAAATATGAAAAGGTTCTGTAGTTTTCCTTATCAATGGGTTCCACTGTTATCTACACTGGATCTCAAGTCTCACAATAGACGGGATGAAGAAATACTAAAAATAAGAGAAGTCTAATTCCAAGCCTGCACTCCCCACAGACAAGCTGCTAAACTACTTTATTGGAAAGAACTTGTATAGTCAACACCCACTAAGCCAGACACTGAGATATGGTATCACAAGAGTAGACAACTTTATCTCTGTAGTACCAAGCTTGACAGCCAACATATTTAATGAAATTATTCATTGCACATAATGGGGCAATAGAGAACACTTGGGGAAAGATATGATAGGCTTGAAAACAAGAAAAAACACTAAATAATTTAATTCTAAGGAAATAAAATTAACTAGTGTCTTGCAAAAAAGGGAGTGAGAGAGGACATAATAAGGTGCTCTCATAAACCAAAATAAATCAAGATTTCCTAAAGACAGAGGAACCTGAAGTGCAAGAATTGCATCAAGAGAAGAGAATTTTAGATATAGTTAGACCCATCAGTAGTCACATGCACTCTAGTAAACAGCAGGAAGAAAATACAATGCTGTATGTCACAGTGGGAGAGATGCATTAATGGACAAGAGCTTTGACATACCCAAGGAAAAAACTACAAATTAGAAATATTAGATTTAAAGACATTCAGTCATCTTAAAAAAGAAATCAACACTTTAAAGGACATTAATTTTTGTTTAACAAAAGTGTGATACATACTTCACCAGATCTATCCTGTTGTTGATTGCAGCCCAGTGGAGAAGCGTTACATTTTCTTTGTCTGGTTGTCGTACATCATAACCAGCTTCCACCAACTCTCTACATCGTTCATATATTCCATACCTTGAAGAATAAAACAAGATTTGTCAAAATGCTTACATGAGATAAAAATGCATTCAGCAAACACCATACTTTTGGTCACAATACAAAATCTTCAACAGAAGAGAAATTAAGAAGAAACTTTTTTTCCTTTTCTGTATGATAACAAATCTCTTGCAACAAGAAGCTTCTACTGGAAAAACCACATTAATCAAATCAGGATATTGCAGAAAACTTGTGTCCACAGAAAACTGTACTGCAGAGCAAGGCAAAATATCTACCAGTAGCATACTAAATTTAAGTAACTGTTCACTTCCCAGGGACTCCACTACATTTGTTTCTCCCACTTCTGTTCTCCATCCTTTCCAGCTCTTGAAGACCAAAAAAAACTTAATCAGCTGATTTGACAGTATCTTCCTAAAATGCATGAGAAGATATGATCATCGAGCCAACTGCAAACACTAGCAGCTCAAATATTTCCCATTCTTTTTCTCAAGACAACAAATAGCAATCTTCCTGATACAAGTTAGTATCATTTTCCTTTTTAGGCCACTTCAAAATTCTGTACATTAATATGAACCTATTCTTTTACTAAAGAGAACTATTAAATGTGATGTACTGCCACTTGAAAAAAAAATCTGCACATATTTGAAAGTTGAAGCAAATCAGGAAGCACAAGCATCACTTAGGCATTTAATGTAGGGGTACCTACAACAATAGATAATGTTTAGCTTGATGCTTAGACTGTTTACCACCTATTTTCAGTGTCCAAAAAAGCAATGGAGAAAAGCAAGCAAAGATTACATTTTGAAAATCTGTACCTCCCATAGGGATTTCTCAAGTCTCAAGGAGGAGAATGTGGGAATGCCTTGCAATCGAGATCAACACCTTGTGACATCTGACTTCTGCTAAAACAGAACTTTAACAGCCTCTCAAAGTTGGGATTTAACTAAGCTTTCATATGCTGCTTCTATGTTCTGCAGAAGAGACAGCCTTAGAAAAGGCTCTTCTGCTCCACTTGATCCGCTCATATAACTGATGCAGAGACCTTCTTCCTAGGGTAGTTCCCTACTTCTTCTTCTTCTTCTTTCATGTATTTGAATGAAACCTCAGTCTGGATGAATGCTCAAATGACTCAAGCCAACAAAACTCATGAATGCTTTCTAAGCCTATCACAGATTTGAAGCACAACACTTAGTTGGACACTATTAAAAAGTACTAGACGTAACAGCCTACTTAGATCACATTGTTTTCAATTTCTTAGGTAAGTTGCATGAGAAATGATGAAAAATGCTGGAAACTGTTGCCCTACTAATTATGTTTTCAAACATTACGAGAGATCAGAACAAAGACTTGCACGCAGTACATATCAACTGGCAACACATTTGTAAAATGTGGTCCTTCACACTGAGTAAAAAAGCAGCAGTCATGAATAATTTTGACTTCAAAGCTTTTTTTTACTCTGTTGGGGGAGGTGGAAAGATGTTTGGGTTACAATGACTTAGAAGTATGCAACCAGCTAGACAAGATACACATGCTCAGACAAACATAAGTGCTAGGAAAACTGCGAAGGTTCTAAGTGAATCCAGTCTTGAGGCACACTTGATCTACCAAGTTCTAGTTTAGACAAGTAGTGCAGCCTGATGAGTGCTTGTACAAATGGCTTAACACATACATACCATTCCTGACTTCTCATCTCAGCTGGAAGGGCCACTGAAAGAGGTTAGGACTAAAAAAAGCAGCCAGCCAAGAACAAGGAATTAAGAGACAGTAGGAGAGATGGAGGAAAAAAGGACTTCCAAAAGCAGGACAGCAAATTGTGATCTTCCTACAGTACAGTATCACACTGCCATATTACAGTGTCTGAAGGCAGCCTGGAAATGGTTCATATAGAATGGCACTGCAACCATTTGTGGACAAGCTACTCTACTCCAGTCAGCTGTTATGACACTCCTTCCTGCTAGAGATAGCCTGCTGTCTTCACTTAAACTACAAATTAAAACCATAATGTAAGAAATTACTGACCTAAGCCCTACTAGTAGGTTTAACAGTCACCAGCTAAAAAAAAAAAATGTATTGCCTAAGGCAGAGTTTAGCCAAGTCTTCTCCTGCTTAAGTAAGCAGTACAAAACAAGGAGTAGGGAATTTTTAAAGAAAATATTCTGTTATTGGAAAGATACAAAGAACACAAGGATACAATAATGTTAACTTCTTACAAAGTGTAAGAGGCAATCATGTAAAGCCTTCATGCAATGGATTAAGATTTTCCTTACACGTTTTGGGTGGGATCAAGTTACCCTTCTTCATAGTGGTTCCTATGGGGCTATGTATTTGTGAGCAAAACAATGTTGATTAACACACCAATATTTTAGCTATTGCTAAGCAATGCTTACACAGCCTTTCCTGTTCCTCATGCTGCCCTGCCAGTGAGCAGGCAGAGGTGCACAAGAAGTTGGGAGGGGACACAGCTGGGGCAGACAACCCCAAAGAGATATCCAATACTGCATGGCAGTGTGCTCAGCAATAAAAGCTGAGGGACAAAGGAGGGACAGCTGGAGTGAAGGCACTTGTCTTCCCAAGTAACCATTACATGGACATGGCTGAACACCTGCCTGCCCATGGGAAGCAGTGAATGAATTCCTTGTTTTGCTTTGCTTGTGTGTGCAGCTTTTGCTTTATTAAACTTTGTTTATCTTTACCCTTTTGGCAAATTTCTCCATCCCACCAGAGGGAAGCAAATGAGCAGCTGCAGGGGGCTCAGCTACCCAGCAGTTAAACCACTACATCACTATTGGCCAGCTAGGGCAGCTACAGCTGCACATATGCTTTAGGATGAGTGTCCTACCAAGTTGACTGCACAACACAAAATGAACCTCCTGAAAGTAACCTTTCATTCCTACCCAAATTTTTGTTAGACCATGCTGCCAAGATAGGTATAAGCAAGAAGCACTATGACAATCTTGGGGGAAGGGGGCAGAGAGGTGATTATTCTTTGGGTTATTTTGTTGGGAGAGGGTTGGAGGGGTTATTTGTCGAGTTATTTCATTAAAAGCAAAACTATAGTCTTACAGAAAATGTGATGCTATTTTCTGAAGAACTTGGCTTAAGAGGTATGAAAACAAAGCAAATCTGCAACAAGTGACCCTGCAGCCTGTTGAGGCAGAATGCCAGCGCCCCGGCAGAAGTTCCCATAAAATGCTCCACTTATGTTTATAGGTACCTTCTTCTAGAATTCACCCGGACACTGCGGTGAGACCCTGGGCAAAGACTGCTGGCATGACTTCAGATACAAGAAGGAATAGTAGGAATGGATTCCTTCTTTAGGGCTTAGCATCATAAGTCCTAAAGTCCCATTCTTCCCACTAGAAGGCAAACTACAAGTCATAGTACATGGTACTACTTGGCCACAATATGGAACACAACATTCTGCAATACGTCAGAAAAGCCTTAATAGGAAAACAAAGCACTTTCCAAAAGTGATACTGAGTATGAGGTACACAGAAATTTTTAAATTTAAGTCACCCCCAGTTTGTCTGATCCTAGCAATATATTTTTGGTACCTTGAACTCAGTCATAACTGTTTACTAAAGGTGCAGTACACAAGGTATAATTTTATGAATCTTCAATTTATTAAATTGTCAGAAGAGGACTTCAGGATCTTGACAGACAAAATCTGCCTGGCAAAAAAAAGTTAGGAATTTACAACAATTTGCTCCTCCTCCTGTAAACAGCAGGCTCTCTACAATTAAATAGAACACTGAATCTGCTGCAGTTATGGCTTCTTGAGCTCTTTCACAGAAGTGCAGCATTCTTCTCTCACATACAACCTACAGTCTTCTGCCATCAATTTGCTGCAGTTGACTTCACCTTGCCTTCTCCAAAGGTTCATGATGCACTGTTAGGTTACAAAATGACAAAGTCACCTAGTTCAGACACTCAGCGTAATCACTCTTGTAATGTTGTTATAAAGGGCTCTACGCTCTTCAAGAGTAATGGAGAGAAAGATTCAAATCGTCACAGGAGACTGACATATTAACCTAACAAATATTCAGCAACTGAGTGAATTCTAGAGGGTGATGCTGTAAGCATCAATACGAGCCATAATTAAAGCATATTATTGAGCTTGTCTTGTTCTGAAAGAAACTGGATTAGTCCAAGGCAAAAATACCATTGTGCAAGCTCATTTTGCTATCACAGTCTCTAAGCCGTTCCAGTAACTAACCTGTAACATTTTATTTGTCATCGCAGGTTAAAGATATTCTGGCCTTAGCACATTGAAAAACAGTACCCTACTACCTTCTGCATTTTAAATATGTAATCCATTTTCTATTCTTTTGTCTACAAACTCATAGACTCTTGAAAATAGGCACTGCCAGCTTTGCAGCACGATTAACATTAAATTTGTCCACAATAATAGGAAGGAATCTCTCTACAGTGAGCACGTCACCATGCCAACAAAGAGTAGGTAAACCAGGAGCTCGCTCCCTCATCTTGCTATCATTGTAACTGAAATCAACGCTGTTTTAACCAAAAATGCAATTAACAGAAAAACAGTATTTTTTCTCTTTTCAAATTTCATTCCCATGAATAATGATGGTAAATACTAACAAAGCCTTTAACACATTCTCAAGGTTTTTGTGTTAACAGTAAGACAGTTTTGTTTTCAACAGAAAAGGTTTAACTCGAGCTGCTTACTGGACCATTAACAGCATTATTGAAAGACAAAAGAAATTCAGCTCTTAAATACTGTTCCAAAGCCCTAAATTGTCTAAGTCGTTGCCATATTACTAATGTGGTTAAAAAAGTCCCACCCTTCCACACAGACGTCAGGTACATTTCACTTTCAGCACTATAATCAACCCCATGGGAACAAATAACCAGGAATAATGGATGTGTACCTATGTTACAGTCTGTCTGCCCTCTCCTTCAAGTAGCTGAAAAGTGCCAGGAGTAACTGTTCCTCTGGCCAACCCTTACCAATTTTAATTATTCAATATATGTATGTATCTTTCTATCAGTTACCCTATGAGTGATGAGAAACAGTCATGAAAAAAGCATGAATCCAACCTTTTTTTATTGGTGAGATTCAACATAATTCATAATTTATGCTGCACTATTTCACAACGCCAAGAACTTCATTTTGTATTATCTCATTGAATAAAACTTAACAGAGAAGTTAATCTTGTGATAATGAAATCATAACACTTAAGTACAAGGAATCAATCTTCCAGATGTCACAAAAGCACTTATTAATATCATTAATATTTAATACCCATGTTCATAATGGTCATTTAACTTCCTTTCAACAAAGCTGGAATTTGATCAAACTCCCTACAAGCCAAAAGTATCTATTCACTCTCAACAGAACTGAAGAACACAATGCGAGGATTAATGTGTCTCAGATTTTGTTCTACTAGTGACAGCCCACCACATGCTTTTCTACCTGTGAACTTCTGCCACTTCTCAGTTTAAAGGATTTAAAACAAAACGAAGGCAGCAACTTTGTCACATTAACACAAGACACTTCCCAAGACATCATATTTAAAGTTATGACTGCTGCCTTGGATGACAGAGGGCTACTGCCACCAGACAATGGAAATAAATAATAAACAATTAAATTTCAGCATTAAATTTCACTTTTAAATCACTTATGGCAGGCTTTGTTGGTTTTGGGTTTTTTTTTTTTTAACAAGACTCCATTCCCTCCCTGGAGCTTCAGTGAGAACTTTGAATATCACAGAGGAATAAAACCGAAGGCAAGCATGGATGATTTTTTTATTATTTCTTTGAAAATAGTTTTTCAAATACAGATGAGTGGCCTGCTTCTGCTTCCAGACACACAGTGGAGACCTTCTACTGTAAGAAATAAACTGAGCTGAGAGCAGAGGGGTTTGTACACACAGGGACAAAGCCGAGAGCAGAGGGGTTGGTACACACAGGGACAAAGCCGGGTAGGGGTCTGGAGTGGACAGAGAGATGACCAGAAGAGAGCATGGTAAAGTTCTGTAGCCGCACTGGCCATTAGAACAAGTAAGTAACCCTGGGCGTTGCCTTTTCACTGCAAGATGAATTCCTAGATTCAATGTTCCTTTTGTCAGTCCCTAGTGTAAGAAACTAGCCCCTACATTACTCAATTAGAATGTTAAAAGAGTCAACCCCAGACTGATTATCGCAATTGTCTGTCCTTATCTGCCTAGCCTTTGCTAATCAAACCCCCTTTATTTCTCTCGGATCTTGTCCCAGCGGAGCTCAAGTCCAGAGGAGGCTGGCGTATGCAAATAGAAGAGACCCTTAGCACCATAGGATAATTTTTATAGAATAAGAACCACGTAGACAACGAGCCAATACACAATCAGAAGACCTAAAAGACAGCCCAAGTCGAAGAAAAGATAGATGCATCTCCTAATCCTGATTTGAGCTGTCACAGTAACCTGCAAGGAACCAGACTAGTGTGGGTACCCTGGACTCCAAGCTAAGACAGTAAGTCTCCTGTGGCGTCCATGAGGACAGGATCCTGGCATCTGCTGCACTGTACACTAGCAATAGACCTGCACGCCGCCTCCTCCTCCTCTGGCAACAGACCTGCAAGCTACTGCCGCCTCCTCCGGGTTGCCAGTGGGAGCTACGACAACGGGAACGAGTCTGGTCGAGCCCCCCCTGCCCAGCTGATTTATTTAATAAAGAGCTGAATATTAATAAAGGCTTTAGCCCTGCTCATTTCACTACGAACCAAACAATTTTGCTATAACCAAATGTAACGTGGCAAAAAATTACACACACATTCTAACATCTGCAACATGGAAGGGCCAAGAGAGCACTACTTTTAAAGCTACCTAGATGCTCTTGGACATGTTTACAACAAAGTCAGTGAAAAGTGTTATTTGTATGAATAGGTAGTAAAACTAAACACTATGATTTTTACTCCAGCAAAAGTTTCTGCAAAATAAAAACGGAGATTGACTATTTTGATACAAAGCATGCCAAGGGCCCCAGGTCTTCAGGAGAATTTATGAGGAGCATAATGGGGAAAAATACAAATACCCACTTCTCTTCAATAAGCCAAACCACTGTTTTCTATATGAAATCTTCATGTTATTATATCTGTAGCTCATACCGTATGAGTGTGTTAATTTAATTAGTGTCCAATCTACAGATTAAGAAGATAAAGCACTGACACAGTTCAATAAGATATGAAGCAACATAAGAATACTTATGGAAAACTGTAAGGAGTTTGCAAGGTAATATTTTTCCTTGCTGAAAAAAAAGTTGAGCACAGTATTCTACTAACATTGTTTTATTTCTGTGTAATCTAGTGTCAATAAAAACATGTCAAAATAGAATTCTACATTCAAACAGCATATATGAAATATAGATGAGTTTTAAATGTTATCATACCATTTTTCTCACCATTATCTTTAAGGTTTAAGGAACTATGCTCTCAATTTTCATGTATGTTGGAACAATAACATAACTATTTTTTCCAGGAGAAACTGGACTTGGGAAAAACCCCACCCAAACCAAGAGACTGGAAATTCTTATTATATTTTGCTACATCTTGCTTCAACTTATTGAAGTGCGTGGGGGAAGTGTTGTAGGAGACTGATGAGTGGTCCTTTTTTACAAAAACTTTTTGTGGCGTCTTACTTACACTAGCACTGAACTAAAAAGTAAGGAAAGTCAGCAGATATTTTCATCTCAGTGAATATTAATTTTAGAGGACAAAGGGTAGAGGATAAGATCACCTGTTTTTAATACAAAAATGTGATAGGTTATGCTTCTATAAATGCAAATAACATCATTTTAGTAGAAAAAGTGTATCTTTACAAGAACACTGAATTAATATATCAGCATCATTATTTATTTTACTGCAAGTTTTATGATATTTGGTGGGTTTATTTTCTACCTTAAATTTCAGACATATCTCCCTCTATGACAGACATTTTTTATAACATGGCCGTCAAAACCTAGTAAATGCTTAAATAAAGGTGTGTTTAAGATGACACAGCCTCAAGCCGTGCCAGGGAAAGTTTAACCTAGGTATCAGAAAAAATTCTTCACAAAAAGAGTGGTTCAGCATTGAATGGGCTGCACAGGGTGGTTAAGTCACCAGCCCTGGAGGTGTTTTAAAAAGCCTTGATGAGGCACTCAGTGCCATGGTTTAATTGATAAGGGAATGCTAGGTCACAGGTTGGACTCGATCTCAAAGGTGCTTTCCAACCTAGTTTATTCTGTGATTCTGTGAATTCTACTTCTAGTCAGGGAAGTGCTGCCTGGATACCACAACTTGATCATGTTGACAGTCCCCCTTCTCTGCAATATCAACCATTAGGGCTACAATATGAAACTGCAGTCCTTGTGGTGAGATGCCAACTCAGACGCAGTTGATTCTTGCATGAGAAGACGAGAAAAGAATTGTAACAACTCAGTTGAAAGCACAGAGCAGCCTGAATCTGAGGGTTAACAGGGACAAAGGTATTTCCGGTTTTCAAACATGCAATGAGCATACAAAAAAAGAAGTAGGTAACTTGTAAAACCACTTCTGCTGTCAAACACACTTCCATACTTTTATGAAAAGCAGCTAGTTTGGTATCATGCCAATACTGTAATTTCTAAAAATACGCTAATATGAGTATTACAGATTGCAGTACTACCAATAAAGTATTTAGAGCAACAATACAAAGTCAGACATCTGCTTCAGAAAGCTAAACTCCTCACAACTCAAAACAAAAAGTGAAGGAAGGTACATACTTCCTATGCCTAAACTAGGCCTGTGTCACATGCAGAGCTGCAAAGCTGCTTTCAGTTTGGGCAGGTTTTCTTAGGAAAAAAATCTAAGAAACATTTTGTCTTGAGAAGCAAAAGGCAAATAGCTCTGCAAGATACATAACGGTTTAAGCATTAGCACTGACAATACAATAATAAAAATAAAAATCTTACAGAACTATCTCAGCTCATTGAAAAAAAATGATGGTGGTGATTGTTTCTGAATGACAAACAAGAAACTAAAAAATAGTGTCATGACAACTCTTCAGAAAGTCTTGCATATCAGTATCTATTACAGGACTGTGGAACAAACAAATTTGTATAATACATCTGCATAAACAGGGCAATTAAATCTGCACTCAGTTTATTCCTACAGCCCTCCTTCAATACTAAACTCAGTTTCAAAGTAGGACAGAGATTGCAGAATCAGAGACAAGGAAAGTAAGAGACATTCTTTCTAACCGACAAATCGATCCAACCCTTATGGTTACATATAAATGTTGCCTGCTTACCTGCTAATCATCACCTACAGAAAATAAACATCAGTACCATGCTATCTTCCAACAATCTGTCCAGCAACCACCTGTACTGACAGCTTACCACAATTCCTCCCATAAATTTTCATACAATGATCATAAATTTGTCATAACAGTAATTTTGTAGAGGTTGCTCCTGAAATCTTCCACTATTGGATTGAAAAATACAGTTTACTTTCCACTCTACACAAATAAAACAACCCATTTCACTGTTTCTAACTGATTAAGACACAGACAAATCTAACATTCAAAAATGAACTCACTGTGTGGCTTTGACAATGTCCCAAGTGCTGTAATCATCAATGTGGCTTTTCCGTCCAAGAGATTCACTGTATCCATGGTTGTAATGGCTTTGAGGTTTTATTTCCTAAAAAAGACAAATTTCCTTTTAATACACCCAAATCAACGAATTTCTGAGAAAAAAAAATTAATTTTATAAGCAAAACTAAAACCAGTACCCAGTTTGATGTACTATAAAGCTACCTAAATGTAACACCCAGTTCAATCTACTATAAAGCTACCTAAATGTAACAGGGGTACATTTCTACATTTTGGAAAGCAGGCCACCTTATTTCTGAGTATAGTTTTCACTTTACAGTAAACACAACTTGCAATTACAGGGTTCTGCCAAATCCTTCATATTTTCCTACTTCTGTTTTTACAGAATGCTAACAAAAACTAGGAACAAATTTCTTTGGTTAGTATTGGGTTTGGGTTTTTATTTTTTGTTTTGCTTTACTTTGCTTTTACAAATGCAACATAACATAGCTAGAAAAGCTATTTACCATAAGCTGAGAAAGTCTCACTGTTACTACAAATTAATGTTGCATTTCAAATAGCAGAGATTATCTGTGTATGTTTAAGCTGTTGGTCTCAAAAGTAAGTGGCATGACCATGACATGTTCTTCGACAGACACAGCTTCCCTGACTTAATTCCACTGATGAAAGGCAGTTTTCCCCAACATAGACTTCCATGAGAAGAATTTTTATCTTTAACCTAAACCTGGAAAAACTTTTAAAAACCTTATGAAAGGTTTTTAATGAAAGGTAATGAAATTATGAAAGGTGTTTAATTAAACAGTTCCAACTTCCACTTAGTTACTGAAATGAGTGACCAACTTGTTCATTATTATACTAGGCAGACTTTTTTTTTTTTTAATAAAGATAAATGAGTCAAGACAATAATCATGTACTGCACCTAACCTTAACAAGGATTCGTAGCCACAAAGCTCCACTACCTACCTCTCCCTAGAGGCATACGTTGCCCTGTTAGCTTAACTGACTAAGAGATACACTAGGGTTAGGGAGAGTTCCTATTGCCAGCATGAGCAGGCCTTCCTGCTCATGTTCTCTCAGCTGGGCAGTAATTTCTGCAAAAGGACCTGTTGGGTACAATGAGAAATAACTTCTTACTGTGCCCAGTTGGGGCTAGTGAGCAAAAGTGTTTTCTTGCTTCCTGGGACATTACCCAGTTCTCCATTGAATGGATGGGAGTTTAATTGAACTGCCTGCTAACCCTCAGATGCTATTCATCTTGGCTGTTATTTCAAGATAACTATTTCTACTCTGAAATTATTACTTACATTATCCGTGTCTTTTAAAGAGGCTAAAAAAAAAAATGGAAGTCTGAAACCTGTATTTTAGTATTTCCAGATTTCAACATGCTGAAGTACCACTATGGCAGAAGTCTAGAACTCTGGATATCAGTTATAACTTCAGCATAAACTGTCAAGAAATTAGTCTGGCTGCAAATCTGAAAACTCTCAGTAATTATTTAAAAAATGAGTAACTCCAGCTGAGCATGTTTGTGTTAGTTACGTACAATATACCTATTTCAGACATGAGGAAAAAAATCCAAGTAAGAATTTCTAATGCAATAAGTGCATTTTGTTGCACTAAATTAATATAGTAATTTATATAGTAAGAAAAAATATGAAAATTTATACACTAAAAAAAAAGTATTTCAAGAAATTGAAGCATTTAGAGCTTTAGAATCAGAACACAGTTAACACTGATGACTAGTGCAGCAAGTCCTCATTTTCAAAATAAACTTATTCTTATGCAGGATTTTTCCTCAGAAAAACCATTTTTTCCATTTCAACAGTACCTAAGTGTTTAGCAGATTATATCTCTTCTTGACCACAATGTTATTCTGCAGCATTTAATATTTCTTTCCAAGCCTGAAAAATTACCTAGATGAACCAATTAAGCATTGCCAGCCCAGCAGGAAGGTTGCTCTGTTGCCATCTCTACAGGAGAGACAACCTAAAAATGTAACACAGCATCTGCTGTCATCCAAATCACATATTACAAACAATCCTCTTACAACTCAGAAACACAGCTTTTCTTTCTATCTGAAGAAGGCAACAGCTTAACCAAACATTTTTTTGTCAGCTATTAGATAAGCCAGAGTGTTATCTGGAGTAAAAGATGCTGGAAAAAAATAACAGAGATCATTACAATTTAAAAGAGAAAGGAAAATATAGGAGAAGGCTATATTCATTATTTTGTCCCACATGATTTTTTTCTTTTCCACCATATTAGGAAAAAAGCAGGATTTGTAATACCTCTGTTACCCCATTATTACACCACACATCTGCGGCAGGATTTTACATATCAACTTGTAATGCTCAGACCCTCAAAAGCTAAAAGGATAAGTAGGCAGAGACCTGAACAAAAAATTCACTGTCTTGGAGCATCTTGATAAGGAGACAGAAGTTTGATGTATTTTTGAGCCTCCCACAGCTACTGGATGGGGAAAAAAATCTCTCATCTAACAATCAGTAAAAGCAGACTGAGAAACTCTGGCTGTTTTTCAGTCACATATTAGTGTACCAGAGAACACTATTTTTACTAACCTACATTTTCCTGACCACTTCAAGCACACAAACCTGGTTTCTGTTCCCTTGAGCCTACACTAGCTAGTCAAGAGAGCATTCTCAAGAAGTGTACATTTATGTCAGCCGAGAGTGATCATGAAATCACAGCCTTATGATACCAATGTTTTCACAAAAATGTTTAAGGGAATACAACAAAAGTTTAAATAGTTAACTAATAACCATGTAAATTTTAAAATGTGAGAAGTGGTATTAACTCCTGCTATACTAGTTTTCTAATGACTTAAAGCTAATGACAGAATCCTTAACTTTCAAAAAATATATATTGTTTGTACTGACAGCATCTCTGAAATACTCTTTTTAAGAGAATTTGAAAGTTTCACTATACATTAATGCAAAATAGCTGAAGTCAAAAAAACATTTGAGGTGATTGCAGGTAATGCATGACACACAAGCAAAAAACAGTTCTCCCTTTTCCCCCCAGTACATACATGAACAGCTACATTCTATTGGTTTAACATAAAGACTTACAACAAATATAAACTTAAAGCAAACCCTATATTTTATAATTTATTAAGAGAGTTGAGTTCATATTTTACATTTAGGAATAGTTGAAACAATTCCTAAAACCCTCAAAGTTTAATGGATATCACAGCCTCCAAAATAATACCATGGAGTCTTCTATACCACAGTGTAAACTGTGGAAAAAAATGACTTTAGATGTGCCTGAAAAGAATATGCAAACATTGCTCATTTTGGAAGTAAATCTTTAACAGTAAATCACAGGAAAGCATATAAAATCTGAATTCTCAGCCAAGATAGTCAGTTTTCTGCAGCCCAGACACAGATTCCCAACCTTAGACTCAAAATTTATCATTCATTATTATCTATGCAACTTGACAGCTGCATGCTGGCTCACAGTAGCATGCTGGCTACTACAAGTGCCATTCTACTAGGGATAACTCTTACCCAGCATTATGAGTGCCTAGTTTATGACTGTAATCTGCAGAGTAACCTCTGGGTTCCTAAGTCAAAAAGCTATCAGGAATCAAGAGAAAAGAAAACCTGGATTTTGTGAATCACAGTCATACTTGATTCACCTGATGATAGGTGATTTGGACCAAGTCAATGCAAATAATGCTGTTACACACTAGGCTTGGCTGCCAAGGCAAAAAATAAAAGAAACAAGGTAGCAGCTAGGAACTGAAAATAATTGTTTTCAGGGTTCTGAAACTCCTGCTGTGCATGGCTAGGGCACTAGAATATAAATGTGGAAGAATAGTTTCTCCTAATTATTCTAAAAAGAATGATTTAGAAAGACATAATCGAAGACTAACATTAAGAGAATGCAACACAGGTTTATGCCACTAACTGGGCAAGCTACCAATAACAGGAAAACAACTGACAGCCTGAAATAGGAGACCTTTAGAAGACCTACAATGAATGAATGCAAACCAGGTATCTGCCCAAGGTGGCACATTTCCCATTTCTAAATGTTTAACATAGCAATTTAAAAGACTGTTTTTAAATAGCAATCTCTTTTTATATGCATTGCTACCACAGACAATGGTTTCAGCATGGCCAGAGCTATCAGATACTGCCGTAACACACCCAGGCACGTCTCTTAAGTGGACAGCAGGCTGCCTGAACAAAGCTGCCTGTGCCCAGGTATCATACAGCCTGCTCAGCCCCAGAAGGACCAACTGCAGTGGTGCTACATCAGGGACAATTTGCACAGTGTGGGTCATTCTGCATCAGCAGTTAAGCTAGAAAGAAATTACATGTATGACATTCACACAGAATCTCTTTTCAGAGTTAACAAAAGTAGTAACACACAAAATAGCGATTACTTCCTCCAATTTGCTGGACAGAAGAGAAAGCTCAAGTCCTAAATCATACAATGATCTAGATTACCTGACTCTCACTATTAAAGGAACAGAAATAAACATTAAAAAGTGAAAAACAATGAGCTTAAGCTTTTAATTTCCCACCTAAAAGAATAAGCCTCCTCTAAATACATATGCCCTCACACAAATTTTTGGAATATACTTTAAATTCTTGAAACTACTATGACTTTTTTAAACATATGATATGACAGATTGATAATAAAGTAGCAACATAACATTTTGAGCCTAGAGTATAAACTGCATTTACAAATGGCTTCAACAACATTTCCCAAGTGTTAAAATATCTTCCCTTTTTTGATGAAAATATTTATTCCAGGAAAATTTAATTTTTCAATGATGATTGCTGTTAAAAAAACCCTAACAGGCAATTTAAAGATGAAAACCTAATTGAAACCCAAGGGCATTTGTTTTTCACTATTTTGATCTTTAGTGACAATGGCTCTTCCCCAGCTGAGAGTCAGGAAAACTAGTAAGAAGGTAGTAGAGCAGAAGCCTGATGTCACTGATATAAAATAAGTAAGTTGCAAAGACTAGTCTCTAGTTATTTCATCCTGTTTCAAGGAGCCATTTCCAAGCAGGATTTGAGCCAAAGCTGTTACCTTTGCTAAAAGAGAAAGATCATTCCTCTGCCCACTCTTCCCCACTGCTCTTGGTTCCATGCTCCTGCTCCACCAGCTTTGGCTTTCGAGCCATCGTCATACATGCACTCCACTCACTATAGGAAAGGGGCAAGGGGTGATCAAGAAGAAACAGAAAAATCTCCATCTTTTAGTGGACAGCAACCCGAATCTGTTTCTCCCGTGATAACACTGGCTCCAAAGCCACTGACAGAGGGAAAGTAAGTCAGCAAAAGGTAGCAGGAACATTTCCACAGTAGCTAATTGGTAATTTGACTAAGCAATCATGGAACAACACACTACAACTTTTAAATATCCAAGAAGCTGGGCTGACAGGTTGAAGAAAATTATTCTGCTTAGAAATTGCTAGAGTTGGCTGGCTTAGAAGGTTGCAAGAAAGACAAATTTTGTTAATCTGTAAGAATCAAATTTGGTTCCCCCATTCCTACCAAGGATCACTACTTCTAGATGAGCTTCCCACTTCAGTGACTACCCTTTGACAATGCCCTAATCACTCATATGCATCTCTGACTATTTTGTCATTACTCATTAGTCACAAAATGTGCAGACTGCTTGCACAGATGCACAAGTAATGCAATGTGGAAAAAAAAAACCACAAAAGAGAATAATGCTTTAAAAACAACAACAACAAGACATGTATTGGTAAAAAAAAAAAAACAACACAGAGGAAAAAAGGGAACCTCCTCTGGAAAATAAACCCAGTAAGATGGGGAAAGAGAAGATAATGCAAAATATGAAATAAAACTCCAAAGGATAAAGCATGAAGTGCAGGGGAGAGGAGGGGGGAAAAGTGTTTATATTCTTGGAACCTGTGCTAATATTGGCATTCCCAATCAGTCTTTCTCATAACCAAACGCACAAGCAAAGTTATGCTCATTTCCTCTCTATACTCAAAGCTTTTAATCTTTTCCAATAAAGAAAGCCTAAATGAAATAAGGTTAAGAAGGATTCTGAGAATAGTATTTACAGAAAAAAATAAGAAGTTATGCATGAAATAATAAGATGACCAAGACTGAATTATTCTGAGATAGCAATTTCATAATTCACAATTATACATAGCAGGAGGATATGAAAAGGTCAATATGCCTGCTTGGACATAAGGAAGGGTGGAATGAACTGCTGCTTACAGCTGCCACACATGGCTCTGGTAGGCATTAACAGATGGCTAGGACTGCTTTTCCTTTAACGTTATGCAGTGTTGCTGCAAGGAAGCGATACCATGATCAAAATCAGACACTCAGGTTCTGAATGGTGACCAAGATAATTGAGACTTAAAGAGAAAATACTAACAAGTTTTAAAATACAAACATAGAAATAAGAGTATTACCTTCCATAAAATTGCATACTATTGCCTTTGTTTCGTAAGAGAAACAAAATAATTTCTTTTTTAATTGATGACTACATATCTGGCTGCAGTCAGAGAATCGTAATAAAATTGGAAGTGACTGCAACTATTTCAGGGAAGCTAAATAATAATCCTCATGTATGTGTGTTACATTCAGTTCCAGGGACTACTGGAGGTTAGTGTTAAAGAACTCCTTCCCCAATATTAGGGGGTTCAGTTTCCCTGTTCTTCATTTACTACTACGTAGTGCTTTTTAGTTTGCAATCCCAGTTTTCCTCCTACTTTTAAAAAGGTGCAAGAATCTATACAGACAAATTTTTATATAGTTATTTCCATATTATAAACACCCACATTCATTTATATACACAAAGACCAGTCACTCATGAACTAACATTAACAGAAAAATGCTCACAAAATAAATACAAGCAAATCAATTGAACACAAACAACAACAAAGAGATACTGCTACTATTTTAATATTTTTAATGAAAGATACTCTTCTAAACTTTATGGTAACTTTCCTTCCCCTACCCTTTCAACTAATTCTGCAACACATAAAGTCACAGAAAGAGAGGCTAAAATGTCTTAGTTTCAGAGAGAATCAAAATTATTTTTTCTAGGCATAAGAAGAGTAGCTTTTTCTTCTCTAGAAACCAGTTCCTCCCAACATTTACTGCTGCAACAGCTAATCTAACTAACTGTTGACTGTCATCAAGTGGGAACAATCTGATCCTTCTCATGTTCACACGAAGACCTAGCCCAGAAAGTTAAGAATTCTCTATGGCTATGTAAGTTCATAACTTTGAGGAGCCAGAGTGTTCAGCAGCTATGAGCTGTTAGATTGTCTGGACTAGAATGATTCATATACACCTAAAGATTCGCTAACCTGTGCTAGAAAATTTCCACCTAAACCAGACTACATTCTCCATGGAAAAAGAAAGCATACCACTCTTTTTATTAACTGATCACATTATGCATTTTAAAAAATAGTTCAGTGTCTGGCTTGCAAATATATACTATCAGACTTGCCTTACTTTGATTCTTAACCATTAACACTAGGATTCTCCCTGCCCCATTATAGCATTAAATTACACAAAGTGAGTATGACATGACAAAATAAACTTCCATTCAATGGTATTTCTGTAACTGTTTTCCATTACTTTTTACATTTTACTGCATTTTGTGAAGTCTGTTCGGTTTACCTCCTACAATTTTGGTCTATTTGCACAGTTTCTTGACACACTAAAAGAAAAGATGTATTTATGAAAATCCCTAGAGAAGCTAATCATAGAATACATAAATATTGCAAATAAATCTGTACGTAATACTTAATTTTTTTTTAATCAATCTGTAGTTTAAGTTGACAACGTTTTTTTTAAAAAGTGGTGAAATAGATTGAGAAAAGCCTCACTTCATACACCATAAACTGGCCCTTTTGCTGCTACAGATTTCCACCCACAAGCAAGTCAGGCATCACACAGAGAGCAAAATCCTGCATACTCTCCAACATAGATCTAATTTTTTACATAATGAGTTAGAGATGCTCAACTAGAGCCCTTAATCCAACCACTCCATGCAGAGGTCAGAGCTCATACGATTTAAAGGACAGATGATAATGAAAAGTTTTGTTTCTTCAAAACCTGCAACCAGTCAACTGCTTTCTAGTCATTTCCGTGAAGATGCTCCTAAATTGAACAGTGTTATACTTTAGGAAGCCATAGTGTCACAAATAGGCTTTTCTAGAGGCTTTGTATTTGCACGCACAGCATCAAAAGCAAGTGCTATTTAAAAGAGCTGCATTTACTAGCATTTGTAAAGGTTAAAAAAATTAAAAGCTTAAAATGTTATGGTGTGAAGCTCACTATAAAGCTTTGGTTTAGTCAGCAACTTACATTAACATGTACATTTATCTTTTTGGCTTTCTTTTCACAGAGTGTTGCATTGTGGTCTCAGCCAAAAATCCAAGGATTTTGGCAAAAATGGACCTAGCCTTTTTCCGAGTGATTTACACAGGTCTAGGTCTCACAATACATAAGCTTACAGAGGCATTGACGTAAAAAAAAAAAATCCCTGAAAGACCTCGCATTAAGAGTCAGTCATGAGATTAATGTAAAACCATTTATGTATTTTACTCTTTTCAAGTGCTAAACTTCAAAAATGCACCCAAGTATGTATCTAGCTCAACCCTGATACTCGGCCACTTGGAGAAAAAGCAGTCATCTTTTTAAAATTCACAGAAAAGTGTATTCTTAAACATCTTTTTCAAAGGTAAATATTTTTTGTTCATCAAGAATTAGAGCACCAGCAAGTGCACATGACACAATGAGCAGTCAGCCTGGCTACAGATGCTCTTTTCTCCTTGGCATATATAGAAAAAAAGTTAGTACATGTGGTGCTCAGTCCTTACAAGAAATTACAATTCACCATTCCCATCTCAACCCTGTAGTAGCCAATGGAGCCTCACATCAACAGCCAGCAGAGCAAACTCCCATTCCCACTTATGATAAACACAAGCTGGTCAACCCACCACAACTAAGAAGTGCATGAAAGGTGCTTCTAGTCATGCTAATAGTCAATCTTCTACAGAAAATAGGCAGGCTAGCTGAATCCATGGTCTAACACTTAAAAATGGTCCCATTCTCTCCAGCTTCTCACTCCCCAAACCAGGACTGCCACCTTACTGTCTACCTTCTGTCAGTACACTTGATCCTTCCATGAGCAGGCTTAGCTAACTGGCAGAAAGTTATTCAGAGAGGGTTTTTTTACTGGGTTTTTTTACTGATTTTACTAAATCATTTTCTACTGATTTACTTCCCTGAACTGGCTCATCCTGGGACCATACAAGCATCACTGGCATATGAGTACAGCTGGAAGCATCTAAATCACAATCAGCTTAAGACAAGCTAAAAGTGACCTGCCATCAGGCAGGTATCACACTCCTGGTCCTGGCTGCACCTTCTCCATTCCCTTTTACCCATTCTCACAACAGCAAAGTAACAGTGTCAGTTCAGGTGAGACTCACCAAGCAAGTACCACCCCAAGTCACCTACTGGTCACACAACTGCAAGAGCTCACCCCAAGAAGGGTGAGGAGCTGTGCCTGGGTTCCACCACAGCTTGAGGCCACCTTAAACTCAATCGTAAAAATCACATCCTTCAGAGCCAGCAATGCAAGTGTTCTCAGAGCACGCTCAGATGTCCTCCCTCTCTTCCTACTGCCTCTCCTTCCTCCCTCCTTGAGTCATCTTCTGATTTTGAGCAGCTTTCCGAGCTCTGACCACAGCATTCCCATTACCCTCCATTTTTGGTACCTCCTCCCTTATAGAGAGAATCAAGGAAACACTTCTACATACCTCAGGGCATCCTAAAAGTGTAGGAAGAAATTACTAGATTTCAAAATTGCACAAGACAAATTGTTGTCTAATGTTACACCACGCACTGGGCATGACAGACCCAAGGCTTCAATTCAGCCAGACTCCCTTTGACTTCAGAAAAAGCTTCCTACTTTGCTTCACAGTCTCATTTGTAATATACCCAGTGTTTCTCTCAGCTACAAGGATACTATGAAAGTCAAACCTTTATCTTGTACTGTCTTTGAAAAGCCACAGAGGACAGTGTGCATGCTGAAATATCAATTACTGAGGCTGCTCCTATCTAAATATGCCAGTACCAATAGCAATATTGTTCAGTTTTCAAGCAAATAGCAAATAAACATTTTTTTTCATTAATTCTGTAAACTTTCTTCCACATTCATAAAGTCTCATTACTTTCCTAAGCAAACAGGCAAACACAATGAAACAAGTGCTGTTGAAAGACTAATCTTCTGCAAAATCTGACAGAAATAAGGCCTGTTGCTTAAGTAAAGGCAAACTGAATCAACACAAAGTTGGGTCAAACCAGATGTTTATCACTTATGCACTAAGAGGACCTGTCTCCAAACAGATTTTTGACTTTATAATCAGTTACTGCCCAAATCAGAAGAAAATACATAGCAAAAAAACTGTAAATAGTTGAAAATTAGTTTAAGTTTCACCAGATGCCCAAGAAGCCACAATTTTACCACTGAGAAAAAGACCCGAGCGATGAAAAACTGCAGTTTATAAAGGAAGTAAGAATAACTATAAAAAAAAAAAAGAATCTTGTAAGAATGGCAAGAGAAGCAGTGACAATGACGAAAACAAATTAGAAAAATACAAAAACCTGAAATACTAGCAAAAGGATACAATACATCCCTATCCCTAGAAGGGCAAGCACCATCGTAGCAATAAAAGAAATTAACAAAAGTTGTCAAGATTACAAAGTAAGAATGATAGAACTGTCATAAACTGAATAAAAACACAAAAACACAAAGCCACAAAATTTGTAAATATTGGTAAGTGCAGAACAAAAAAGTCTGGCCAGAAAATTTAAATTGCCACAATAAAATGCTTTCTAATAGGACAATAAGTATCAAACTTCTTTAAAATATGGGTTGTTTTGTCCAAAAGATGTGAATATTGCTATTCATTAAGCCAGAAGAAACTCCTGCAGTCTGGATAAAAGGTGACATAGGTTATAAAAGGCTACTATTTTAAGTTATTGCTGGCTTTTCTAGGTATTGATACAGAACTGACAGAAAAGCAAATACTAGTAATATAGCAGACTAGCAAAGACTAGTACCATGGCTTCACAGGAAATTAAAGCTGTCACTTTCATTTGATTAAGTAGTAGCAATAGTCAAACACAGTTAATGTCCAAAATGTTTAGGTTAGTGTTTGGGTCTGATATTTTGATACAGAAATTAGAATATAATGAAAGTTAATGTGGTCGACATTGCATTAAAAACTACAGGTGAGCAAGCTTTATTCTTATGATTTGCTTTGCTTTGTAACTATTACACATACTCTGCTAGTTAAGGAATATGCTCCAAAAAAAACCTCTTGATCTTTTCAGCAGCTCCCATTTTTACCCGCAGAGAAGTGTCAGTACGAAAACACTAAACACCCTTTAGAGCCTGTACCTTGACCCTGCCCTATTTCACCACTGTCTGCAACCTAGAGGTCAACAGCTAGAGGAAATTCTTATTGGGAGGGGAGGGCAGAGAGTATCTTGAGAGAGAAAAAGGGGCATAACTAATATTCTGTTTCTGATACAACTTGGGGAATGCTGGGAAAGGACAAAATCGGGGTTTTCTCAATATCAACTAAGTCCTATCTAAAATGGAGACACATCCTAGAAACTACCTTGAACGGATGGTCATTATCTGGAGACAAGTTTCCAGTGTGACACAGTTTCCAACAAGACCAGTACAAATGTACGTGTGGAGAATGATGAGCAGGAATCATAGAACAGCCTTGGCTGGAAGGGACCTTGAAGCCCATCTAGTTCCAACCCCTCTGCCATGGGCAAGGACACTTTTCATGAGAGCTCAGAGCCCCATCCAACCTGGGCTTGAATACTTCCAGAGATGGGACATCCAGAGGGTGTTGTGTTTACTACCACAACTGTGTGACTGCCAGAATAGTGCTCTGTTCCCAACTTCCTGCAACAGCTATTGCACTGAGAGCAAAGCCATGAAATCACTGAAAGAATGAATGAATACCAGAGACTAAAAAGGGTCAGGAGGACTGCAGACTGTAACAGTAATGTAGGGATCTGATAATCATCAGCATATTAAACAAATACAGCCCTACCTATATTTGGATATACCTCTCAAGATGTAATGAACAGAAATAAAATTCAGACTAGAAAAATGTTTAAGTCTTAAACAGACTAATTAAACTTGAGGGCAACTTTCCTAGCTCTGCAAAATGCCCTATTACTATAGGATTTTGTTTTCTTTTTTACTTTCTGATTAGTATTCTGGCAATAAAAAGAACTAGTTAAAAAAACTTCAGCCTGTGATATAAGGTTAGATTAGATCTGCAGTCCTCTCCAGCCTCAACCCCTGAAGCTACCCAAGATATACAAAGCAAGGCTCAACCTTCAATATCAAGTATGCTAATTTGAGACATCACAGTTCTGGTCTCCTTTTTAAGGAGTATAATAAGTGATACCCACAATACCTGATCTTTGAATGAGCTCACAAATGCAAGACTAGTCTCTGGAGTGATCCTGACTAAACACCGTAAGTCCTGTATCTGTACAGGACAATTAAGAACAATCTGCACCCCAGTACAACCCCAAAAAGAACTCCACAAAGAATAGAGTTGGACAGTAAACTCAGGCCTTTCAACTGAAATTTTGAACAGAAAAAAATTAGAGCAATGCTATCTAAAATAGGTTTAATTGTTCTGTTCAAATCACCAACAAGGAATACAAGGATATGCTTCTAACTTCCTAGGTAGTTACGAATTGAACCATAAGGAGAGAAACAAAGGTAAGAATGACCTCTGGAAAAATTCCTGTCAAACAGAGCCCATAACTGTTACCATGGCTTTTCAGCTTTGCAAGGAGATTGCTCTCAGGCAAGACCAAAAGAAGTCTCTAATAAATAGTAACTTCCATCTTTCTCAAATATATCCCATACCACCTGACATTGGTAAATGCACTACATTGAAGTAACGAACCAGATCTTCCTCCCCAGTAATAGTTCTTTCCATTTATGAAGAAATGCAGCCCTCAACAGCTGCAATACCTTTGGCAGTTAGAGCCATACTAGGCACACATCTGGAATATTTTTCAAGTACAAAGGAGCATTACAAGCAAAATCCATTTTCTAAAATTCTCCTGCCTCCCCACCCCCTGAATTTCAGAATAAAACATGCAAACTATCATCACCCACCACAGAACAATCCGGAATTCACTCTTCTTATAAAAGATCCAAGGAATTTAAAGACAGAGGGTCTGCTGGCCTATTAAAATAATTTAATCAAAGGATAACAAACACAATCAGCATGAGCAGCATTCCCATACCAGGACAACACTGTATAAAAGGAAACAGAGCTTGCCATTCTGTCACCAGAAACCTAAAGACTGAGAGAAGGAAACAAACCAGCAGGGACTACTTAGCCCAGTGTTACTCTGCCATCCTAGGATGTTCTGCTTCTCTCATAACGGAGCTACCATATCACACTGCAGGTCAAGCAATGCCATGTCCACTCCCAGACCTACACGCACAGGGCCCCTTGGGTCATCCATACACCTTCCAATCCTGCTGAAGAATTCATGTAATCAATCAGAGTCACGCCAACACAGTCTACACTCCTCTATATTCACATATTTGACACACCACTCAGTTATCCATTTGTGGAATTAAAAAACTTGCATTTGGCCTCTATAAAGATATCTGAACTCCAGCTGAAAACATCAACAGCTGGATAATCCACCACTGCCCTCCTTCCTTCATTACAATGATTACTCATCCTCAATCTTTACCACTTGTGCTTTTCAATTTGATCCCATTCAACTTCACTTTCCCATCATTGGATCTTGTTAAACATAAACTGAATAAAGCACTGGATTTCAGTATGAAAATATTCACACAGGGAAAAAAAAGATACTTCTCACTTTTTCAGATGATGTGATCAGGGCTTTTGCAGGCCTTTTACCATAAGGCATTATTAAAATAATTTTTAATTCTTTCCCATACTCTTCACTATTGAACAATAATTTTTAAAGACAAAACGTCATTGTTAGCATTACCGCATGTTCAGCCAAAAATCATCTCCTTGTTCACACACATTTTTAAACAAAACATTATACTGGGAACTTCTGCTGAAGTGCTTGTTCATATTTGCATCCTATCAGTCAATAACTTTTGGGATACAATCCCATGCGTATGTTCCTTACCGTTGATACAGTACTTTGAATAGAGCTGCACTAAGGCGTGCCCTGCTTTAACAGCATCACTTCATGTGATCTCTAGATGGTTTTGTACAGTTCCATCCTCCCTGCTTAGCACCTATCTTGTTCATCTGCAAGTTTTATTAATGACAATTGTGATATTACTTCCAAATCATTAATGAAAAAAGACTGAGTCTAGTAGACTAACTCCTCCAAGACTTTTGGGAACAATGACATTCAGGAATAATCCTAACAGCTATTTCCAAGATGTATTAGTTAGCCAGCAGTTCTCCGACCATTTATCACAACACTGTAAGATCATTCTACAAGTATCACATGTGCAATTAATATTATTCATTGTACTTCATCAGTAAAATTTTCTTCATAAGCTTTGTTGTTCCGCTAGTAATCTTACAGCTAGAAGAAAAGAGTGAGATGTACACTGTCATAGTAAAGTGAATTTGCCATAAGAAAGAATAAATATCCTTGGAAAGAAGAATCTATTACTTAAGATCAACTTGCATTCATGAGGAACAGAGCAACGGAGCCCCAAGAACCCAGTCAGCAAGATACCACACAAACCCCATGAGAAACAGTCCCACCATAAGTTTCCTAATGCATTCATATTTTCATCAATTTCTACCTCTTCTTCCCGAAATTACTGAATCGCTTTAAACTGAGTCTTTCACAAATAAATAAACAGATATGCCAGCACACCAGTATTTAAGTAATTCTTAACTATTTCTAAGAACCTCCTTCCTACAATGTTAATATTGTATTCATACTATTTCATGGCAAAATGCAAAGCCTTAGAGCCCATATAAAAACAAACAAACACATCTCTTCAAAAAAAAACCAAAAAACCTTCAAATAATTCGAAAGTAATCCAAACTAGCCAACACAAAAAGACAGTAAGAAACAAAAGCCTCATAAAAAGGCATAGAAAAAAATACCTGAAAAGGATACAAAATAAACAACAGCACCATGAAACAAAAAAAAATGGTGAAAATTTTGACAGTCCTATAAAAAGCATCAGTTTTAAATGTATACAAGTGTTGAAACTGATTATATGCTCCAACATCACTACTTACATAAGGGCATGGTGCTATTTTCTTAAAAAGTGTAAATCACCAATTATTAAGGTCCTTGACCTTCAAAAAAAAACGACTGAATACGGATGCACTGCATTGTTCAGTGAGCAGGTCTGTGACAATACAGTTCTGCTATGGCACAGAATCCTTAAGTTTATAAAAGAGTATTTCTGGAGTGTCTGTTAACAGCCAGTCTGTCTCACCACCAACATGAAAAACATCCTTTTCTTTTAAAGCTTATCTGTACAAAGATTTTAGGGAATAAGGAAACACTCACTGAAATCCATGTAGACACTATCTTGTGAGTCAGATCTAGTCAGATACTCAGCATTTCTGGAAAGCTCACATAAAACTCCCGCCAAACTAGTGATATTTATTGTATATTAAAAGGCTCCAGTTGATGTTACAGCACACAATGTATATTAACTTCCTTTCCCATCTTTTGTAAACACATTCAACTCTATGCATCAAAGGAACAGAATCAAATTCTACCAGATTAACTAGCTAGACTACCAATTTAAATTGAGCGATTTTAGTCTGCTATACAGTAATTATTCAAAGTTAACAAACACTAATCTTCTGTCTTTAAAACACAATGGTTTTCTGACAAGCTGTAAATGCTTTTAATTCCATTTTCCAGTCTTAGACTGCCTATCTAAAATTTCCACGAGTTAAGAACCCTTTCTCTGAAAGAACATCAACATCCTACAGAGTGTGGATCACTACTAAAAACTTGCATCACTTCTGAAAATCATCAGACACCGCTACCGAGGGTACTGCATTTAGTCTGATTCCAGTTAGCTGAAGAAACGTGTAGCAACAGTCTACACTCATCCCTTATTATAAATCCCAAAAATAATTTTTAGAAATTACAAAACCGAAAAACCAAACAAACAAAAACTCAAGACACCCGGGGTTTATTGCTTTGCTAATTACCCTTCAGAACAAACTAGTCATGAGCACACTTTAGAGAGGCAGAATAGGTAAGGTGCACGACCACATACAGAGGCCTACAGAGCCTCTTTAGTCATCAAATAAACTAACAGTCTTTTAAGACACTGTTTAAAGAAAAAGATACCATCTGTTTATTAAAAACTGGAGCCTGACATATGCACTTATCTATTTTGTAGGCTAAAAAATCAATTCTTACAGTCCTTAACGTATCAGGTGGCAAGTCCACATGCAAAAGCTTTTCTAAACTATTTAAAATACATTTCGAAACAATCATACTAGCCCTCAACAATACACACATGCTGCTGACAAAGGTGGGCGGCACAATAGAAGGGTAAAAAAACCGGCACGAAACGACCTCTACATGTTACCTGTAAACATTCTTCCCACCGCCAACACACTGGAAAAAAACAGACCGCTTGCTCTTAAAATAAGCCCACGCCACACCAGGAGCGCTGCGCTGGATGGGGCCAGACCCGACCTGCGGGTGAGCTGCAGACCAGTGCCATCCAAACCCAAGAGGAAACATTTATTCCTTCGCCTCCGAGCCGCTTCCCCCCGGGCTGCCGGGCCGGGGCGAGCGCC
>VZTN01001127.1:1813-29529 GCA_013400515.1 Erpornis zantholeuca | reverse complement strand
GAGGGACATACCAGTGTAGGGCTAGCTGCGGGTATAGATTATTTATGTGTATATACATATATATATATATATATACACCATATTTTATATATGGTATATGCGTGTAAGTATTTTTGGTGGTACCAGTATCAGTTCTCCTGGAATCAATGTAAGGTGTAGCTTAGGTTTTCGGAGATGCTCAGCCTAGTAAGGTTCATCACATTTTAGAATGTGAGCAAAAGGAGAGCCTTCCACCTTCTTTTAATTTAGATTTAATGTAGATTTGGTTCCAGACTAACCAATGTCTGTCCATTTTTCTTTGGGAGTTATTTTCATGCCTGCTAGGGTAGCAAAGAGCATGGGAAGAAAGCAAGAAGGTTTTAATACGGTTTTCTCTCTCAGCTGCAGGAATGTTTGAAACCCGCCAGCAGGCCTGAGGACTTCCTGAGGAAGCAATTCCTTCCAACCCATTCCTTCCATTTGTGCCCTACTGGGCTGGTGGTTCCTCACATCCCAACACACACACACTGCCCAGATGGCCCTGCTGGGATTTGGGGGCAAGTTAGTAAATAGGCTTGGTACTGTTTAGCTGGTCATTTCTGTTCTCACGGGCTGCATCATGTGCATACAGCCAAGATTAGGAATCCTAAAGCTCTTTATTTCAATTTTTTAAAAATAAATTACATTTTAATCAAAATTTGTAATTACAGAATGTTATTAGTGGTTTGACTGCTGCTTTGTATTGCTATATCTATGATGCTTTCATTTGCCTTTGTGAGAAAGGGACCTTTAGATAATACACTTTGTTGTATCACAATACATTAAGCTCATAAGATTAAAACCCTACAATAATATTCTCTTTATTACTCTTTCCTATCTCATGCAAAATGTAACAGAGAAGCACTAATAAAATCTGACTGCAGTATTATTAAAATGTTAAACCATAAATGTCTTTCTTTTCTGAATTTAAATTCAAAATTGTGAAGAAGAATGACATAAGATTTAGAAACCGGGGGTGTGAAACAGGTCTCAAAGCACATATTTGAAACCATAAGGACTGAAGTGCTAAAAGAGCAGAACAAGACGCAGAGTATACAGGAGAGGATCTTTTTTTAACTGTCTATATTATTAAATGTACTAGGGCTTAGATATAATTTGCAATTTGATTTGCATGAGGAAGAGGGTTTTCAACCCCCTTCAAGATCCAGGAATAGAAATCCTATCAATCCCGACAGTTCATCACTCCTATTTATAATAAAAGCAAAGGTGATAAAATAACTAAAAACCTTTATCGTATTTTTACTATGCAGATTATTTTTCCCTGCAACACTGAAGAAGTTATACTTCGTCCCCTGGCCCTGCATGGGATTGTAAACACATATTCTGATATCTGTCTAGGTATTTATAGCCTGTTCTCCGCAGGTCTACACATTTTGAAACCAATTCTGTTCCCAGATACGTCTGTATAGAGAATTTTTGCCGTTTGAAGTGGGGCCTCATCTGTCAATATAGTTCATGTGCAGCCTATTATATCTTTCTCCAGAACATGTGTCCCTTTTACCACCAAGTAACAGCAGAACAAGAATACAGGATTGTGCTACTGTGCCTCTGTGTTAGAGCTCCTTGTTCAAAAGCTAGCAGTGGTTCAGAAGTTTAAAAAGTTTTCCACACTTCGGGCATTCCCTGTCCTTTCCTAATCTACATGCAATCTGACACAATGGCATGGAAACATGATTCTTCATTGTTTTGATTTGTCATTACGGAGAGGTTATGGTCTGTGCAGAGTAAGCAAGTGGCAGATACAAACCCACCAATCTGCTACAGTAACAAAGTTTACTCCCATTTCCCACAAATCTGAAAGGCTGTAAGATTAGATGTGTTTCTGGACTCTGCCAAAAAATTTACTACCTGACCTCGAATAAGTATTTCACTTCTCTATGATTTACTTTGCTCACTTGTAAGTGAAAAACTTTGTAATCTCATTCAGTGGGGTACTCTGGGAATTTATTACCATTGCAGAGCAATTTTATCTCTCTGATTAAAGATGCCTTGTAAATGCCAGGAATTATCATTGATCAATGGCAGGAAATGCTCCTCTGTGTGATTGCATTGAATGCTCCATAGCTGATGTGTGAAGTGCTCTCTGTATTGACCAAAGATGTTTTACCCATTTCTACTTAACTAGGCATGCAATAGGGACACGTGTGTAATATTGGTTAAACACCACACACACTAGAAAATTATTTTGGGTCCTATTCTCACAAAAGGAAAACAATTCACCAGTACCACAGACACACAGATTTTCTTCCCTTTGTTTTGCTTTATGCTAATCGCTGTGAAAAGAGGCATAAGATCTGGATAACTTTTAATTTTCAGGTAAGCCAATAAACAGCTAAACTGGGAAGCAAGTAGCACAAAGTCTTATGGTTCTCTATTCTGCAACATGAATTTTATCTTCTTTAACAAGCTATTAGGAAAAAGGACTTTGGCAGGGACAAAATATATTTATGGAATACACATCTGTACACATGGTTTGGTACAAGGCATGACTGTGCAGCTTTTTTAATTTTTCTATCTTCTACTAAGCTGTGAAATGTGACAGTGAAATAAAAGACATTAAACATATATTTCTTAGTAGCAGCTTTGTATTATGCTACCAAGACTTAAAACAACTAAAAGTGTGGGGAAACAATGTTTACCTTTATAACAAAATATTGCAATTAAAGCTTAATGTTTATTCTCATAGCAGGTCAAAACTTAAAGTGAGAATATTTGAATGTCTTAGTACAAAAATAGGTAGCAAGTCAAAAGTACCTTACCTAACCCTACAAGAATGTGTATCTTTAGAAGAGCTGTGCATATCCTTCACTTTTCATGCCTAGTTTTGATTAATCCTATTCTAATTAATAAATCATGAGATGGATTTGCCACCATACTGAGGTGCCTCTGAAATTTTCCCTTGCATAGTGACCCAAAAAACTAGCTTCACTATCAAGGGCTAAAATATCTGGAGAAGCCATGTCATGCTTCTGTCCTCTGAGTATGTTTGCAGAGGGGCTATGAGTAATTATAATTCTCTATCTATGCTTCATTTTCTAATCACATTATTGTTTGAGCCTCGTGATTTATAGATTTGAAATGACACCCACTCATCTAAATGTGCATACTAAAATTAATGTATAAAACGTGTCATTCTGCATGAGTTTATCCAAGTCTATGATTTCTCCCTGCATTCACTCCTACATAGAGAGTATCCACTTCTCACAGTTTGGACCAGTTTGGATGACTGAAAACCTGTGATTTTGCATGATGGCTCCACAGAATTTGTCTTTAAAAATATAATCCAGGTGAAAATGCTCTCAAAGCAAGTGCATTAAGAAAATATTAAATATACATGACTGAAAACAGAAATCAGATAGTGAAATTGTTCAATATAGTGCCTCCTGTAACTGCAGGCACTACTTCAGTTACAGTATTTCGGGCTCTGACAGTTGCTTGGATATGAATGAAACCTGCATGACTAAACCTGTTTTCAGTCCCAACTGGCTGCCTCACGCTCTTGAGAGGGGTGGCTGTTCTGGAAGACAGAATCCTCAGAGTTTGCTGTGGGCCCAATCCTGAACCACTGCAGGCTTCAGCCCTCTCTTCTAAGGTAATGTGACACTTCAGCGTCCTGAGCTGAAAGCCATGGCAGTTCAAGAGAGGATTCATGAGGGGATCAAGTGTCCTTACTCAGAGGTGGCAGCATCTGTCAGCCGGGATGACTGGGGACAGCAGCCACTCGACCGTGTGACCATGTAATGTGCGGCCACATGTCAGCCAGTGCTGCTGGTACAAGAGAGCAGTGGGTGATGTGATTTGCCTCACTACCGAGCGTGGTCAGGATCTTCTCTGCACAGCCGGTGCAGAGGAATAGTCACGGTGGCTGTGTTAGGCAGTTTGTTCCTGAGCATCACCAAAGAGAGCCTGGCAATGCTCTTAACACCAGTTTTGTTAACAGTGCATTTCTGAATTCCAAGTGCTGTTCATCCTGATTTACCTTGTTGTGAGGAGAAGAAAGTCAGATGCTGTGTTTATACTATCCTTTAGTATTTGCCAAATAGCACTGTATATCATGCCAGGCAGTTTTAGATACTGTGAAGCAATCCTCCTAAAACAGGGGGAAAAATGTTGAAAAAATCCCAGCTGAACTATCATCCTATGTCTGGGTCCTCCCTCAGCCACTGTGGCCTGTAGTGTACACAGCATGGAGGGGTCATAAAAGGGAAAGTCACCTTATTCTCTACTCCTCCTGAGTGTATCTGTTAGGGGCTAGCTTCTTTTGGTGGGATAGGAAGCCGTAATATTGTCTACTGGTCTGCAAATGATACGCATTTATGGAACAGGATGACTCTGCCTAAGGAAGTCTGCTCTTTTGCTACATAGCCTCTTGCTCCTTTGGAAACAGTCCAGGATGTTTCTAGTCTTAAAAGAGGCCTAATGACAATGTTTGATAGGAAACATCGGAAAAAAAGTGAAATTATCACCCATTTCATTTAAAGGGAGCCTTTTCTACATGTAGTTTCCCACAGTATAATTAGACCCGAAATCCCTGTATTAAATTATATTCAGGGAGATTTCCTCATAGAGTTATTGAAATATAATACTGATGACACATACACATAGAGAAAACAGGAACAAACTGCAGGACGCTAGACATCTATCTAAAAAAAAACCAACAAATAAATTGTGTTTGTGGAATCCTAAATGTCTTAATGAAAGTTGTGCTTTCAAAACAGTAAGCACATCAGCATCCAATATCTCTTTCTGGCGAGATCCTTTCTGTCACTTTCAGTTCCTTTCAAATAGGTTTTTAGTAGAATCATTGCTTGTGTTTGAACACAGAGGGATGAGTGTCGCTGTTGTGCATAGAATGAAAAGATTCTAAAATTCTAGAAGATGAGAAGGTTTTCTTTATTTTGAGATTGATCTTTTTATAGGGTCTTTCACTAACAGTTACTTGATTGGTTAAATGACACAAGAGAGAGTATATTTTGAAAACACACACAAGAAAGTAACAAATTAAAGTGAAAACCAGCACTTGTTATTTTGAGAACAAAAGATGTTTACAAAACTTCTATCATGTTTTTTTTTTTTTTTGAGAATATAAAATGCTTACAGAACTGTTCTCTTTAGAGGTAAAATGATTTTTTGGGGGAAAATTCAGGCCTGATGCTGGATTTTTCTAAGAATCACTAAATTTCAGCCCCACAGGTGAGCACTAAATGTAAGCTGTTACTAAGCATAGCATCCTTGCTCTTCATTTTTGGTGGTTTTGTCATTTTATTGTGTATTTCCTTTCTGCCAAAATAACCTTATTAGCATGAAATATGTATAGCCCTTGAGTGACATAAAGCAGTCATATTATTACCCTAGGTGATTATCTTTGCTGATGCAATTCCACGTGCTGACAAATTCTTCATGGATTCAAAAGTACAGAAAATGAGTGGGGTTATCTAACTTGACTTTTTATTCCCTCTATTTTTTCCCTTTAGGATGATGCGCTTCTATTTCCCACTCATGTTTTAAATCTCTGATCTTGATACTCATCAGTGACTTTGCTGCACTCTTGAATTTCAAAGGCCCATCTCTCCTTTCTTTGTTTGTTAAAGTGGCTATTACTTAGTGTTCTCATTACTTAAACTAGGTAGATCTAATAGATGCACTAAAATAAGTTTTAACTTACCTAAGTCTGTTAGTTTCCTGTGAGGCTTCCCCCAGAGCTTGTTCTTAGCACATTCAGAAACATGTCACATGTACCAGTTTGTTCTGCTAACACATGTGCCCGTGCTCATTCTTTGAAACCCAGGACTACTGCGATGCAGCCCTGTACAGCAGCTGACACTGGATTATGCTCCATATTTGTGAAGGAAAATGAACAGACTTGAAACTGAAGACTGGATTACACTTTATGAACTTTTTTCCTTTTCTGCTTTTGTTTTCATTATCCTTTGTTCTCCCAGACATCTCTTTACATCTTTTACGTTGGGCTGATTATTCTAGCTGCCTTCGGAGAAGGTGCAGAATATATTCAAAGAATGAATTTTTGAAACAAAGGCAGTTGCTGAGGCAGAAACTCACTGCCAAAATGAAAACCAGTGACAAACCGATAAAATAAAATTAATAGTAATTCTGCCAGTTTAAAAAGGTAACATTGAGAATGAAGCAATAAATATTCAACAATGGTGTTATGTAAGTATTGCATCCTCAGGAATTTTGGTTGAAGTGGGCTGAATGATAAAATAAGAGAAAAATCACTGTTAAGAGCTTAATTTACAATCTTTGGTTGAAAGCAAATAAATTAATTCTTTTTGGTACTTGCTATTAAATGAAGCAAATATTCTCCCTGTTCAGATCTAAATCAAGCTCTGAGGAACATGAACTAACACCCTTCCCGTTTACAATGAGAATTTGCTAGCGGAATTAAAATAATTTTCAGTAACCTAAGGGATGTCCAAATGTAAAATAATAAGACACTTCTATAAATAGCATGACCATAGAATACTATTGTGTTATAATCCTCTTCAGGAACTGTTGACATCATGGTTATGGCAGTGAATATGTAGAGCCCCTTGTCAAGGGAAGTGGATTGCCAGGGATGGACCTGCTCAGTCATTGAGCATAAAAGGTACTTTGCCATCATATAAGAAGAGAAAAAAGGAATAGTACCAGAAGAAAGCATAAAAGAGGGAAGCCTTATCAAAAGTAGTAAAAAAGAAAATGAAATATTAAACCCAGAAAGTTTATGGTATTAGAGAAGAGCAAGAGAAGGGAAGGACTTGGTTGGAAGAGGCCTACAATAATCATCTAGTACAACTGCCTGATCACCTCAGGGGTGACCCTTTGCTTTTCATGGGAGATGTTTAAATTCTCTGTTGTTGGTTTTGTTTGTTTTTTTTCTGAGAACAATTAATTGGCTGATTGAAGTCCTTAAATCATACCATGTGGGTATTTTAGATTTATTATATTATTGGAGTTAAGGACAGACAAAACAAGCCAACAGCACTTATGAAAAACTTTCAAAATTGTGATGTTGCATGAATTACCATCTTATTTGGGTTTTTGCTGAATTTATGGTGAATTAATAATACTTGCATACAGACAAGTACTCTAAGCATAGGGGCCAATATAAATTTGACTGTGCTTTAATGGGAAAGAGTGGTAGCAGTTTTCTCCCCTTGACTAAGCGAGGATACATAGCAGCAACCTCTTCTACTGACTCATTGATACAGTGGGGAAAAATGATTTTAGCATTGGATTTCCTTTATTAGATTCATATAAGGACTGCTGGAATACTGAGGCTATCAAATGAAGAACTAATCCTCACAACCAGTTTTTAAAATAAAAAAGTAAGTAAAATACATCAAACATTCATAAGGTTTGGATGAAAATGGCTAATCTGAAATGCAAACTCAAACATCCCTAACATGCAGTACACCACATTAAACATCACGCTGTGTAGTTGTAAAAAAAAGAAGCCTGGAGTTCAGAAAGTTTTATGTTTAGATGGTATACTTGGGAATCAGAAAAGACATCAAAATGTATAGGAGGAGTATAGCTGGTATAATCAAACCTTGAAGCTGTAGGCAATGAAGCAGTGGCACTGTTTTTGGAATAAATGCAGGCAAACTGAGCTGTCACATTAAAGCTGACAGCCCCGTTACGCAGCTCTAATCTGCTGTGCAAAGATCTGGGTTAGGAGAGGATGGAAATCTACAGATGCACTATTCCAACTCTTCCTTTCTGAGCTTGCAGATGAAAGTCAAAAACCATGCTGATCAGAAACATTAAAAAATGTGGGCAATGTAGATAATTCCAGAAAGAGGAGGATGTGTTAACCCTCTTTCACGATTCTCTTCTAAAAAAAAAGTCTCTAGATGCCAAGACATTTTCAATGCAGTGACTGTGTTATCTCCCTTCAGATGCTGAGGTAACACAGTCAAAATAGCATCGATGATTCTTGCAGCTTGATGAGACAGACTTCCCTTGAATTGCTCCAAAGTTTAAGACTCTTTCATCCCCTATTCTCAAAAGAATCACCACTTAAGAGATTTCCCAGCACTCTAACTGCACATCTTGATGGTAATGGGAAGTGGCAACACTTCCAAACTTGCAGGACCTTGGTCACCTTGGGTTTCATTTACTGCTTGTGCTTTTAGAGGTCCTTAAAAAAAAAAAAAAAGAAAAAAGGTTCACTCATGCTTTAATACAGTGGAAGTAAAAGGTTTGGCACACAGAATGGTATTTAATAGATGAGCATATATCTGGGCTTTAAAACTGCTACAAATGGTCATATATTGTAGCAAAAGAAATGAGCAGTTTCTTATGCTATAGCACATTGCTGCTAATTTATAATCTCTTTCTCTTAGGTTTCAGCATTTCCTAGAAGCACATATATGTTTCTGTCATGTCTTGGAAACAAATAACAAAACATGTCCATAGGGAAAGTTACACCATTAAATTGAATTTTAATAGAGCAGGAGAGGGCTGACAGCAAAAATAATCATTTCATCTGTGAAGTTGCAGGTCGGCATATTGCAGCTGAGAATACGCTGGCGTAGTTGCATAGATGTGAGCTCCCCTGTGTAACACTAACCCAGTCCCTGCCTGTCTCACAGGGAGAAGGGGTAATTCCATGAAGGTGGAATTGTGAAATGAATACATAAAATGAAATGTAATACATACCTAGTAGCCATATGCTTAGTTTCTTATGAATATCTTCATTTTTCTTGACAGCCTGTGTCTGGAATTCTCAGTTTATAACTCATTAGTTTTTCCTAGCTCCATGTCCCACAGCTTCAGGCAAAGGAGCAGAGCTACTGCTGCCTGGATACCCACTGGGCTGGGAGAGGCACAGCAGGAGGGCACCAGCATCGGTCACTGCCCTGGGAATGGGGACAGGATTGACAGAGTTGTAGGAAGCTGCAGGCTGGTGCTGCTGTGGCATCTCTGGAGCAGGGGCAGATGGTCCCAGGGAACTGACATGGGGTGGGCAGTGTGGGGGGAGTCCCAGGGGTGTGGGCAGGGACAGTCAGGGTTGGTGGTACCATTGAGGTTCTCATGTACTGAGTAGATCTATAAAATCCTCTCTTCTTACTCCATTTTCCATTACAGTTGTATGGCAAATATTTTCCTACCATTTCTGCCCAAGGTAGTCTACTGAAGCAGATAAAAACATAGATACACACAATCTAAACCTGCACTTTCTGCAGACAATTGTCCATCATCACAAGGTTGGTTCTGCCACTCACACAATATTAAAAGTAAGTATAGAGAATCAAACCCAGCTAAACTGCCAAAAAACTTCTCTGTGCATTACTGCATCAGGGATGGACAGGCAGAGCTCTGAGGGATGAAGCAGAGCACAGAGAGCCCCGGTGTGGGCTGACCTGAGCTTAGGCATCCCTCTGCTGCAGCAGGGAGCCACTGTGCTGATTGAGTGGCACAAGGAATAACTGAGCAGCCCTTCTGCAGATGCTAGCTGGATAAAACCCTGAGGCTCCCAGCTCCAGAATTAGCAGAGCCAGTTCATGTGAGCCCAGCTCAGGGTCGGGATCATGCAGAGCCAGCTGTGCATGTGGTCAAAGATGCACATCAGAACCAAGTCCCAAAGATTTTTAAAACATCAGTTTTCTAAGAGGGAGTCAACAAATCAAAAGAGATCTTTAACTTAAAGGAGAAAATGAAGAGACTTCAGACACTGTGATGCAGTCACCCCACAGAAGCACAACTCATAGCAAGCTACGTTGTGTAGGTGTTGTGCTGTTTGGTTGGAAACTCAGTCAGCCCTCAGAGTCTGCCCTTCACAAATGTTCAGTTCCTACCCTAAGACCTGGGTAGATCCAAAGAGAAGGCAGATCAGAAATGCAAAATATAGCAAAAGGAGCCACCTGTAACTGTATTATTGTTTTAAAGAAGCCATATAGGAACACCCACAACATTGGGGTTGTGGTCATTCTAAACCTGAAAGCTATCTACTATCAGGTTTGAGCATTTCAAACCTATGGTTATGAGCTCCTGTCTTACCAAGTCATGGGTTTTCCTACACAGAGGGCGCTGCCAGAATCAGGAAGGAGGCTGTAAGTAACCTTTGCAATAAATTGAGTGGAAAAAAACCAAGAGTAAATTTGAAATTTGATTAAATATTTTAATATTAACGATGAGTATTTAGCTCTTTCTCAAATTTGCTGAGGCAAGAATGAAATATCTCGGAGTTTTACTGGTGAGATAGTTGGTTAATGAAGGACATGGTCCCGCTTCTCTCATGCACTCTAAGAAGATAAAAGCCAGTTTCTATGGTGGTGAGAGAGATCCAACATCCTGCCCGTGAAAGCTGTGGCACTATTCAGACATCAACCTAACAGACATTTTGTTAGGATGGGAGAATTTGTGAGTGATCCTCAACAGAGGTTGCCGCCTTTGGCACTCCACTGGAGAGTGATATAATTTCATCCTATCACTCCTCTGAGGGATATTTTTAAAAATTGCTTTGGCTCCAAAGTAATGTAGGTGCTCCTGAAGATAATACATTTATGCAAAAGGATGCCAGCTTGAATCTGTGTGCATTTGTTTTGTAGTGGTATTTTGAGTGCTTGTCAAATGCATGGTGAAGAAGGTGTTCAGAATGAAGGAAGAATAAATGAAAAAAATTGGCATCAGTAGCCTCAAATTGTGAGACTTTTGCAGACATTAACCCTATATTTTTTCAGCAAAATCAGTAAAATCATTGTAGTGATTAGCCTTTTAGTGAAAAACCCAATGCTCCTCTCTTACATGCTTCAGTAATGACCCACTGGAATTATGTTAAGGAAGTCTATTGTGATTGTCTTACTGTTTCATTTCTCAAAGTGTTGTTGTTTTCCGGGTACCCCATCTTCTCCTTTGATCCTAAAGTATGTCAGCAGTCTGTAGTCTTGGCAACTTCCTAGCAGCCAGCTGGTAGAAAATCTCCCAAATACTGAGACTGAGAAGTCTAGCCTGACTCCTTCATATGCTGTCCTTTCAAGTTATTAAGATATGTATTCCTTAAAATATCTATTTGGAAGTTCCCATTATATGAATGAAACAAGTCATGTGCAATGCTTCTAAGAAGACTTAGGTATCTATGACATTGCTACTGTGATGACTGGAGGAAAGACAATGGAGGTTTAGACTTACTATTAATTAGAAAGCTGATTAATGAATTTGGCACCTTTATCTGAAAAACGGGAATATATTTCTGTGTAATTTTGCTGTGGAATATGCAGGCAAAACAGACAACTGAAATACCATGTTCTGGGGACAGCATTAACATGCTTTTTCAGTGATGATCTTTTGTGGAGTTAAGACTACCTATGATGGGTGAAGTTTTTCAGGATAAGAAGAAGATGAAGTGAAAGACATGGGCAGAAAGAACAGCAAAAATATCAAAGTTTGCAAAATTATCTGCCACTCTGTAGCCTGTTATTCTGCAGCAAAGAGGCTTGCTAAGAGAAGAGCCTGGTCTCTCTGATGAATTATGACAGAGGAAAAAGAGATATGTGTTCTGTTTATCTGCCATGAATCAACAAGAAAGAGGTCAGCAGGAACATGAAATGAATCTTTATGAGAATGTTGGACATCAAAAATTTCTCACTCTCTCTTGCCTGGATTATCACTCTAGGTTTTCTTTCCGTATTTATGCTTTTGACTTCTAGTGGGAACAATTAAGAAGAAACAACAAGCCTCTGCTGTCCTGACATAAAATGTGCAATAAAATCTAGCCTCTGGAAGAAAAGCTTATAATCCATCAGGGAGAAAATACATCCCCCTGATAATTGTTTAGCAATTGCAGAGCACTGAGGACCCTCTAAGGATATGAGGCATGAGATTATAGATCTAATAAAAATGTCTGTAAAATAGAGAGTAATTGAGATGTTTTAGAATATATTCAGCAACTATGAACGGACACAATAGGACAAAAAGCTATCAGCCTGCTTGGAGTAACAGAATCATCAGCCTTGCAGTGTTTCCTTCAAGGACAATAAAATGAATTCGGGGTTTTTTTTCTGTACTATACCTTGGAGGAGTTTTCAGTTTTTAAAAGCACAATAGTGCCAGAGCAGGTTCTGTCAAACATGAATAATTGAATTTGAACAGAAATGCAGAGACTCTGAAAACACAACTGAAGACTTTGGAAAACACTCAGAGAAAATGTACAGGCTAGGTTTGCTGCTCCTTGGCCTATCCCCACTGAGAACACTGAAGTTGTACTGGTGCAAAATTTCAGCAAAAATAGCTGTGAATCAGGCCCAGTATTTGCAGAGGTCTTTTCTTAAGCGAAAGGATCAGTGGATAACTTTGCAAACACTGGTGTAGATGGTATGATATTATTAATATCAATGAAATTAAGACCTCCATTAATCAATGCTCTGAGATCAGCATCTGCTCTTCCTTTTTGCTGCAGTGACAAGTTGCCACGCTGTGATTGTGCTTATTGCATTAGGCACTAATGAGCCTCAGTGTTTTCTCCAAGGGCACAGTGCAGATTACTGAAGCCTAATGACTTCTTAAGTTCTTTGTTCCTTGAAGAGCTCACCTATGGGGTCCTGCCCTCTGCCAGTTACCTTGTCTTAACCTGGCAGCAATCTCAATAAATAGGTTGAGAAATAAAAAGAGGAACAGACAAGGTGCAAATTAAGGTGGGGGGGGGGCGGGCGGGGCACATGAGAAACCAGGAAAAGACCCTTGAGTAGAAAGGAAAGAATATGAGTCAGTAAAGCTTTGGAGGAAAGAGAGAGAATCACAGACAAACCATTACAACAGGCAGAAAATGGTAGAGAAAGAAGGGTCCTGAAGAGAGAAAAGAAGGATGGCTAGGGAAAGAATAGGGGATTTCTCACTCATCTTCTCTTGAAATGAAGTTTTCTTTTTCATGGAGTGTTTGTTAATCAAAAAGGCACTGCTTCGTAATTTTTCACTTGTACTAAATCTTCTGCTACGGAATGTATACAGCCTGCAGGCTGGAGCAAGAGAACAAGGCCATGGGGTCTCATGCATCTGAAGGGGAATACTAGCCATAATTTTTTCTTTCTCTGTGATTAAGCAGTGTTTGACTTTTAGCTTAGCTGACTTCAAAATGTCAAGAATAGCATCAAAACTTTGGCATGTTTCTAGTGTTCTCAAATCCCACACACTCAAAAATGGAAAAGAATATACTTTCTTCCCCAGGGCTTTGTAGATAAAGAATATTTCCAAAAACAATGCATACAGAATTAGAAAATCAGGCAACAGAACCTCCTTTTTAACCAAAGCTGCTATTAAAACTGAAGACTATGCATGGTGTGCCATTAGTGCCATTGCCTTAGAAGTGCGTGTTTAAGAACAGCTTTACACTCCACATGTACCCCCTTCAAAAGAAAGCTCCATGCAGACAATTCCTCATATATATCTGAGCCTTCATTTCTTTCTCTCCCACACTATGAAAACAAAACCTATTTATTTAAAGTTCAATTTACTCCTGCTGGGTAGTCCTTATTTCACCAGGGCTGGATGATATCTGGTTATTTCTGAGATGCAGAAAACATCCTGTTGTGTCAAGAAAAAAGCCTGTCTGTTTGCCTGTTTTGAAAATCCATTGACTGCTGATGACTCGGGATACTTTTAAGAACAGAAATCAATGCAGTAGCCACTAGAAGGCTAACCATCCAGTCCAGCCCTCCAAAGATGTACAGCAGTTGGTTTTCTGACTCAGTGGTTCATGAGAGTTTGAAGATAAAAAATCACATTACTTTCACTAACATCCTCTCTGCTTGCATTTATTCGCTGGTTCTGACCCAATTTAAGTAGCTGCTGCCTCCAAGTGATTTATGTTTGAAAGAATGCCATGTTTCATCTGAAAACATATAGTCACAGCTTCCAAGCTATATGAAGCATTCACTTCCAACTCTAGCACTTTGTGGAAATACTGCCTCTAAATCTAATTCAGGAATTTAAAGATACAGGTGAGAATTGTTAGAATAGTACAGTTTCCAAGGTTACTATTATTAACTATATTCAATTATTTCAGAAATGTTCTGTTGAGACTGTTAGGTCTGCTGACCTAAACAGATCAATCAGCATGTATGTAAAGAAGGGAAAACTAAAGAGCAGCAGATAAATAGGAAAATTAAACAGAAAGGGGGACACAGTATCTGTGAGACCCCAGTGCTCACAGAGTGAAGCAGCAGGTGGGCCTGGGAAAGAGCCTCTGTATAGCTGAATCTGCTCCCTGCAATCGCAGTGCTGGCATCAGCATTAGGATCAGATAGATCCTCAGAGTAAGCCCTGCCTCACCTAAACCTCATACCACAAAACAATCTCTGAGACTATGTAACAGTTGCAAGACCATTAGTGCAAAAGGCAAAAAGCCTCAAAAATGACACCATGGCACCACTTTAAACAGAACATAAGAGAGGCACAGCAGTGCCATTAGTGAAACACCCCTGGAGAATTTCTAGCAGATGGACCCAGCACTATGCTCTATATGAAAGGAAAAGCTGCTCAGCCTCTGCCAAACTGACATGAAGGAAAAATTTAACCCTCAAATAAACATCAAAACTGACAACTAGCTTAGCCCTGGGAATGTAAGCAAAATATTACAGCCAGCAACCTGAGAGATTTGTCAGACTGTGGTCCTGACCTAGCTCTTGTTGTGGTCAATCCTATTACATGTCAGAGAAAGAGGATCATAGACCTTTCTCTGTGCAAATACCTGGTAGCGCAATTGCCAAATATCCCCTGCAACAAAGGATATCAGGAATAAGGAGTTCAAATTTTTGTGGCATATATGAGATAGCACTTTCCCTCATTTGTCCACTGCTTACCTGCTCAAGGCCAGACCTGGGAGCTGTTCTCCCAGAAGCCTAGCCAGTGACTGGGAGATCTGTGCATCAGCCCCCAAAACCTGACTCACTCACATGACCAATTCAGTGAGTACTGTGCTGTACCTACACCGGATCCGTCAGAGAAGAAGCTTACCCTCCTCTCCTCTGTAGATCCATGGCCCTGAGCCCTTCAATGTGTAAAACTGAAATAATAAACTTAATCTCTGTGTTCATTTACACTAATGTACTCTGACAATTGAGGACTCAAACTCATCCAAGTAGCCCATCCTCATATTCACCCAAAAGCCAGTCTGAAGATCATTCATCTCAAAGACTTCTCTCTTCTCCTACTGGCAATACCTCTCCTCCAACAGATCTAGCTCCAACTTCAGTTAAATTCTAGCCAGATAACCTTCAACAGTAGCTAAAAGGTCCTCCCTTTAAAGACTCCCTTTCTATTTCCCTAAATTTAAAAATATAAAAGTTTAAGACTCAAACACTCCAGCTCAATCTAGGCTACTTTCTGCTTCTCTAACTGTGACGTTCAAACAAGGTCAGGAGAGATGAGGTCATTGGTCATAATTATAAATAAAGAGAAGTAGGACCGTGCACAAACAATCCATTTTCCCAACTGCACCTGCAGTGAAATGCCAGCCCTCTTCAATAGAGCCAAGATTTTCACTTGTAAGGAATAACTCTAGTAAGTCTGTAGACAGAAGCCAGCCCTGGTGTCCCAGGGCCTTTCCACAAATCACACAAGTCCATGTTTTTCTCAGAAGGCTTATTTATTAATATCAAGAAACAGAACAAATCTTTCTCCCTCCAGCAGTTCAGCTGCAGGGAATGTCTGTGTCCCTCTGTCTGTGTCTCTCCCCAACTGTGTCTCAGCCAGGAATTCTCAACAAGACAGAGGAAGACATTTCATTGGTCAAGGCAACCACCTTACCATAAACAATTCTTATTTACATTCTTCACCAAGGCTCTCTCCTGGGAAGCTACAAAAAGTTCCCTTAGGAAATGGTTTTTAGGACAGCTTAACAAAAGCTTGCATTTGTCCAGCCTTTCTCTGAGATTTCTCAAAAACCCTCTACAAGCCATCACCACATAAGTCTATCTTAGAATTAAGTTGCAGACAGAACCAAAATTGAACTATTACTCAAGTAACTGATCCACAGGAAAGGAAAATGCTGTAGGAGAGGATGGTTTAATTATAAGGACTCTATATGTTTATATCTTATTCCAAAAATAGTAGTAATATAAAGACATTGTTTCTTTTAACTTTGTTCAGTTTTGAATAATTTCATCATCCTATCCCCAACTAACTTGCTTGTCATTAAATAAATGTACTTGGTCTTGTTAGATTGTTACTAAATTCACCAAGTAAGTGTACTGAGTAGTCTTAATGTAGCCATATGGGAGTCAGTACCATGTTATCCCATCGGGGAGCAGCATATAGCACCAGCAGGAGCTTAATACCATTTGCAAGTCTAATAAATCCCATAGCCCCAGTTGTAGGTAGCCCCGCTCCACCAGTTCTGAGTTTTAAAGAGACGTGTGTGTTTGATTCGGGGAAAGGGAAGAAAGGGGTAATCAATCTTGGATGGACAAAAAAGCTGATGCCACACTTCCTCAAGAACTTTTGTGACTGACTTTCCCCAGACAATGACTTGTACTCAGTAGGACCACAGAAAGGAATCTACATTGAAAAGTCTGCTAGATATACTGCCTTGTCACGAATGGAGATGAGAATCTTAGCAATACAACAGGAAAAAAGGACTGAATAATAAAGGAGTAAGTTGTAGACTGAAAGTGAAACTTTCCATCTTAATACACTCTGGAGGACTCGAATAAGTGCTTTCTAATTAGCTTGCATTTCACTTGACATATTTATGGCTGTCGCTGCACAAGTAGACCAATATACAGGGGTTTTTATTACAGGGTCTCCAGAGAAAAGCATCCAAACCTGCCAGCAACCATGTTTCTAAGGTTTAACCTCTCTGACCTTTATGTTTCAGTTAAAGTTCTTCCTTCACATGTGCCAAATACATCATTCTGCCAAGTGAACTCTAAGCTTGACTTAGGCAATTACCTTCTCTATTTAACATGCAATTGAATTCCTTATTTGTGGTAAATTTTATATGATTTGCTCATAATACTTGCCTAATTACATAAAGACATGGTTACAGAAATGCTAAACCTAACTATTGATTTTCTGAAAGCAGATGCAGCAAGCAGACACTGTGTTCACAACCAGAAGAAACATTGAGGCATGAGTGATCCACACAGCATTTAACCCTAGCAGGCATGCCCTGCTACAGCTTGGTTTCCTAACCCGTGCTGTGCTGCATGGCTCCTTTTGCTGCAGGGTAAACTTGGGTGCTTGCTTCTAATGCAGGAGCCTGCAAGCAGCTCCCACTTGGTGTTGGCAATCACACAACCGGCATGTCCTTGCTTTTATCTGAAACTGCAGCATCAAGTTCTTCTGTGAACATATTTTCTATCTGACAGCACAAGCAATGAATAGAGTTTTGCTTTAAGAAAATCCTGAAAGAGCAGGAATTAACAAAAAATAAAAGATGGTGTAACTTCTACATGGATGGGATTTGGAGGCCTGTCTGAAGCTGCACAACACCGCATTAGCAGCATCTGGAAGGACATAAGATTATTTATACTATCTGTCTTTCTCAATAACACTGATGATAATAAATAGCAGTGCTTGTAAGAGTATGAATGCCTTTCTTACCAGGATCTTAAAAATCCAGCACCTCTTGGTGCAAAGCAGCAGCTAACAGTGTCCAAGTCTGTACTCTTCTTGATCTACAGTACTGGTTTTATGCTCCCATAGTCTTTCTCTAATTAACAAGGTCTTAATTAGGCAGGAAAAGCTCGATCTTGCTTGAATTTCTTTCTTCTCAACAACTGGGAGAACCATCCAGTTTGACTTTTCATGCTTCTAATTTTGGTGGCTTTTTTTGCCCAATACAGATGGTTGAGTCTTCCAACACTACCCTAACAAACTCCCTCTTTATTCCCCCTTTTCTTAAGATTTAGTGTCATTTGATTCTAGCAAAGAATTTTCAGGTCATCAGCCTACATGTCACTGACCTCCTGGCCACTCAGCCCAGCATTTTCCTGACAGACTCTTGCCTACCTATTCATGTTAATCTTGGTTGCTCAAAAACTTCTTTAGCATTGACTAGCTACTAAGCAAAGGAGTCAACTGCATGTTTTACCCTCAGAGTGAACAACTTGCAGCCTATTTTTAGGCTTATTTTTATTTTCCTAATCTTCACTGAATTGGGATACAGTGATGTTAAGATATTTGTATCTGGCACTAATTAACAAGTACCACCTATCAAAGCTGCTGAACATAATCTTGGTTTTATCCTACAGAGGGATTCAGTGATTTTATTTCACATAGGCACTGTACCTTCCTTCATGATTGTTCCTTCATTTTCCTTTTTGGAAGAGCATCATCTTTTTTATAATTTGCTTTCAGCCAGAGATTCCCTTAGGGAATCCCTCAGCTCTTTCCTCAGGTGTCTCCCTTGTGTCTGTAAAGCACAATGGAGTGTGATGTGGCAGTGCTGACTTGGAATCAGCTGAACAGAACTCAGCTCTCTTCCTAAAGGTGCACACTCACTTGGCTCTGCTGAGAAACCACAAACATTAAATCCCAGGCAAAAGGGATAGTGATGCCACTACCTTGTTTCCAACACCTAAAGTGTGCATTGTGTATTTTTTTTCCAGGACTCCTACCCTTTTTTTTGTTTGCACAAACATTTTGAGCAACAGTGTATGAAAGCATGCTTTGAGTATTGTCTCTATGCTATTCTCAAACCTATTCATACATATTGCACACCTCTTTCTCCAGATTGAAATCCTACTTCTTCTTGGTTTGTGTGGTATGTTTTTTTTGTATGTCTCTCTTCATGGACTGTCCACATTAAAGCTTACCCAAAGTGGAAAATGCCCTTCTTCTCTTGCATGTCCTCGTGATGAAACCTGCTCCAGTGTGGGCTCCTCTCCCCATGAGTCTGTCCCTGCCAGGAGCCTGTTCTAGCATGGGCTTCCCGCAGGGCCACAACATTCTTTTGGGCATCCACCTGCCCCAGCATGGTCTCCTATGTGGGGTGCAGGTGGATCTCTGCTCCCCCATGGACCTCCATCGGCTGCAGAAGGACAGCCTGCCTCACGAGGGGCTGCATCACATGCTAGACGGGAATCCCAGCTCTGGTGCCTGGAGTACCTACTCCCTCTCCATCCTCGCCAACATTGGCATCTGCAGAGACTTTTCTCCCACAGTCTCACTCCTCCCTTCTCTGGTTGCAATTAATTCTGCACAATAACTTTTCTTTACTTCTTAAATATGTTATCACATCTACACCCCTCTGCTACCACAGCACTTGCCACGCAAATGCAATACAATAACCAAACAAAACACGCACAACAAAATAGAAAAACCAACAGATAGCTTTGTTCAGTGGTGACTCAATAAAAAAGAAATTATGGTAGGTGTATTATATCTAGATAAGATAAAAAAATAATCCTTAGGCTGTGGAAGAAAATCAATGTAATCAAAATGAGCGTGCTCAGAATCCATATGTAATTAATATACCATTATTTGTACAGGATAAATATTTTTCACTTAAACAAGAAATTTCAGCCTTTCATTGCAAGAACGGGGCAAAATCCAAATTGCTTATTGACAAGCTGGAGTAACTATGTACAAACAAGAGATGAAAGATTTTTAGCTTGTCATTCGTGATATATTCTGAAAAGATATAAATAAATTATTCTCAAGTAAGCCCTATGCTGACTAAAGCAAAAAGGGGAATCAAGCCTCAATTTCCATAAAATCATTTTTAAGAGGTGCCTAGAACTTTTATCTTTGGCAGTTGTTTAGTTCTTAATACTGGTACAGGAAGTCTCAGATATTAAGGGATGCTTCCTTGCAAAAAAGGCATAATTAGGGAAGCATGAATATTAACTTTTTTGAGAGAGGGAAAGGAAGAGAAATGGATTTCAGGAAAGATCATTTTTTTGCAAATTGAAACAAGGACTGAAAAATTTTCATAAATTTAGGATCTTAGTACCTAATATTAAACATGTCTGTTGGTATACAGTTTGGGAAATAACCTAGCAATTGAGGTTAAAACAAATTAATAGTTCTGGAAAAACTGAATGGGTAAAACTGATATGAGACACGCAAGCAGAGAGAGAAGCTGTGTGAGCACAGTGCAGCTGTGGGGTCCAGCTGCTGATGGTGATGTCTCCATATGTGAGGGAATTGCTGGCTGAGGGGATTATGCTGCTGCCACCATCCTTTGGCTGTACAACTGCACAAGCATGTAAAGGAAGTGCTCTTTGTATCGATGAAGCTACACCATTTTATGCCACCTAAACCTTGCATGACAGTGTAACTGTATGCAATAGCCAGCAATTTCCCTTTAGTTTTGCTGTCAAAAACAAAGGCTGCAGCTATGAAATGTCCCCTGGGTTGATACAGAAGGACCTCTAGTAATAACTTGACCAAATAGTTTACTTTTTTCTTCTTTAAAGTATAGAATAAAGGGATTTGGTCATGCTGTTGCATATATAAGTCTGGGTGATTGTGTACATACATACAAGCTTACATACACACACAGACTTCTCTATATCTTGATAATGCTGTGACTACTGTAGTAAGGATGAACCAGAGACATGTGAGTGCATTAAAGATAGCATCCTAATACATTTCCAGTCCTCCACTTTGATGACTATGGTCTTCTAAATTGCACATTTGAAGTGATTTGCCTTAAAAGCACCGGAGTTTGGGGAAAAAATGTGAGAGGAGGAGAAAAAAAAAAGTCATATTCCATTAAAGCTGTTATCTCAAGTCTTGAAGCAATTTTATTTTTTTGTAAAAAGCTTCATTATAACTCAGATGCAATTATCCACCTAGGTTACAGTAATTATGTTGATTGTCATTAACCATGCAATACAGAATTGTGTTTATTGATGAAGTGCAATTCTGTAAATAACACAGGCATAGCTCATGAATACTGTATACTTAATTGGGGTCTCGGCTTGGAATATCCCCCAGCTGACAGTGAAAGATAGACAACATTATCCTCGATGTAACCCCACTGAAGTGATACACCACAAATATCTTACTCTTCCATACATTAAAGGGAATTGGAAATAGTGTCCTATGATCTAAAGAATATGCAAGTCTTTCATGCTTTCAAACCTGTGTCATTGATTCTCATGATGGCCTTGGACTCCAAATAACTTTCCAAAATGCTCTAAAGCATTTCCAGCCTGAGTACTGCTATTAAAATGCTCACAATTTCTTAAAGAAACTCATTTTCTATTTTCCTTATTATGTTAGATAGCTTAGGACATAAACACTTGCATGCCCGGGTAAAGGAGAAAATTGGAAAAGCTAGAACCATTCTGCAGCAGAGTTTAAATTAAACAATATATATGGATAGTGTGCCTCAAAGACCTCTATTACCTCCTCAGTGGGGTCAAACAACTCTCAAACTGTTGAGAGTTTACACTAACAAGAAACCAAATGTATTTCCAACATGTAAGGCAATAAAAGCAACTTTTATTAGCTATCCACAAATAATGTAAATTCCTATATATGACCCAGCAGAGAGGGATTTTCCACCAAGATCATAGGGTCATAGAATAATTCAAGCTAGAAGGGCCCTCTGGAGGTCACCTTGTGCATCTGCCTACTCCAAGAAGGCATGGCTAGAACAGATTGTTCAGAATCCCATCAGGAGTTAGTTAAACATCTCCAAGGAAAGAGAATCTGTAATCTCTAAGGATCCCTTTTCCAGCGCCTGACCACCTTGACCCTCAGCCTCAGAATCAAGCTTTTCAAAGCCTCTGAGTGACTGTGGCCTTTCTGTGTTGCAGTGATGGTTTGAAAGTCATCTTACACACAGTGGTCTCTACAAAACCGGAGAAGTCTCCAGTGATGCAGTGGGTGGAGGTGGCTTGCTCCTGCATCACCTTTCTCAGCAGTGCTCCAATGCTGCTGTAGCACTTTGAGGCTCCAGGGAACTGCTATAGTTTAGGTTAATGAGAGGCTTCTCCTGGGGGAGGTAAATGCAGAACCACCACTATTCACACATGGATGTTTCTACTAGCAAAATTCAGACTATAAAAATGAAGCCAGATATTTGTAGTGGAGATTTTGAAAAAAAAAATTACCTTTGCAACCTTCTTTATAGCAAAAAAAAAATCTGTAAAGGATTGGAATTAACTTAATATTTACATTCATAGAGTGCCTCAACATCAAAATGCAAACACAGGGTTTATAAATATAATACATAAGAATATAAATATCTAAATGCATTTAATATTTATATGGTACTTTTCATTCTCTAGATTTTCAGCTTGACTCTTTTGCCTTCATACATATAAACAAGTAACACCTTAATAACATGAACCGAAGTCCTAACCAATTGCTTCTGCTAATAATGTGAGTTCATGGGCATTCATTTTCATGTGGGCATCATGAAAATCTGAATAGTTATCATGCCCTTTCTCTTCTGATATACATTTCATCACAAACATGCAGACACTGATGGTGCAGGGACTGAGGGCCTGTAGCAGGGCTTCTAGAGACTTCACTCCATTGGGTCTACAGCAAACCTGTTGACTCAAAAATTGCTTTTCACCAGCCAATAATAGCCCAATTTTTGTATGGCTTCACATTGCAGCCTTTTTTCTCTTGGGCCTGGGGGCTGACGAGAAAAGTCACAGATTCTGTGAATCTTCAGAATCTTCTGCAGAATAACTCAGCTCCTAGGACAAGGATTTGAACATGGTTTTCTCTCCTGGTTACTCCTGAGGCTGAATGATGTAGCATTCCAGTCTCAAACCCTCCTCTTCACAAAAGCACCTGGTTTATGGCTAATATATGGATAATGGGAGTGGTACAAACATCTTCTCTGCATGTCAAGCCGCTGCTTTCATCCCTAAAGATTGTTTGTTTCCAGCACAGATCTATCAGGGCACACCTCAGAGTGTGAAAATGGACTGTGGCAGGCCTCAATATCATCACTACTGAGCAACAGCACGCACTCTAGTGGAAGCTGAGAACTGAGCAGTCACTGACCCTGGTGGCATTTGTCTTGTTCCCTATTTGGCATGCACACAGAGCTCAGCAGTGAGCTGAAGAGCTCTCTCCAACCTACCAGCATTCTCAGCCATACTGAGTATTTCTTGGCTTTTATACACCAAGAAAGTTCTCTGGTTGATATTACACCAACTCTGGAAGGAGCAATAACATTCTGCAGGTTATTCATAAAAATAAGATGAGCAGTTCATTCCACTTGCCCTGCAGTCTCCACAGGGTGGGATTTAAACAAGTTCAGAAAGCCATTTTATCACTGGTCCCTTGCTTAATTTCTTGGGGGAAAGTGGTAAAAATTCCCCAACCCTTGCTTTGATTTCTTCCTTGGTCCAAGATAGTTTTAGAAACCAGCTACTTACACTGGGCTAATCTGGTTCTCTAGAACCCTAGCTAGCGTTCTCACAGAGTTTTCCGGGAGGAGATTAACACTGATGAAGAAGAGTTAAAGAAAAAACACAGTCTTACACCCAGCTTAGTGGGAGTTTGAGTGTACAAGTTGCAATACTAAGATGAAGAAGCATCACCTTCTGCCTTGGAAGCTGCCATCTCCTGGAGACCAACTGCCAGGCATATGCAAGGCTTCCTACCTCATCTGCAATGTCTATTTACTCCCTTAGCAGAAAAAAAAAAAAAAAATTAAGAGAATGAGAGAGGCTTCAACAACCACAGAATAAGGTCTGAAATTTCACTGAAATCCACCTTGGCAGAAACCTGTCCTGAGAGACACTCTCAGACTTTCCCTGCTTCCACACTTGGCTCCAGGCAGATCCCTCATTGTCTCTTTTCTGCCCAGGTGGCTTTTATCCTGGGATGTCCCACTGCAGCTTGTCCCTTTGATACCTTCCATTCCTTCCACTGGAGGCTCATGGGGCCCCAGTAGGGAGCAGGTTATGCAGGGTTCCACTTGGAAGCACAAGGCCCTTTCATTCCACTGTTCTTGCAGGATAATATTCCTCCATTATCCTGTACTTTTTGGCACAAGTGAACATCTAGTTCTTTTCTGTAAGCAATATTTTCCAGATAATTAGAGCAACTTCTCTTGCACTGATCTAATGGCCAAAGGGGACAGCTGAAATGTGACATGGCAACATCCCCTGGTGAAAAAAGTGCCTGCAGGCACTAAATTTAAAGCTGCATTTTAGTTGACTGAGTTATCAGATTGTGTTTAACCGTAACAGTGATGCTTCTAGTAGACAGGAGGTTTTGTAGCAGATACTGTTGTAGCAGAAAAGTTTGCATTTGATACTGTGTGAATACAAAGTCTAAATTCAGTTCTTCACCAGTTAAAAGAGTGGGTCAAGACTAAGAGCCATTACTACTAAGACCACTGTCTCACAGGCTGTCTTTGGAAATGTTCCAGCAAGAGGCTAAGCATTCACCACACACAGTATGACTTCTCTGCTATGTTAGCCACCCAATATTTCATTAATGACTTTTGCTTCTCCAGTCTCTTCCTCTTCTCTTCCTCTTTCATAGAATCATAAAATAATTCGGGTTGGGAGAATCTTTAAATATCATCTAGTCAAAGCTCACTGCAATGAGCAGGGACAGCTTCAACTAGATCAGGCCACTGATATTTGGTAAACATAAATTAAATACCTCCACTCTTACTTATATTTATCACAGCTTTGCTCCTTTATAAAGAGGAGGTCACCATGAGGTTCTTAAATACAACAATCTGGCATTTTTCTTAAGATTAATATAGTTATTTCTGTGAACTGTTCTCTGTGGGACTTCTTTGGCACTAAGGAGGTCCTGTATGTCAAATGTTCTACTTGTAACACAGCCCATGTGCATCACAAACAGAATCAAACCCATCCACTTATTAAGATATAGCCAATAATGAAATATTTAGTAAAACAAAGTTAAATTTGCCTAAATAGTATTTTGTACCTTTGCAGAAAGATAAAGCAAAATTCAGATCTTCAGAAAACCAGGAACTCAAGAAGTAAATGTGAAGCCCTAAGTCAGATAACTCATCCAGACTCCTCTTTCAACATCAGATGAACAGATGGAACATTAGAAAAATATAGGGGCTCCAGTTCTTTATAAAGTTACATCAATAAATTACATTAGCTGCCTTCAAACGGCAAAATTATGTCGTAAAACCAGTATCATATTGGTTGGTTTGATAAAAATCATTAATTTCAAGTAAATTTTCTATGGAAACACTCTTTGTATCAGCTGGGTAAATACTACGTTTTGCTGTCTGTTGACAACCAGCTTGATTTTACCTCTTGATTTGCAAATTTGCCCAGTTGAGCCCCAGCTTGCACTAACCAGCAAACTGGCTATGAAGCTTCCTTCCCTCGAAGCCATAGGCTGCCATAGGAGATCCTGCCAAGCTCACATTATCTGCCTGTGTAATTACAGCTTTTTAGTTCAGTGGGGTGTGATTAGCTCAAGCTGTAACTCATTTAGTGCACTATAATTACAGTGCACTCAGACTCGCAGTTGGTTTTGACCTAGAAAGGGTGTGTTCCTGGGGTTAGTTTAACAATCTGCTGGCAGTGCTCATGGGCACTACCAAGCCTTGAAAAGAAAACATCTGAAATTAGACAGGCACTTGACGGTCCTGTTAGAGGCCACCAGTGTTAAATGTGTCTGGATATTTCTGAGCATTCTGCATGTTGGTCCTTCATGTGTCTTTACCTAACACTTCAAGATTATCTCTTCTTTTAGCAACAGAAGCCCAGTGGAAAAAAACCTGTTTGTTTATTTATTGACTATGAGATTGTTAATTTCTGAATAGAATAATCAAAAATATAAATATGCAGTAAGTGCTGGAGATACAAAAGGCAGTAAAAATTACAAGCTGTGCACAGGAGAAGTCTCATTTTATGAAGAGGAATTATATCTCAGTGCAATTAGGGCAGCAGATGCTTAATGCCTGGCCTGAAAAAAACCCAAATACAGTTTTCACTAAAAATATTTTATGACAATTTACCATTACAGGTGTGTATAAAAGAGCAATAGTACAGCCACCTTCAAAAGATTGTCCTCCATTTTTTGCATTTATTTTTTACATTTTATTTGAATTAATGTTGCTAGGTATCATTGCATTAATTTAACCATGCTCATGTGGAACAGCTGCCAATTCATTTCCATTATGGTGGTGGCATGGTGACACAAAACCTTATGTGCCAGTCACATCAAATAGTCTCTCCTTTCTTCTGTGTTAAAAAGAGTCCTCCTGAAAATCTCTCTCCTCTGTCTTCCTTTCAGTAGGTGTTGCTTTCACCAGTTATTTCTGGACATATGAATGCTGATAAACAACTTCTGCAAGACCAGAATTCCTTTTCACCAATTAAGAAGCAAGAATTGATCACATGAACTATAGGGTAAAACCAAAATTATATTGGACATTTCTTTGATCAGTAGGGAAGGAGAATTTTCCATTCAAAAAATGTGTGCAGGATAGGCCAATGTTTTTAAATCACAAATAATTAAGCACAATGGCCTGTAATATTGTGACAGTTTTGTATGACCTTCTCTTGGCATTTTACACCTTCAGGAGGCAGAAAGAGGTGCAGAAAAGCAGCACTGGTATAAATGTGACTGAGAATAGCCTGTAACACAATAGATAGGCTATACTATTGTTGCAGAAAACAAACTTTTCAGCTTTGATTCTATGAAAAATACCCCTGCTCTGCAAGAAATTATGTTCCCATCAGGGAAGCATAGTGGAAGAGCTTGGAAGCGTGTCTGCTTGTAAGGAAAAGTGGCTGCCAAAGATGTAACAGGCGGATTTTTCTCAACAGCAGGGTAACTTCACTCTTTCATGTGCAAGACTGAGCTCTCTGAATCGCTCTGAAGTTCTGCTGTCACTTATGCCTCACTGTCCTGGTCTTTTAACCCAAAGGCCTCCAAGGCACCCCCAGCCAAAGCATGAAGAAACATCCCTCACCTCTGAACGGTGAAGGTGTCCCAGCAGATTAGCAGAGCACTGCTTGTGGCAGGCGATATCTGTGTGAACAATGGATTACAAAGCCAAGTCACTGTGCGTTCTTTCACAGAGAAATTGAAAGAAAACTATCAGTCAGGCCTGCTGAGGGCATCTGAAAGAGATGAGACCCAAAGATCTTCAAGAACTCTTTTTCTTTAGGCTCTGCATGCTAGTGCATGTTGTATGGCCTCCATGGCTAAACAATGCTGGTTAAAAGCAAGAGGAAGATCATGTAATCCTTCTAAAGTGACATTATTACAGACAGCAACTGCGAGAACGGGATTCATTTACCATCCATTATAAACGCAGTGGCTACTCTTTACACATCACAAGGCTTTTTTTACATGGCCCAAAGGGTTGTGTAATTCTAACAAAAGCATCTGCTGCTCTAGCCCAGGATAGCTGGTATTTGAGGAATTTTCCCAAAATGCTTCTGTTAAATGTGCATTTTATTAAAAGCTCAAGTCTGCTACTGTTTAATGTGCTGAGAGATGTACGCAGTCAGGACAAAGGAAAATTAGGCAATGGAAATTGTATAGGTTAACAGCCTTGACTCAAAATAAAAATATATTAGGCCTTTCTTTTTGTTCTCTCTGCATTTTCGCCATCACTTTTCTAAGACATTACTTCACAAATTCAGTTTCTACAACCAGAAAACTGGTTATAAAAGCAGTTACTTCATGGAATATTGCCCAGATGATTTTATTACTACAGGTCCTGCTAAAATAAATAAATAATTGTGCAGAGATGGAGTGTTTTCTTCCAAGCTGAGGGTAGCACATATGTCATTATT
>VZTN01001126.1:3262-14484 GCA_013400515.1 Erpornis zantholeuca | reverse complement strand
AGGGGCCCTCAGAGAGCTGGCTTGTGGCATGCTTGCTTTGAATTCCAAACTGAATTGCTGGTCAAACACCAGCAGGGAACCAGGAAACCCAGCAAAACTCTGCTTCATAGCCACTGTATATGCCTGTGCTGGAAACAGGTTTCATGGAAAAAGGGTAGACCAAGAATAGTTTGTTCCCCATTCAGCATTAGCAATCCCGAGAGTTTAAAAACCGTGAGTCAGTTACCTCCTGTAATCACTAGGGTGTTTTAAATGGGAAAATGGTTTAAAATATTACTGATTAAAATGTTCTTGTTTGCCTTTTAGATTTTGAACTTTCTACAGGTCTTGTTTTCAGCAGGCAAAAATATTTCTTTACTCACACAATTTCAAGAGCCATAGTTTTAAGAAAAAAACTTAAACTAAGGGCAGCACACTTTACATAACAGGCAATGCTTCGAGTATTGTCTGAGAGTTACTATTGCTCTTGATGAATGCCATTGCTGAGACTTAAGTCTTCTTTTTGTTACAAATTAAAGAGCAAATAAGAAAAATCAAATCAACTCTTACCTTTGGTGTCATACAGTTTAGTAGTTTTTATTCACATGACATAAATTCCTGAAAGCTCATATACATTTGTCTGCAAAAAGGTAGCTTTAAAATAACTGATCAACTACCTTTTTTAGGTAATGGTTTAACTAATGATGTCCTTAATCCCACAGATCTGAGAGAAAACTGAAGACAACAAAGACAAGAGAAAGGGCCCTGAGTCTGTTATATCTGGTAAGTATAGGTTAAAGCTTTTGGTGCCAGCATTTATCCACCAGAGTGTTCTGATTTTATTATACCAGAAAGGATACAATGTTAGTCACTCTTGGGAATAAGCAAATGTGCAACTCTGTTACTTTTAACGAATGTACCTCACCAAAGCTTGAGTTGCAGTAAATATTGCATCATTCTTGTTTTCATACAGAGAATGCTGTGCCCTGATCCTGAGGTCAGCAGCATGTTTTTTGGTGACTTGAATGGTGCAGGGTCAGGTCTCAAGTAACACAGGATTCAGCTGCTTGCTTCTGGGTTTTCAGTAACTTGATATTGCTGGGTATATAGTCCAGGAAAGGCCATGTGAAGGGATGTAACATTACAACAGCTGGTAGGAACAGGAGAATGACTTTTTAACAGTCTTGATGAAAAAAGTTCTGTTTACCCACATTCTTCTCCTAAGGTGCATCACTGGGGAGTTTAATAACAAACAAGACCAAAAGGAAGTCTTATGCAATAGTGAAAATTACAAATGTTATTTATGAAGTTTCACACTTGGACATGTGAGGCTAGACTGTTAGTCTCTAGAATATTTTTGTTTCCAGGGACCTGAAAGTGTGGTTTGCCAAAAGAAAGATAGTTGTCCTACAATGTCTATTAGTTCTGCATCAATATTTTGTTCAAACATAATGCTGTCCTCACATAATTCACCTTATTTCACTTTGATCCCATGTGATTGTTCAAACCACACCATATGGTCAAATTCTAAAGAAATAAGTAATGGAATATTAAAAAGTTGAGGGGAGAAGGGTGATACCAAAATATCACTAATACATGCTAGCAATGAGCATTGTTTGCAGTATGCATTAAATTAATTCAATTAACTGCATTATATATTAAATGCACATATTTCAATTCAGTGGTCAACTAGTCTCTGAAGTCTCCTGATTACTCCAACCCAGACACCTTTGGGATCATTATTTTGCTCTTTGCAGTGGATATAAAGACAACATAAACTAAATCCAGTAGTGCTGTTAGGTGCCTAAAATACGAAAAAAATTCTATTTTAAAAAATTTGTGACAAGCATGTTGACAGGGACATAACTGCCTACCACACAGCTACTGAGAGAATGGTGCAAAGGTCTTTCTAAGAGCTTGTCCCTGAAACTCTGTCTCCAAGAAGGGCAAATCCTAGCTTTCAGTCTGCAGCCAAAGGACTGCTTATACACACCCAGCTGATGTTTCTGTAACACACGTGAGTTGTGGACACCCACCGCCAGCCTGTTCAGGCCTTCAGCTGGAGAAGCTGTTCTCAGGCTCCACTGATCAGTATGCAATGGAAGAATGGGTGTTCCTCTCCTGCACCTTGCTTTCTAACAACCTACACACAATGTCAACTCCCTGGAAACAGGAAATTTGGATCTAAAAACCCTTGGAAAAGTGGAAATTTGTTTAGCCTTTGCTTTAATGACTAGGTTGTCCTCATCAGACACATTTTATATTTGCTCTTGAAATCACATTCCCTTTCTCATGTAAATCCATGACATTCATTAGGACAGCTTTACAATTAATTTAATTTTACTTAGTTCTTCATTGTTGTCCCTCCAAAATTGCCAGTTTTCAAATGCAGACATTTTTCAATTTTTGTCCTTTTCCCGTCTCTTTGAAGGATTTATTTTGATAAGGAAACTGATTTTCAATATGATTATTTCTTATGTCATATTAAACTGATCATGTCATCATTAAAAATTTGGCAAATATAGATGCACTAACTTGCAGGGCCACATAAGAAGCTTGTGGATTTTCTTGTACTTCTGGAATCAGATTCTCTTATTTTTTAAGTAATCTATTAAATAACCTACTATTAAGGTTCCTTGCAACCCAAGCATTTTGATGATTCTGTTTTACAATTAAGAAGATACTATCACTAGACATTGCAAGAATTTTATTTATATAACATTAGTGTGTTTCTGACAATTTATTGTAAACATCCAATTACATAGACAGTGGCATCTGCTACAGCTAGAGACTGAAAATAAGGGTTGATTAAAAGTAGGCTATATGTCTAAATCTGAGATGTGAGATGTCTGTTAGACAGCCATTAAGATCTTAAGGGAAAATGAAAGGGTAAAAAACCAGAACACAAACTTAAACTCATTTTTAAATCCACATATTATTATGAGTTTGAAGCATCTAGGACAGACTCCATTTTTTAGCTACTTGACTTTAAGCACTTCTAAAAGGCTTGGAGCCAAATAAAGAGTTGGATGAGTGTGAGGAAAGAAAAACAACCTAGATCCAGTATTTTTGCCAGTCCTGCTGTTTGGAGACTCCCTCTACCATTTGTCTTTAATTTTCCTATCTTAGTACAAACCGTCTTTCCAACAGCTCCTGAAAGACAAGACGTGCATCTCCCCTGACATCACCCGGCAGGAAATTACCAGAAATTAAGGGCTCAGCCTTGCAAATATTTTGTCTCGTGAGTGAGTGTCAGTGGGATACCCACGTGTAAATCCTGGTTTGATCACTATCTAAAGTTGGCAACGCAGGTGTATTCCGTAAATAACTCAGCCTAAACTGCATGTCTGCATTATACAACAGATACATCAGCCAATTTTATTGAAGATGTTTCAACTCATACTAGGTCGAGTTATTTTATCATGCTGGTTTTAATAATTTTCTTGCCTCAACTACTCATCCGCATGTAGCTGCATGTTATGAACACTGAATTGGGCATGACATGGAGATTCTGGTGCAATTCAATCATTACAGAAAAAATGACATTCACATATGTTTATGTTTAGCCTCAATAAGAAGACAGCCAATCACTTTATAACAGGTTACATCCAATATGATTTTAATTATTCCTCTTGTGAAAAATACTTTTCACATCTTATTACTAACAAAATTGCTGCAAAAATGAAATTAGTTTTATATGGTTTCTAAGAATTTGTAATCCTATGAATGTAAAAATCTATGCTGTGAAGGAATATTTGATTTAAATTTGGGGGAAATTAAATACTTCTTTAAAAAATCAAATAAAAATTAATATACCCCTTGAGAATATTTCAAACCTTTACACAAAAATCTCTCGTATCATAAGTGAACTGATTTCAATTCAGCATGATTCATTCTTGATTAATTCCAAGGTACTTAGAAGGTTATTCTAAAGTGCTGTTTCCACAAGTAAGGTGATGTTAGATCTGCTCTTTCAGTGGTGTTTATCTTTGAATGAAGTGATCCGCTTCACAATTTGGATTCCCCAGAATGCAGCACAAAGGGAAAACAAGACCTAGAACACAGAATTTAGAATGAGAATGAGAAATATTAGATGTGGTTTGTTTGGTTTTATTTTTTGATTATCTGTTGATCTGTAGACATAATTAACAAGAATTCTAGGCATACTGATAAATTCATTTTAGAAAAATATGCTTTCTTTTTTCTACTACTCTTTATTGTGGACATTCCTGTTGAATTTTGACAAATGGTCTGAAGAATGCCGACGCTGTAAATTGCATTATAGGGTATGAATAACCTTAAACAGGATCTGCAGCAAAAGAAATGTTCTAAGAGATCAGTACTTATTCCCCACCCTGCTGTTTATGATGAGATATAAGGTAGATTAAAAACAACTTAAAAGCACAATACTCTTTATCTTGTCCTTGGCTCTCTGCATTTTTTTTTTAAATTTGGTGAATTTAATGAGAGATCTAATAAATTTTTTCAAAAGTTTATTTGCTGAAAACAGTGCTAGGATAAGTAGTAAAAATTTCCGAGTACAGTCTAAATCAGGTAATACTTCTGTATAGAACTCAGGATGGAGCAAGATAAAATGTGTATGTGCATGTGATATTTTGTATTTAAAATTTTCTGAAAAAAGCCTTTGTCTTTCACATAGGAAAATTTCTATAACTTGGAAAATTGCAAAATTAAGGCAGTTGTTATTGGTTAATGAAGTGATTTTTTTTTTTTCTGTGAGTAAAACAAAACATTTTGTTTATATTGGAAGATATTTTAATCCTGTCACTTTTTGTTTGTTAGAAGAAATAGAAAATTTTGACGTGAAATTTTTGAGTCAGGTTGCAATAATTCTTTTTTCAGGTCAATATGCGATCTAAAGGTGATGACTAGGAGAGCTCTAATTTTAACATTAACATAATTTAACATTCAATATTTAATAATGCATGGCCCAAAGTTCTACTTCTGCCTTCATCTACACAGTCACTCACCAAAGTACATGGGATCAGAATGTCCAACATAAATAAAAAATTACCATAATACCCAAAAGGTACTAATTTTTCACTCAGTGAAGGCAGTGTCCGCCCTGATCCCTCACACTCACAAGGTACAGGCTTCATGCAATGTGTACATTAGGTGTATGCTATGCATGCTTAGTAGCACAAGATGAAAACACCACAACACTGGAGTAAGTAGAATTCAAATAAATAAAATTAAAAGCCCCCAATTCTCATTCAATTTTTATGGATCTCAATTATTTTCATTGAAGGCTTTAATTCTACTTGAGCAGAGGTAGGCTGTCTATTGTGTTTAAAACCTCTGATGATGCTCTTGGCACCGTAGTTGTGGTCCTATTTGTAAGAAAGACTCATAAAATGCTCACCAAAATATATTTTTTTGTAAGAGTTTCAGAATTTAGGAATGAAAGATTTAACTTTTTTTTTATTTTCTTGCATTATCACAAACACCTTGTAAAATTGTACAGCTCTATTTTACAGCTATGGAAAGTCTTTTTAAGCAGTACTACACTCACACACTCTGCATGTTTTGTGAGATATTTCTATGCTGAGATGCTCTGCGGAAGAAATCTAACTACAAATAACTATCTGTATTTCTGATTTGGCTGTTATGCAACTGAGATGAGTGTGAATCGTGATGTACATAAGACGACTTACACGTAACATGCTCTTTCTATGGAAAAATTCTTTGTCATGCTGTCTCCAGACACAGAACTTAACCACTTGTCATAATTAGTACTTCTTTGACACATCAATAAACTTCTTTCATTCCTCACCTCAGAAATTTCACTCCTATTCCTGGAAGATGCATTAAATATAGAACTATTTCATTTTCAGAAGAAGCACATTTAAGCACATTTAATGACTGAGGTGCAGGGCATTCGTAGGGGATTAATGACTGTTGGGAGATGATGATGATCACCTGAAGAAGCACAGCCATGGGCCATTAAGCCCCAGGAAATGTCCTCAGCTAAAGATGGTTATTGCTATTATAGCCTGAAAATGAACAAAATATCTCAGGTGAATTTCCCTTTTGTAAATGAAGTGATGCAGTTTCTTCTTTCTTAATTAAATTCTTTATTGTGAATTTCCTAAAGCATGCAATCAATGCTTGTGGGGGAGTATTTCGAATCTCATTATATCCAGAATGGAAAACCACATACTGTACACTGTGGATCTGCAAAACTAGTTTGGCTTCACAATTCTACAAAAGTATTGATTCACTGCCTATCAATGTCAGACTGCCAGTACTTGATGGAAATAACGCATTCAGGAAACAATAATGCTGCAAGGTTCTGGGGAGCTGGGGGGGTGTTAAGAAAAACCCAGACAGCAGGATAAAAAATTAAGGGGCCACATCCTCGCTTGCACGACAGCAGTTCTGGCTGCCTCCACTGCTGTAACGCTGACCTGCCCTGAACAGAGACAGCTGTATGGGGCTACCAAGCAGAAACTTGCTGTGTAGGTTGGAGTTCTGTTTCTTTTGATTGCTGCTACATATTTTGGAGTTACAAGGCTTGACCCACTCGAATGAATTGTGCAATCAGGTGATGTCAGGAATGGAAAGCTGAGACAATACGTGCCAGAACTCTGAGCAGACAATAGTGTGGGCAGCAGGAAGCAGCAAAAGAGCATTCCACCAGGCAAGCTGAACTATACTTGACCAGTATTTTTCTAATGTCCTTGGGAAAACATATTTCCTGAATCCTATGTGCAGATATTTTTATTTTCTACTCAACAGTCTCACGTGCCAATAGGTTAGGTTTTTTCTTGTTTGTTTGGTTTTGGGTTATTTCACTTTCTAAATTATTGTCACAGAAATTCTCATTCCTTCTTATATTGTCCAAATATATTGTCCATTAATATTTTTCCTTTGATAAAAATGTTCACATACTGGTTTCATATTTCAGCCAGTTTTGAAATAAAAAGAGAAAATCAAGTAGTATACGTTTTTTTCTTTTTTACACTGAAAAAAGCTCCCCCACAAAAAATATGCCATAAGAATAGTTTCACTTCTGTCTTAAAATGAAAAATAACTGTAGACAGCAGTCATATATGGAACAAGCCTAAAAGCAGAATTTCTCACAACCCTATATTTAGTCAAGTTAAATGCTAACTTTTTTGTCACTTTAATATAAACACTTGTTACATTTACCTGTTCAAGTAACTACAGATTAATTACAGACTGTCCTTTAGACTGCTGGAAGAGTACAAATATTTACATTGCCTCCTTTCATACAGTCTATTTCGATTCAGCCCATATTCTCTCCCTGAATAAGTCTACAGAAATGCAAATAGCATTATTCACAAGAACAAAGATGGCTTAACTAATAGATTGACTGCAGGACTGAGTCTGCTCTTCACGGGAAATTCCCACTGGAGCAACTGAAGTTTATTAGGCTGTAAAGTACTTTAAAATCATTAGCTAAATTCAGGCACCCACTCCTGCATGATTAGCTTTGTTGCTGAACACTAATGTTGTTTTCTGCCATTTTCCCTTTCATAATGTGTTTGTATACCTGAGATGCCTAGACATGTTGTCTTTCCTCCTGCAGATTTCATGTGGGTAGAATTAGAAGGGTTTAGACATTGGTCTAAAAATGTAGACAAATGTCCAAAGATAGTACTGCTTTAAGGAGGGGGAAGAGTCTCAAACCACACCACCTCATTTCCAACCTAAATCATTCAATGATTCTCTGACATTTCTCAGATTCTGCCCAGACATGTTCACTCCAAATTTTGCTGCAGAGACAATCTACAACACTTATTCTCAACTTCTGGGGTACAACACTTTATGAATGGGCATGTTTATTATATTGAATTCTTTGAACACCTCTGTTCTAGATAATGTATTCTTAGCTCTGGAGAAAAGGCTCAGGAAGATCAGCACATCTGTATACTTCATTAAGTTTACTGTTCCCATCATAAAGTGGACCTGATACTGGCAAATATGATAAACAATTAGTCCTATTAATATAATGCTGAGAATTGTCAATGTGATGTTAGAGCTGTTGAACTGATACTATGAAACAAACATGATTAAGGCTCTTTATATACAAATTTGGACATGGCTCCTTCACAGGCACAAGACATAATTTCATACTATCAATAGCAATGATAGTGTAAGTTTTAGATTTTGTCTGAGAAAGCTGTGTCTGGGTAATGTCACTGTCCTTTCCAACTAAAGATGGAGATCATAAACTGATACAAAGGTTAAAAAATTGCTAATATTAATAACAAAATGGTTGAACAAACTGCTCCAGATTTCACAAGTACCCATGCAATGATGCAATTTTCACAAATGATATTTTTCCCCCCATTTCTCTACAGAGGACTGCTACAGGAGCTGAAATACACAGAGACAGAAAATTTATGTCTCAGAAGGCAGGAAAGAGGTTTACTATTTCTGGAAGTCAAGATTTGGATAACAAATGCATGGATCTTTATTCTCAGTACAATGTTTGAAGACGAGCAGTCTGAGCTAGTAGAGAAATGCCATGACATTAACAGCAAATCCAGAAATCACTAGCCTCGTACAGTGAACAGTTCCAGAAGATTGAACTATCAAAATAGTTGCAATAAGAATAGACGGAAAGGGAAACTAGGAAACAGGAAGGTTCCTTGTCTGTGTGATGACTACCTTAGACTTGGAAATACATGCAGAAGCAAGTGGGAAGTTGATTTTTCTTTTTTTTTGTTGAAGGAACTATGGATACAAAGGAACAGGGATGTCTACAATAATAGTGGCTTCACAGCTTATGTTATAGATTTTTTAAAAAGTAGCAGATGTCTGGCAATTTCCCAGAAGGGTTCATGACACACATTCAGACTACTGGTACAGCAGGTCTCACAGATCCAGCATGCCCCTGACCTAGAACAAGGTGCATACCTGATGTCCCTGCTCATTGCAGGGAAGGTTGAACCAGACTATCTTTAAAGATTCCTTCCAAGCCTAATTATTCTACGACTCTGTGATTAAGAAACTGTTGGCACACACAGGATTTAGCCAAGGATCTTCAACACCCCCAAAGCATATTGATAGTTCACTCACAATGGTTTGTTCTTTTATGACATATCTCACTGGTTTTATACTTCACTATTAACAAATAATGAGAAAACAATAGGGAAGAGATATATACATGCCCTTTTTATTCTGTTAAATGTTTTAAACATTCCTTCTTTTATTAAAATACAGTCTGAGATTCTAAAGCTAGATAATGCATGAAAACATAGGCTGCAAAAGCCCACATACCTTAAAAGGCTTATATTACCTACCCAAGAAAGACAAAGAAAGATCTGGAGAAAGAATATCTATTTCCCACTTGCTTTCACAGCTGGACACATCCCCAGTACGAAATCAAGTGCACTGCAGAGATGCCTGAGCTAGCAAGCATATAAGCTGCTAAATCTCAGCACAGCACCAGCTTGACTCTGTCTTTCCTGGCTTTGCACCCAAGCTAGTAAGTCACATTCCTCAGTTAAATACATGGGGATTTTTACACAGGCAGTGCTATTCCGGTTATATTTAGCCCTAAAATGGCTTATGTGCAAGCAGCACGTTATCTGGCATCACGTCCTTCACTCAGGAGAAACCAGCCCACTGCCTCTCAAATCACTTGTGTAGATAAATGTATCCTATTGAACTGTTACCTATGAAATACCTTCTCTCTTGAGTCACAGAATAATTCACAACCTAAGCACTAGGATTAGGAAGATTTTACCTCATTCCCCAAAAGACAAAAGAAGTTACTGAAGTGAGAAGCTTTCCTGTCAGTCATATAAATAGGAATTCCAGAATATGTTAATAATTATTAAATCTTCACCTTATGATGAGCTAATGCAAGCTGGAGACAGTATCAACATCATACTCATTAACATGTATATCAACTTTGCATCTCTTAGTATAAAATTTGTCTTATGGCATTTTATTGAAATATCTGAGAATACTTTCCACAGTGTTACCTAATTCCATCTATAAATTTCTAGATCATCCTAAAATGTTTATCTACTTCAACTTGACCTCAAAGTAAAACCATGTTAAATAGAAAAACCCTTTTTATCATTTAAAAACATTTAAAAATATCTTCTGAACCAAGCCTGTTTCATTGTTTTGCAATTAATTTCCAACAGAAGAAACTTAGTGTTTAGAAATTACCAATTATCTCAGCTTAAAAATTTCATAAAACACATGAGCAAAATTTACAATTTGTTACACATTCTAGAGCATAACAATATTTTAGAGTTTCTTTCATATTGCTTTAGTTTTATTTCTGACAAAACAGTTCTGAAAAACAAGTTCAAAGATCAACAGTTTCAGAAGACCTTAATTCTGAATGTCACCTTTCGTATTTAAAATGTTATGAACTTTTTCAACCTCAATTTAACCACAAATTTGAGAAACAAGAGCCATGGAAAATTTCTCAAATATTATATGATAAATCAACAATTAAAAACAAGGATTTCAGAAAAATTAACAAAACTGATGGCAAAAAAAGATTAAAAATGTAATCAGTAAACATACCAGTTTAATCTGTTGCAGGCTAACAGGGCAAACGAGACTGAGAGAGCTACTAAGAGTTTTTCATTGCAGAAAATTAAATATTTGAGATAGTCCTGCCTCAGTTTGGCTAAAATTGTTGAGTTTATTATCTTAAACATTTAAACAGGAGTTCTATCCATTGAGATAAAACATCTCATTTACTTGCTACAGATGTAGCGTAATTACATACACCCCACTGCATCACTTCTAGTTCAAACACAACTTGCAGGGTAAAGCAGGGATCTGCAAAGAAGCATTTCACTTCACAAGATGTTATTTAATTTATAGATAAAGAACAGTTTAATCTTCCTTATTAAAAAAAAATGAAGCTCATTTTACTTTAACTGGTAGATTACTGCACAGGTCTTATGTTTTATCAAATTTATATTGTTCTCAGGCTTAAAGAATTGAATGCTTTTAAATTCAGTATTCTAAGTGAGAAAGGCTGTACATATATATAAGAGGAAGGGTGTATTTTTTACATGGTCACGGCTTTGAGAAATGTTTAGGTACCATACTGCTTGATCCTGCATTGAAGAAAGTTTTACTTAAAAGATGGGACAAAGTCATTTAAAGGAGCAATGCAGGAGGGAGCTCTCCTTTATGCCTCCATCCTCGCTTGAAAATACAGTAAAATTAAAGCCACAAAAAAAAAAAAAAAAAAAAAAAAAGGAATTTGAACCTTG
>VZTN01001123.1:0-19041 GCA_013400515.1 Erpornis zantholeuca | reverse complement strand
TACTGTGTAGAATTGCAAATATTGCCAGATTTTAACTCCCACTTCCTGTTCATTATTCACTTATACTACCAAAGCAAGATACCCTAATAAGTTAGCATGTGGGAAAAAAAGGCAGTTCTGAACTTTGTTCCCCTCTGATTTTACTGAACACAGTCTTGCACCCAGGAAGGGACAATGATGTCTAACATTCCTTATATACTTATCACTTATATTAATTACTAGAACAAGCGGTCCTGTCCTCAGTATTTACACAAAAATTTTCAAATGCCACAATTTTCACCACTTCTCTAAGTATCTCTGTAATAATACATTTTTATAGACCTGTATGAAGAGATGGACCTACTGATTTATACAATGCAATATGATTTATTCAATTCTTGTTTCTAATATTCTTCTCCATTCCATTTCTTAAGTAAATATTTATTAGAATTCAAGTACTAATCAATTAAGTCAAACCAATATCAATCCCCTCTTTTTGTGTAGTGGCTCCAAACTGACTCAAGTATTTTCCTTCCACAGCGTGCCACCAAGAGATTAGGCACACATTCATGCAGCCTAGCTGCATCTCCCAAGTTTCCTACAGTTGCCTCTTTCCAGTTAGTCAGTCAAATCAGTCCACTTTCAACTTCTGCTGCTTTTCCCCTTTTACTTATTTTCCTGAAGTTAGAGATCTACCACAGAACTATAAATTACCATATGTTAAACTTAGTGGGATGAAACAGTTTTATTTACTGCAGCTAATCAGTGGCATAGTTCTTCTCTTCCTGTGGCCTCCAAATTCTTACTTTCCTTTGAGTTAAGCCCTAGTATAATCTTCCAGATGTTTTCACATTCTACTTTTGTTTTAATTATAAAGTGCTCAGTAAGTCCTTTTTAAAGAGGTCAGCGAAAAGCAGACTAACCTGTAATTCAATATAAGAGTTACTGTTAACAACAGGAACTTCCAAACACCATTTCATAAACTGTTTGTTCCATCACCACCACCATTTCACGTTCTAGTAATGCTACTCCCCAGTTATAATGACATCAAGCCTCCCTTCCCAAGAGACCATGTGTTCTAAAGTCAGAGGCAAATTCATCATAGTTTCTCAATAATAACCTAAACTGCTTTCCCTGAGCCTCCAACTGTCTACCATAATCTCCAATCCAGGTTATGCAATGCATAAAGTGATGAGGTAGAGTCACATGTTAGGGTAGATGCTCATAATCGGAATGCCCAACTCCAGCTCTAACCTCTATCTTCAGGAAGTCTTTAATAGTAGCGTCTCCCTCAAGCCACAGATTGGCCTTTCTGTGTAACAGCTTCCCCTCTGGGGATGAGACTTTGGAGAAGATACATGGAAATAGACATACTAACTTACATTCAGAAAGAGAAAAACAACTGCATAATTTGCATGTGACCACACCTATGGAAAACTGTACAGCAAGTCACATGCAACAGGATCAGATTTTGCCACAACATCCTGACAGGACTGCAGAACCAAATACTGTGTTCACAGACAGCTGATTACACAGGGAACCTATCAAACTGAAAATCAACCCATTAAAATACTCACATAGAGATCTTGGTTACAGGTAGCAAGCCTTAAGACAAACAACTGTGGGAAAGTGAATTAAATATGGCAAGATCTTCAACATACACAATTAAAGGATATATATGCAACCAGGAACAGAGATGAACCATTAAATATATAGAGGTCATATATATATACACATCATACATATATGCTCTAACATACATACAATTTTAGAGAGACAAGAGTATCTGAGTCATCTGTGAAACAAGGCAGTGCACATTGAAAATATGTCAACCTTGATTACAGTACTTAAGCAATTCAATTCCTCTGTCTCCAAGAGGCTACTCTATTCACTCAATGCCCTTACAGTTAGAGGGCAAGTCAACAAAGAATCTCACTCTTCCCAGCTTGTGAATATTGCTTCCTTTGTGCAAAACTCTGGACTGGCAATTAATATATGCTTGATAAAATAGAATTTTAAAACTGTATTCTCTGGGAAACAGACTCTAATAAAATATCAACAAATATATTTGCTGTCCGAAGTGATTATTTCAGTTTACAAGTTTTCTTTTGTGTATCTTAGTTTCCAAACCTTGGCATGAATTTCCTACTGTGTTTGCCATGGTAACAAAGCAGCCTGAGCCTCTACTTGAAATTCCGTTTAACTGTTTAGCATTGCATATTTATCAAGATACACTAACATCCTAACGTACTCCAAGGAGTGAAACAGCCATTCTCATACTAAAGAACCACCTTATACTACAAATCTTAAAGGATTTTTGCTGTTGTTTAAAATGACAAGGTAATAGGGAAACTTCCTTGCCAAAGATGTGTGCAAAAAGCTACCAAATAAAGATAATGCACTCAGTTGTGAGGAATATTCAGTTTATAAGGAGCTACATTAGAACAGCAGTCTCTATCTGACACTATCTTCTCCCCTGTGAATGAAGAGTTTGCATGCACATCAGAAAGGAAAATCTGCTCCGAGAGCATATTTGAATGAGAAAGACTGTTTCCTGCATTAAAGCTTGTACCCTTGGTGGAAAACTGTTCTCTTCCAGTGCAAGAGGGGCCAGGTAACTGGCTAACTTGAAGTTCTAGGATTAACACTAGCAGGGCAAAGCCAAAGCACAGTTGCTTGCTTCTTTTAGTCTCCATTTTGAAGAAAGATCTTTCTTCAAACATTTCTCTCAAACAGGATCATGAGAAAACATCCGTTTTAGGCACACAGAATCTTTTCCAGTTCCTAGAAAATGTACTAAATACCTCAGCACAGTAAAATTTTATATAAAAGGAAGTAAAGAAACAAACTAGGAAAACCTGAAAAAAAGCAGGCTTACTGGTCATGATTTTCAGTCTCACTACAACAACAACAACAACAACAACAACAACAAAAAAACCAACAAAAAACAAAAAACAAAAAAACCCCCGTCTGGTCACCTCTTTTTGTAATAAATCAATGCACGTTACGGTTAAGAAAATCTCATCCTTTACTCTGCTCGTGGTTAAAGACAGGATGAAATAGTTCTGACCTTCAATGCCTGCTATACAAATGGAGACTTAGAATACAGAAAACCACCTTCAAGATACACAAAATACAAAATCCCCTCCTAAAGCTTCCCCACAAAACTACTGAGATACTCTAGCATCCATTTAGGTACCATTAAATATCTCCTGCTCTTTCCACGATGTCTGCCAAGTGAGCTGTACATCCATTTTTTCACTGAACATTACTGCCTCCATCTCCTCAGTCTCTTACAGTCATTTCCTCTCCTGATCTGAAAGCCAGTAAGGTGGCCTCACTGGGTACCACACAGAGAGTTGGATTTGTATCACTAAAAATAAATTTTCTTCACTCTGTTCATCTGGCTGAGCCCTAAGAAGCTTCTGAAGGAAACATTGTGCCTCTTGTTAAAACTTATTCTGTACTTCCCTTAGGGTCTGCAGCCTATCACACCACAGTATTTTCACTCTGCAGTTCAACTATTACTAATTGCTTAGAGCAGGGCTGGTCAAAAAGCAGGATCATTAATCTAAATTAAGAGTAAATTTTGCATGACTGGGATTTGTGGTAGATCTGGTAATGTCTCATACATCCAGGGAAGGTTTTATATTATTTATTCTCTCCCTTCTTTCCTCTCTTCTTCCTTTTAGTGTGACTAAAAGGGTATTTACTGACTGCTTTGCTCAGAAAATTAAAATCACACACTTGTTTCTCCCATTTTACATTAGACACCATCCTCTTTTAGTAGCGCGAGTTAAAATTCACCTTCGACATAAGCAACCAGAATTTCATACAATATTAAAGCCATCTTCTCAATGCCTAGTACAATGGCACTAAAGACATTATTTATTTCTATTGCTAAACCTCATTTGATACATCTTTGAATTGCATTTATCTCCTCCAGCCTTCAACAGCTGTATCACAAGCTGGCTCAGCTTGTAATCAACACTACACTCTAGTTATCATCCTTTCAAAATTTTATTGCTGAAGCAAAAATTCCCTGTGTATTTTTTCAATGAATTTTCACTTCATCTATGGCTGTGATATCAGCTTGTTTCTCCTGTTATAAATCAGAGTTATAAAGTAACTCTGATTATGAACAGTGATTCCTCCCAAAGTTATTACGAGAACCGTGTACATGCTCTTGCTTCTCTATATCAGTGTCACCAATTCAATTATTTCCAAAACCACTCCTAGAAGACCTCAACTTGAAGGTCTCTTCCCAATGTCTGTCTCGGATATAAAGAACTAAGCTTTTAATTCTCTCAACACTTTGTAACAGAATTTCCAAGTTCTAAAGTTCCCTCATTTTAAATATCTATTATATGGATCTAAATTTCCACTTCATGCAAGGATATGAACTTAGTAATTTACTCTTACTATCAAAGTGTTACACTAGAAAGGCTCAGAACCTGAACTTCAAATAAAGCTGCCTATATATACACATTATACATTAATGTTTTCCCACCATAGGGAGACAACATTGTACATTCAGCAAAACAAAACAAAAAAACCCACAGAACGCAGAAGTCTACAATGTCAGAATTTTAAGAGCTAAAACTGAAAGGGGATATATTTTTTTTGTTGTGGTGAGGTATGTGTTGAATAGCACTCCTGCATGTTTTTCTCTATCTGAATACAGTCCAGGATAAGCCTTACAAAAATACCTGCCTGTCACTGAGCCAAAGGCAGTCAGAAGGTTTTTAGCAGAAATTGTCACTGTTAGGAATAGAGTGAATTAAAAAGCAACTGATTTCAGAATAGAACAGAGCATTCCAAATATTCACAGGCACTAAATAAAGTTCACACTGGAATACTACTTATGGACTGTCACAAGCTGTGTAAAGAACATATCACCTTATATAAAGACTGGAAGGCACTGAAGCACACATTTTACTCTCTTCACTTTTGAGGAACTGAGAAAATGAAGTGTACTGTAACAATTATCTCCTTCCTTAACTACACTTCATAATTAAGTTCTGCAAGTCTCAATATTTATGCTTAGTTAACTATAATTCACTTCTCGATAGTAACAACTTAGTGCCTTATAACAGATTCATAGCTCTAAAGTGAAAAAGCAAGTTACCTTTCTGATCTTCTTGCTCCTTATTCTCCAGTAGATTCCTTTATTTTGTGCCACTCCTACAGTCTAGTCACACTGTTGCCTACACTTATAATCAGTCTTTTCTCACCTGTTTTTAACACTGAGCGAGGCACGATTTAGATGAGCTTAAGAGAGCTAAGAATACATGTACTAGATTTAAGAAACAAAATAAGGAAAACAGGTATGTAAATACCAAATGGATTCCAAGTAAAACCACACATTCTGCCACCATTCAGCACCTGTTCCCATTCAGTTCACATACACAGCTGCAATACTTATTAAACATTTAGTAAGTTACTTTCACTGGGAAATTGTTTAAATTGGCCCAGCTCTGCAAGCAAATCTCATAAAAAAACCCCATACCTGTTAAAGGCAACACTTATTTAAGTTAGAGCTGGCAGACTGCTATTAAATGGCACCCAAAACATGGAACAAACTGGCAACATTGCATGACTTAATGGCAGTGTCATCTCTGAGTTGATCACCTCCTCCCCATGCCCACATACAAGTTACCCGGACCTGCTGGACGAGCGTTCTAGTCAGTCACACCTTCAAAGCCTTTACTTTCACTTTACCTTTGAATCCTGTTTTTTCTTTTCTATAACACTGGTATGGTTTTGTTACAATATTAGGAAAATGCACTTGTGCAATACATGCACACCTATTAACAGCAAACATTGAGACTGACTGACAAAAGCAAAAAGTGCGTTTGTTTTTTCTTTTAAGTGATCAGACATCTGAGGTAGCTTTAAAATACTTAACACAAAAGTAAGTGTCTTGTTAAAAAAACAAGACTGCTGTAGCTTCATCACTGAAGTTGTCCAAAATTCACTTCTTCCAGCTTTAAAAAGATCAAAATATAGTAACACTTAAAAGTGGGCTTTATGAGAGTGCAGTCCTGCCTGCAGTTCCTTGACAAAACCCTAATGTTTTCCCATTTCAAGAGTGAAGCTTAAAGGTATTCAGAAGTATTGAAACCAAAGAACAGACTTTAAACACAAAAAGAACAAATAAAAAAAAAAGTCTGTCTGATTCAGGGAATCAGTACTACAACTAAATTGATTTCCTTGAAATTTGCAAGCTATTATATGATCACCATTATTATTAAATTAGAGGAGGTTGTTTCATGTAGACTTGTCAAGAGGAAGAAATGAAATAGAAATTCACACTGCTTAACAATATATTCAATATAACTCCATTTGTTATACTAATAACATACAGGCAAATAGTTGCAGGTTGAGTTTACACCAGTCTACCACACTGCTATCTATCTCAGAAAGTTTCCCCCATTCCCTTTTCAGCTTGTAAGAGGAAAAGTTATTTCTTTAGAAAGCAAAAAAGAAATTAAAAGGCAAGAGCAGCAAAAGCTGAGGATTATCGTTGCTATAACACAACAATGTTTTAGTCCAACAGTGTAAACTCAGTGCTTGTGAGAAAAAATTATCTGCTAAGGAAAGTAGTCTGAATAATTGTACCCTGCATTGCCCTGTTGCTATAGAAACTTGCTTCACTGTAGCAGTTAATTGCTAATCAATTTATAATTTTTCATTACAAAGCTCAATAGAAGTCAAATGCAACACTGTCATGTCTGTCCAGCAAGTCCAAATTATGTCTGTTCTGGAGAATTCCAGATTTTGCAAGCCCTACAGGAAAGTTGGACATTTTTGATATAGTGTTTTTATCAAGCCCATAATCCCCTCATGTTGCAGCATGTTAAGAAAATATTACTAGAAGAAAGCCCTAATTACTTCGGTACTAAAAATAAGATGAAGCTGGCTGTTATCCTAAGAGAAAGTTCCACAGAAGTTGCATGAATAAAATACAGAGCAAATGTATAACCTGTGCTCCAAAACCAGGATGGAGGCCCATTGGTTTAGGTTTTTGTGGTCATATACAGTAACCGACAGATGAAATAACATATTTGCTCTAACTATTGTCCTGCAGTTGTTAATTTGCAATGCATCTTCCTTCCTGGGCTGAAGACTTTTCATTGCAAGCTACCCCAACAAGATGAAAAGTGTTGCAAAACAAGAACAGCTACTAGAAAACAAGTATCAAGGACCAAATCCCAAAACCAAATATAGTGAACTCTGATTTCCCACAGTCCCATGTGTACAAGTTCTAAGACATCACCCAGTCTGTGAAGCTGAATCCTCCTTCAGAATTTTTAGAACAAAAGGCAGTATGTTCCAAATTCAGGCACTAGCTTTCTCAGTAAAAATATTTCTTTTAAAGAAAGCAAAGTATTAAGATATTTTAAGTAATAATAAGTGTTGGCAGTTTCACTGGTATAGATATTATGTGGAAAAAACCCACAACCTTTTGCCTTCTGTTAATGTTTCTCTTTAAAAATTATCTTCAAAGGGCTAAAAGTATTCCACATTCCAAATGGACACACAACACTGTCTCTTTTCTCAGGCTGATTTTTGTCTCAAGCATAGAAGGGAGTGATCAGACTGTCTATTGTCACTAACAGACCGCACAGACACAGTGCTGCCCACTGAGGGGTCACTGCCCACGTCAGGTCCTCCCAGGAGACTGTGTGAGGACACACAACACAGCCCAGCTATTAAATCAACCCACCCACTGATATGGGCATACTAATACCACAGACATTAGGGAGCTCTGCTGTCAAAAATAATTGTACCTTTAACCACCACTGATGTCAGCACACTGACCATATCAAAACCCTCCTTTTTATCAATTTGCACTGCAAGTGCCACAGATGCAAGACACCTACTAACTGAAGGAGATAGAAATGAAGAAAGGGCTCCCAGATGAGTAAAGAAAAAGCACAGCAAAAGCCTTTTCTATCCTCCTAAGACTGGGCTTCTCCAGGCCCTGGTCTTACTAGCATTCCCGTCTGGCTCTCTCTTACGTACACACAATGCCTCCATCAGTTTAACGAACTAACTGTAACTAACGAAACACAATATACAGATCAACCAGATCAATGCCAGTGCAATGTGTTTTTGCAGAAAGTGTGTGGTGGATTGACCCTGTCTGGATGCCAACACCTACCAAAGAGGCTCTATCACTCCCCTCCCCAACCAAACTGAGGAGGAAACAATATAGCGAAAGGTTCATGAGTTAAGGACCGGGAAAGATCACTCACCTATTACCATCATGGGCAAAACAGACTCAACTTGGGGAGAGTAACTGAATTTGTTACTAACAATATCAGAGCAGGATAATGAGAACTAAAAACAAACCTTAAAACTACCTTCTCCCCACCCCTCCCTTCTTCCTAGCTCTACCTCCTCCCCAGTGGCACAGAGAGTCAGGGAATGGGGGTTATGGTCAGTTCTTCACATGTTGTTCCTGCCACTGCTCAGAGAGAGGAGTCCTTCCCCTGCTCCAGTGTGGAGTCCCTCCCACAGGACGGAATTCTCCATGAACCTTACCTATCTGACTCCTTCAGGCACAGCCTAGTCCAGCATGAGTCCCAAGTCCTACCAGGAACCTGCTCTACATGGGCTCCTCCCTCCATGGGTCCACAGGTTCCTGCCAGGATCCTGCTCCACCCAGGGCCTCCCACAGGTTCACAGCCTCCTCTCAGGTATCCAGCTGCTCTGATGGAAGTCTGCTCCAGGTGGATCCCTGCATCCCTGTGGCCCTCCATGGGCTGCAGCTGCACAGCCTGTCTCACCATGTTTTTCACCATGGGCTGCAGGAGAATCTCTGCTCTGGCACCTGGAGCACCTTCCGCCCCTCCTTCTACACTGACCTCTGGTGTCTGCAGAGCTGTCCCTCTGTCATATCTTCACCCTGCTCTTATCTGGCTGCAAATACATCTGCACTTTCTCTCCTTAAATATATTATCACAGAGGTGTTACTACCATTCCTGGCTGGCTCAGCCTTGGCTAGCAGCAGGTCGATCCTGGGCTTCTCACAGCAGCTTCTAACAGAAGCCCCCAAAACCCGGCCTTGCAAAGCCAATATAAGGTGTTCCCTACTGTTCCCAGGGAACAGAGACCTTAGAGAGCAGCACTTTGAGCAGATGAGCAAGCTGCCACTTGACTGCAGCAGTAGCTCATTAGTAACAACTACTTTGTCATCCTAAAAATTAGAAGTATGGATCACCTTGAGCATCACTAAGGGCATCTTAACCTGGGCATTTGTTTGAGTTCTTTAGAACAGTTGTTTGCCCCATCTTTCTGATTTAGAAGTGCTAACATGTGCCCATGCTTAACCATTCCAGTTCCATCTAGCGAATTTACAGAGGCAGCATTTTGGCTAAAACACAGAACTACACTTGAACAGTCACTTCACTGGCACAGAAGCTACTCTGCCAATGCTGTTAGGTCAGAAACGTCACCTGTAACACCATCTTGAAACTCTCAAGGTGTTAGCAAACAGTTCATGACACATAGACAGAAGTTACTCTGTACAAGGGACCTCAGTTCCACTGCTGAAGGCAGGAGAAGCCATCCCGTGTGTTAAACTGATATGAATGTAACTGGACAGTTACCTTCAGAGGAGAGAGAGCATAAGTCCACACTGAAGTAACAGCAAGACATCTCCTGAAGTCACCTATTGAGATATACAGCTAATGCTATTAAATAGTAGTAATTCTCTAGTGAACACAAGCATCTTCCTTTTACAAGCTGCACCCTGTATTTCTGAAAGTCTTATTTGGGAAAAAAATCTCCTGGATCAATATATCACACTGAACAGGCACACTTGTAAAAATTATTATTTAGTTATTTATGGACAGTAAAGTAAAAATTTGAACTGACACAAAATGACAATGCAAAATGGGCTGCAAAACACCTAAGAAATACTGCATTTGGCAGTATATGATATCAAATTTCAGAAGTGGTATTGCCTAACCATGGGACTATTCCCGCCCTCATAAATTGTTTTTGAAGATAAACCCTCTTAACACCTTAAGTGAAAACAGGTAGCTATTGAAGGTCTCTGGCCTAATCTCTTATTAAAAAGCTAAAGAAAAGCAACCTCTACAAATACTTTCATTTAAAAATAAAGTCTGAAAAAGAAATCCAACTGTTTGCTGTTCTGTAGGAAAGGCAAAAATCTGAAGAAAAATGCACATTAAGCCTTCATCTATGGCTTCACAATACGGTATTAAGTTGATGTTATGAGGTGGTATTTGCCACACAAACCACTAAAATATGCAAATCCAAACAACTAGACTATAACTTAAATCTTAGTAACACGACTTAAAGAACAAATCACTGCAAAATTATTTTTCTATAATACTGACAGCTACCAACAGAAAACGAGAAAAATCAAGACAACAAAAAAAATCCTTTACAACTTGTGCCAAAATTTCATTTCAGTGATAGCTTCAAACACGTATCACAGTCATGTTCCAATACCCACCTCAAATATCAAGAAAATGTGCAAAAAGACTTTGTAAAAGTCTTAGAAGAACCATACAAAAAAATCCTTAGAAATCAACTGCCACAGTTAAAATGGGATGAGACTACAACTTCTACGATTCTGTATTTGTTATGGTTACATTTTTAAGTTAGGAAAAGAAGACATTTATGTTTCCCAGATTCACAGAGTTATTCCTGTGACTGTAGCCCTGGGCAGGGTAAAGTGTCCTTAAGGCCTTGTTTAAATAGTTTCTTTCACCAGACTTGTGGGTTTTTAACACACAGTTCAATGTGTATTGGTATCCATTCTCTCTCCTGCTGCCATTGCTCCCCCTTTCTTTAGTTGAAAGAGAGCATTAAAACCATATGGGTCCTCTCCAACTTTCACATGATATCACTTCTGTGAAAAAATATATCTAAAACTCCTGCTAAATAATATTTTTTTTTAATTACAAGGAAATTGGGGATAATGAAATTTGTTTATAACATGCAATGTTTTTTCCCTACACCAGTGTATTCCTAAGCTAAATTTCTTGCCTAGACTAGCATTTTGTCTGACATGGCACTTCACAATCTCCAGTTGGACAAAAATTATACTCTATTAGACCAACAACTTTATGCAGTCACCTTCCAATCCCACATGGAGCTAAAAAGTAATAATAAAAAATTATAAATATTCTTTTTTTACCATTATGACCACATGTAAACATTATGATTAACTCAGGAAATTAAAGAATGAATATAGCTGGTAAACCAAGACCAAAATCAATTTGCAAGAAGTATCTATTAGAGATCTATCATTCCATTACGAACAGCTGGACTGAATAACGCACAACAAATCCCAATGCAAGTTACAACACTACCACTGGAAAGGTTTCAATTGCAGCAGCTGGTGGTCCTGCCCACAAAGAGCAGGAGGCTGTAAACACTGCACCAACAGCTGCTCAACAGGAGCCCAACAGGCAACAGCTGCTTTAAGGGGTAAGAAATGGGTGGGATGTAGATGCAAAAAATTGGCTGCTTGGGCCTAAAAGTGGGGTGAGGTACGGAAGGAAAAATACTCTATTTTCCCAGAAAGAGACAACTAAATATTGTTACTTATGTATAGCACATTTTATGTTGCTGTTTCTTTTCCTTAAACCTTCTAGGAGGACAGATAATGAAAATATTAGGCACTATTTTGCACTAAATGGCACCACTTTCAAATAGTAATTTGTCCAAGTATGTCAACTCATAGTCATGACAACTGGATAATCAAGTAGCCTTTGGGTACACGTCCCTCACAGGAAAGTACTTCAGATGGTTCCCTTTAGCTAGAAAACTACAATAATACTTCAAACTAGGGCATTAAATTTGATTCTAGAATGTCAAACAAGACAATTATGGCTAGCAATCCTCTCAGAGGTGGGTCTAGGCAGCCTTTAATTAGAGTTTGAGGTACCTTCAATGTACATTTTAACTATTAACAGTTAACTATTTTAACTGTTTTGCAGACTCCCAGTTGTCAATACACAATGCAAACTCCTTGTAATTTAAACACATAGCACAACACTTTTATAAATATTCTGACAAAGCTGCCCCATAAAACTCACCAGAGGCACAGAAGTGTTTGTTACAAATGACCCCTCTTTGCATCTGTGAAGCATTATGATTAAAATTTTGTCAATCTGCAAATAATAAGTGTCATGATTACTGGCTTTACACTAATTTAAATTCCCCAACTGAATTCACGTAAGTGCAATATTACCACAAATGTACTTCAATACAAAAAAAAAAATCTCCAAAATTATAACTACTGTGGCAAAAATCTCCAACCAAAGACACACACAGAAGTTCCCTGCCTATAAAATACTGCATCCCAACGTGGGGGTTTGGCCAGCACAGCCCAGCATGCACTGTCAAACACACCAGCCAAACAAGCAGTCATAGACAAATGAACTGTTACCTCAGAGAGCAATTCTTCAGCGAACACAGAGCAAGAGCTCACTGAAGTCAAACAGTTGTGATATGGGCTTGAAGCACAGACTAGGACAAGAAAAAGCACTACAGACTAACAGCACTTCCTACATAAAAATCATCTTGCAAGCTCTGTCAACCATAGACATTTCATCTTCCTCCAGAGCAAGAAACATTTAAGTGTAACTGTCATTTTAAAGCAGCTTTTTAGTCTTTTTATCTTACTCAACCCAGTCCTAGTTGCTCTATATAAGCCTCATAACAAAATTAAACACTGAAAGCTACCTACACATCTGTAATCTACATTAACCCTTCACTTTTCCTTCAGCAGTGTTGTTGAGGGGAAAAAAGCATTACTAAAAATTCTACCCTTCAAGAAAGTCTACAGGACTATTTTGTAACATGTCTGTCAGTCCCTAGTAAAGCCAGCTAGAATTAATAAAGAAAGTATCCATCTACTTCACAAAACTCAGTGGTAAATACATCCATCCATTAAACACTTGGAACAAATGTCCAAGAGGCTCTCAAATACCTTCACAACCACAGATCAAGAGGTAAAGTATTACTGATTTAGCCACAATACCTTCATGAGACTGGCTAGTCCAGTTCCAATATAATAACTATTAACCCCCACAAAGAAAAGAAAAAAACCGCAGCAAGAAATTAAGGGATTTCTTGAAAAAAATAAATCTACATTACCCTTTTAAAGAGGGACAGAATAGAGTCACATCCAACACACTTGAGAAATGTGAAACGTCAGCAGCAAATCCAACACATGGTTGGATTTCTCTTCTATGAGAGAGTTTCATTAATGGATGAAAGTACACATCAAATTTGTGAATAACATCAAGACTGGAAGGATTTTTTGCATTATGCAGCACAGAATTGGAAATAAAACCACTCTCTAATAATCTTAATAGAACAAAATTCAATGGAAATGCTACGTGGCATTTATAAACATCAACAAAAATCAAGGCGTGGATAAAAATGGAGAAAAACAGCAATATGATAAGAAACAATCCAAGTGAGTCATCACTATAAGCAAGATTCAGAAATGTCAACACTATTCAATATGTTAGCAAGAATATTAGAAGACAGACACAGCAAGCAACAACTGTCTTGCTCTGTACTGAAGTCTCAGTCAAGCACTGGGTCTAGTTTAAGTACCACATATACAAGACAACAGAAGCTAACAAAGGAGAGCAATGAAACATTTGGAACTCATGATCCAAGAAGAATGGTTTAAAGAGCTGGATTTATTTACCTTAGGAAAACTGAGAGGACAAATTAACAAGTTTTTAAATATGCAAAAGCCAAAGGCAATAGTCAACTGTCCTCTATGTCCACAGCAAATAACTCCATTCAGGTTGGTTTACTTTCACATTTTTTTTCCCTGAACAAGAAGTTCAGTCAGATATTGGAGGGAGAAGAAAGACAAGTAACACCAAAAAAAGTTATTGAAGGAAACTGTGGAATTCTCATTACTGCAAGTTTAAGAACTAGTTACTAAGATGTAGATATACTTCTCTCTGCTTCAGAACTACTCTATCTTCCAAGATCCTTACAAACATCAGCATTTTTATAACTTATATATGCTATTAAAATGTACATCATTTTCAGGGGCCTGACACAGCTTAGTGATCTCTAAGTATACAGTAATATAAATTCACATTCCCACCACATCCTGAAAAAACATGATGGTTTTCTCCACACATCCCAGCTTCCAACCCCGAACTGCCTCACACCGCTCCTCTCAGAGCAATATATTAAGCACAGTGACCCAATGTCACCCATTATCATTCTGTCATTGCAACAAGTTCCCAGGTGAACAGTCTATAGAATGAAAGTCACCAGCAAGGATAACAATCAACTGCACAACAAATCAAGCCAGATGTAAAAAAAGGTAATTTTGAGAATTTCAAAGGAAGGAATCCTATACATGTCTTTTTACTGATAAGCAGGGACTACCAATATGCCTACTCAATAAAAGAAGTTGAGATACGAGATTATTTTCATCCTAGTACAAATATAATTTCCAAGACACTTGCTCAACATAAGCTTAAAAAGACAGTCAACAAATTCTGCCCTCCATGTCTCCATCAACCTGTGCTTATCACCTACGTATATTTCTAATCCAACACTACTGCAACACACTTTAATATTCCATAGTTATTAACATACTGCTGCTTTTGTAGCTGCAAGAAAAAAGTCAAACTAAAGACAAAGCCTCTTCTTGCAATAAGGTGATTTCAAAAAATGAAACAACCAATGTTAAGAAAGTCTGCCACACATTACCAAAGAGTAGGTAGCCAGAATTTAACTACAATGCAAAAGGTTTTATGTCATGTAATAACATTACATGACATAAATTACACATTCAAATTCCACAACTTGCCAATACATTACATAAAAATTAAGACTGTGCACCATGCAACACTACTGCTAATATCTACTTGAATTGCAATGACAGCTGCAGATTAATTTGCCCCAAAACTTTTACGACATATAAAGAACAACATCATCACATACACAACTTCTATAAGGAAAATGCACAATCTTCCTAGCAGGAAGGGAAAAGGACTTGATAGTTAATGTCAGCAGCAATCTGTAAAGCCTTGTCTTGTCAGTCATTCCTAAGGCAAGGAAGATGATATAGCACTCTCCTTTTCCAGCCTAATGAATCAACTAATAAATCATTTTGCAAAGCTAGCCACAAACCATATTTAAGTACTTCAAGACTGTCTCATAAAAAAATCAAGTAACAGCCCTCACTCCTGATTAGGGGCTGCATGAAAAAGCAACCTACCCAGAGCATCAGAGCATCATAATTTGAATAATTTTTTAATTATTACATTATAATTTTTTGTCTTTTCACTCCATGAAGAAGGTAATGCCTAAAATAACAGGAAAAGTTTCCTTTAATACCTCTAACTCTCTTAATCAAAATGAAGTCAACAATTCCTTGGGAACAGATCATTCCAAAACTGATTTAAGGCTGAAGCAGAGAGACTTCATAAGGCAGCGGATTCAAGCAGACAGTCCAGGCCACTGAAGGTAGTGTCTCTCCAAGCCTTTCCTTGCTGTCACTCTACCTGCTAATAATCAACCCCAAGATGACACCGTTCAACTCACCAAATCAAGAGAAAATCTGCCTAGAAAAACTGCCCAGAAAAACTGCAAGTACTTTGCTGCTGGTTTAGCAAGCTGAACTAGCTCAACCAGAGGCTGAGCACTGCCAAAGACAAGGAGATAGGAGCACACTGCCAAGAGGATCCCATACTGCCAGTGGTTTACAGCTGTCACTAGATCAGTTGTTCATGAAAATTTACCCCTTCTGGTTAATAGGAGATCACTGCACACATCTAATCTTAAAGCCAAAGTAGTAAAGGAGAACTGAAAGGGAAAGCCCATTGACACTCAGTGCAGATAAGAACAATTACATGCTTATCTAAGTAAAGCAACCACATCTCCTTCCACTACAGTTTAATTTCTTACTAAACTATACGTCCATGTCTTTTTTTTTCAGTGGATCCAAATCAGAAAACAGTACTTTTCTGGAAGTCTGCATTGCTTTATGAACCCAAAGAGAGTTGCAAAGTTGCATTATAAAAACAATGCACTGGCTCATAATTGACATGCTTTCTATGACACAGAAAACGTTAAACATGGTAACGCATTTCATGACAATAGTAAAATTCAGTAGTAACATGGAAACTTTAAACAGTAAAAACTCAGCTTCCTTCTTAAAGAGTTGAAGAACAAAGTTGGGAGAAAATATCTTTTTGCTTTGAAAAATCTCTAGAGACAGCTTGAAACGCTGTCCAAAACTCTTGTCTCTACCGAACCATTATGATTGGATTACGAATAGACAGTCTCCACACCATTGTCCTGAATGCCAGATCTAACTTCTCCACCAAGTCTTGGAAGAGGGATTAAGGTTACCTAGAAACATTTTTCTTTATAATTTAAATCTTCTAAACACAAAATACACATCAGCAGTTCACTTAAAATTGTGACTTACAAACCAGACGTAGCATTAACAATGCAATTAGGATTTACGGGAAACTAAAAGAAGAAAGATTAGCATTTTTAATGTCAAGAAATATCCTTGCAAGCAGTACCTTTGACTCACTATTACATTATTTATTCTTAAGTGTCATTCATGGCTTAAGTGTTACTCTTCCTTAACGTGTACTGATCTGCAATGGATTACTGATGCAAGAATTACCTTGGTACCTAACAGACACAGTCACTTAAAATACAGTCCTGGTAGTTCTTTCACTCATTTTAGGAAAAATATAGCATTTTTCCATCCAGAAAATAAGTATTTAAAAAAATCTTTACAAAAACACTGGAAAAAAATGAAAAAAAAAAAAAATAAAATCACAGTTAGTTGATATATTCACACAGGACAGCTTTGTTAAATTCAACTCAATATAGCCAGAATGAAAATCATAATGGTAAAGGAATCAGGGAAATTTTTTTAAGGGATACTTAAATAATTATGAACTAACAGCTACAACTGAACTTATTAGCAACTGAAGTTATTAGCAAAGGAGCACAAATAGGTTCATCTTAAACAGATCACGACCCTCTCCCCTCTCCCTGCTCCCAGGAACAGGAAGGAACACAGAATATGATAATCTGCCCATTTTAAGGCAGAATTACATCCTGTCCATTTAGGTAACAATAGCTCTCTCCCCTTTACGACAGCCACAAGATAAAACTTTTGATTCTGAAAGTTCACGTGATCAGTTGACAAGACTGTCAGCCTGTTCCTGTTTCACGTATGCACATAGACAAAACAGTTGCTTCCAACCGAAGTTTCAAAATAAATTCCAAAGCAGCAGGTATTACAGATTTTAGATGGACCATCTTCCCATTCTCATTTAAAGCATTTCCCTTAGAACAAGTCAATCTATTTCAGCTCTTTCTTTAGGTTCATTTTACTAATGTATTATATATATAGAATATACAGTATTATTGTAAAAGTATTATGTAAAAGGTTATTGAGATGAATTCTGTCCTAACAATGTGTATGTTTAACGCTATTCAGAGAAAAAAACACTTCACATTTTAACAGGTATAAATGCCTCAGAGCTCATGAGTTCACAAACTAAAATTTCTCAGTTACTGTGTATCATACCAGTAGCTTTTAGCATCTGAAAAAACACCCAAATACCCAGCTCAAGGTGATTTTTGTAATTTGATGTAAGTATTCCATTCCTTATTTTCAATGAAGTTCCAGGGTTTAGATCTCTATTTCTCAGAAGTGTGGCAGGAGATGACTAAGAGAACTTGCAAGAATCACATGCACCATTACTAAACTACATAGAGGCCTGCTCTGTGAGCTAAGTGAGAGAACTCTGCAGCAACTTTGCATGGAAAAAACAAACACAGCAGAACCCAAACATGGCAATAATTTAGGATATAGATTTTCAGATATATTGTTCCTCAGGATACCTTGTAAAGATAGTAACTGCTTGTAAATAGCAAATAATATTTGACACTAAATACTACCTGTATGCTTAAGGCAGTCATTGTCCAAGCACTATTTGAAACGTAACTAGATTATTAAAATTCATTAAAGGGTGAAACTAAAATACACAGAGACACACTTTTCCATATAATTATACAGGACATATCAGATCTGTTAGGTCACATTCACAAATAACCATGCAGACTTTAAACTCCTGCTGGTGCTGACATTTTATATAAAGGAGAAGTGCTAGGGGCACTACCCCAGAACACAGCAGATCAACGTCTAATTCCTTGTTCATCCGCGAGCTTCTTGCACAGTCTCATGTGAGTCTCTAGCTCTCTGTGCACTCATCCTATGTGGACTGGTTGGCTAAGAGCAGGAAGACTTCAAGGTGCTCACATGATGGCAACTGAGACCCAAGAATGTAAAATAACGAACACCCGCTATTTGAAACAAAACAGAAAGCTGACATTCATTATATCTGTGTTTACATCTATTGGGAGTGACATCCGTTCACCTAGGATGACAAATTCCAAATTGTTCTCCAAATCCCATAAAATCAAGGGTTTGTTCACAAATGTGGTGACCTGAGAGATCAAATGCATGCACTGTCCTGCATCCAATAACAACAGGTAAGAAGTCTCTCTCTCAAGCACATCAATCTTTCTTTCCTGCAAAAGCAACTTTCTCTCTGCCAATTATCTGATATTTAAGACTCGTTTCATTGCACAGCTCCCATTTAGAAACAATCCTAAAATCAACCCACACTTCTAAGTCACAACAAAGACCTAAAACTGCAATGAGTGCTTTAGCCATGCAGCCAAAGCTAGAAAGATCCTGGAAGCAGGGATTTGACACCACCATAATCACAACAGGCATTAGTGTGTCCAGCAAATTCTAACCTGAAGCAGCAGGTGAAGGAGGCCCAGGGAGGGAAAGCCAACCCTCATTCCCGCACGACGGGGAGGGCCCAAGCGATCGCATCCCTGCACAGGGCCCACACACACAACTCCCGTCGGTGACACCGTATCTGGAGCAGCCCCAAGCACCGACCCAGCGCCGATGCCCTCACACCGCCCTCGGCCCAGGCCTGCTCTCCCCCTCCCCAGCCGCTACCTGGTTAATCGGGAGAT
>VZTN01001121.1:0-11231 GCA_013400515.1 Erpornis zantholeuca | reverse complement strand
GCCAACTTTCCAGTAATAAAACAAAAACGTGCTAACAACCTTGTAAGTGGAATTACCACAACACATGTTAACCAACCTCCCTGGTCCCGCGCAATGAGCTCACAGAAGTCATGATGTGAACAGGCTGTATCCTACGTTGTTTCCATTCTTGATTTAAGATTTCAGTTCTTTCCAGTATCTTCTGACGATTAGAATTAAACATACTCTAAAAATTAACCACAATATCATAAATACATGAAAGACTCTAAAGTCATCTGTTAGCATCTTAAGGCATTATAACATTTAACCAGACATGTTATAACAAAAAACTGCTCAAAACTCAAACATACAAATTTAGTTTAAACGTCAGTGAGGTTCAGTATAGTTCATTATCCCTTTCTTCAATTCTTACCACGTTCTCACATCTAGAGAGCCACACTTCTAGCATGGAACTAAATTCTAAATGGAATTGGGAAGAGTATGCAGATAAAGAAGTTGCCATATTAGCTCTCCACAACTTCTTCTGATACTTAACATACTTGACCCAACCACATATAAACACATCATACCTGTTTATAAGACCATAGAGTTAAGACAAGTTTTCATTAGGTTGACAAAGTATTCAATGAAATGGTTATAGTAAATGTTAACTGCAGGACACATACTTCAGAAAATAATCAATACTTGTACAATTTTACAAGCAATAGAACCAAAAGATAAAGTACCTTTACTTCATCAGCACGTCGGAACCTCTTGAGCTGCCTCAGTCTCATATATTCTGATTTTACACGTTTTCTCCAGCAAATTGGTCCCTTCTCAGATTTTTTTCCGGTTTGACCCATGATTATCCTACAAGACACAAAGACACAATGTCATGTTAGTATTACCAAATCTGACACCACTGCTTACAGAAGAAGTTAGATAGGAGAGCAACATTCCTTTAATATCTTTCATATCCAATTCCTTTAATTCCTTTCAATCACACACTTGCAATACCATCCCAATCCAACAGAAAAAAAGGAAAACATATTTAAGCAATAGGCACCAGAAAACAATAATTTTAATTGCAAATGAGTGGACCCTTCTCATTTGCACTTCTAACACCTCAATAAGGTATCTGATGGATTTAAAGGGGTGAAGTGGAACGAGATTCCCACTGCAAAGATACACACTGGAATTCTTGCAAGTAACCTTGTAAATTAACTTCTGGAGAACTATGTTCATGGCAGACAAACCTCTTCCTCCTTGCAAGAGAGGTCCTCTTCACTAAGACACCTGCTCCTACAATAGACTTCTGGAGTTAACTTCAAATACAAAGAGGGACCTCAAGGAGTACCCAGTCCTCCCACCCAGCCACTCAAGCGTGAAAAAATTGTAGAAATTCAGACAATGAGTTTTGAAATAGCCAGAATAAGAGACTTTGCTCTTTTATCAAGTATTCTATAAGACCACAAATTGCCCACTGATTCCACTTTACTGATCACCCTCCTAGTGCCAAGTGGTTGATTTTTATGTTACAGGACTGTTGGCAATGAAGTTATATTTTTATGTTATAATCCAAATGCCTTGCTAGAATATGCCAATCTGCTCTGTATTTTTCAAAATCAAGGACCGTATGCTACAACTATGCTGGCAAAGACTATTTTGACAGCATCCTGAAACTAAACCACTACATCAAAGACTGGCTTCTTCTCAAGAGCTGCACTGTAAAACCTACAATATTTCACTCAATAGCTCAAAATATCATTCACCATAGCCACAATGGAAAGGCTGAAATGTCCAGTTGCCTGAGGTTTATACATTCTCAAACAAGCATAATCAGTTTGAGCAGAAACAATTCCAGCCCTTCTAATTATCAAGGCAGGTCAACATGAACAGAGGTGCCATCTTTGGGCTCGAATCCAATGCCCGCACTATAGCTCCCCTGACAGTCATAGGTACAGCTTCATCCAAGTTACTGGAAGCTTACTGTTCTATTTTCAGCAGTTCTGTACAGGTCAGACTTGAGTTCTATCAGACTTTATGATGATGATGAGAGGGAGAAATCAATACAGAACCTGTTTATTCTCAAGACTATGCATTCATTTACAGTGAACAAAAAGGTAGTAAGTCTATAAGAGCATGAACCCATTTTCATGCAAGACTTAATAAGATTTAATAATAATGTTTTGTAAGAAATAATATCGGGGTTTTAGATTTAGAATGAAAAATAATTTACAAACAAATAGCAGAATTGCCAACCCAATTCATGAGAAATATCCTTTGAGGAAAAAGACACATAATATAACATAAATAACTATAACTATATAATAGACCTGACTAGAGAAAGGGAGAGGACAGAGAACGAGCATTGGGAGGTAAATCTAGAACAAAGCATCAAAAAGAGTGACCCTGCTTGCATGCACAAGACAGCAAGTAGAATCCACCTGCATCTCATTCACCACACCAGTGGTTACAAAAGATTAAAAAATAAAACTATAAATAAAAAATAATCCTGGACCATTCATTGTTAGAACACAGACAAGACATTCAGGGATTCAAAGTGCACTATGATATTGATTAAAGAGCAGCATAAAAGCATTATGAAGTATAGAAAATACACCGTATTATATGCTAAACTAAGCAAAGTAAAAATATTGAAAATCAACCCATTAACTGGAAATAAATTAGACATAGAATTAGTACCATTAAATAACAGACAATCTCAATTTGTAAGCAATACAGAACATCAGAATTGCTTCAGTTATGATTCAGCCAAAAGACACAGAAAAAGCATCAATGAACTCAAAAGATAAATGAAAGCTCAGCTGACAATACTGAAGTAACATAGCCCATACAACCGAAACACAGATTACATTTACTTACTCTAATACTGCACCAACCAGAGCCCTTCTTATTCTAGTTTCCTGGATAATAACAAATGACTCCATCTTAAAAAAAAGCTTTCTTAACTGAAATTAAATTGCCAGATAAGCCCTGCTTGTCAGAAGCAGATGTATATAGAAATCACATATAATTGGATTAAAAACAACAACAAAACAAACAGACAAACCCAACAGAATTTTCATCTTTCTTTCATACAACTTAAGTACAGCCCCATGAAGACCCCACAAACAAGGATTTAAGACCTGAGAGAAATACATCCCCATAAAAAAAAATAAAATCCAATCCATTCAATTTTCCAGTAAGGAACATCATTGCTACATGTTGTATTAAAATGGTAACAAAATAATACTTGTAAGAAGATCGGTACTTCCTTTTAAAACAGCATAACTTGCACACACTCAGGTTACTCATCTGAAAACAAACACGACTTACAAGAACACTCTGCTCTTGCACTACTTTCAAGTTGCTATCTGGGGTACAGCACCAACAACTTAATGGACAAGGTGCCAAATGACACGATAGAAAATGAAAAAAAAACTGTACTGTTGCTTATGTCAAGTTACAGCAAGAAAAGGTTCTCCTACATAAAGCCATAATGTTAATGTACAACAGTCAGTGGGACATAAATCATACATTAAGTCCAATATGTATAAACAAATTAGAAATTACATCTTAAATGGCAAGTCCGTATTAACAGAAAAAGCACTGAGTGGAAAGGAAGCATATGTACAAACAGAGTACAGAAAAATTATATCTAAAGAAAAAAAAGTGTGCTGGATGCATGTTTGTAAAAAATTTTCAGGGATTGTCAAAATCAATATATTAATGGTCTCTCAGCAGCAGAGCCAAGTGATCTGTGTTTGTATGTTTTTAGGCAGTCTAACATGACCAAAGTAGAATTACAGTGTTGCTAACATATGTACTGTGGTAGGAGACAATTGGTTTTGTGTCCCAAATCTCAGAAGTACAGAATAAAAATAAACCAAGTAGGGGGCAGGGCAGGAAGAACATATTCATGGAGTTAATTCTCATAGTGCAATTGATCTATCATCCTCATATTAGGACTACAGACAAATGCCACTGTTAATTTCTCGTGTCAGTTCAAAGGTTGTCCCCAAAACTACAAATTTAAGAAGCTAGACGTGAAAAAGTGGGATAAGAAGTTTCACAGACAAGGACGGCCAGTGTTGGGAAGCAAAAAATGAAACAGAACTATGAACGTAGGGTGCTGGACACTACTTCCATCCCTGAAAGCTAGAGTAATTTGGAGAATTAAAAGACTTCAGGGAAACATCAACATAATCTCTGGGGCAAGCTCAGGGTATAGATGCTGTCTCAAGCATACTAGTGGCCTACTTGCCTAGTACCAAGTGAGTATTACCATGGGCAAGACAAACCTCTCCCAAATCACTTCCTCATGCACGTAAACAGTAGAAACGGTGAAAGTACTCTGAACTGTAACAGACTACACAGGTCCCACTTTGCTAGGCAAGACAAACCTGTACATTTTCCTTAAACTACATTGTATGGGAGTCACAGCTAAGACTGCAGGGCAGAGAAACTAGCGAACATTAAGATCAATTTGCCAGAATTAATCAACTTCTCACATAGTTTCAGAATATTCCCTACAGCAGCCGAAGTGGCACAAGCTAAATCCCATCTGTCTGAGAATAGTTAAGCCTGTCTTAAGACAGCACAGTTTGAAATAGTTTCCATTTAATAAATAAAACATGATACTGATTGTCCTAGTGCAATGGTCTGATTCCGAGGGCCCCTAGGCCTTATCCCTCTTCTCCATCCCCATTTCCCCTTCTGAATCCCGCTAGTTGTTTGCATTGTTTTAAAATCTTATTCTTTCCCATTTTTTTAAGCCTTTTGATTAAAATGGTCCGGAGAAACTCTCTAACTGCCAAAGAGCCAAGTCCTGAGAAGTTCTAGCCAAAAAAAAGGGGAGAAAAAAAAAAGAAACTATGTAGCAGCCAACTCAGTTATTTATGGGCAGATTACTGTCTCCAGCACAGATACAAAGAAAGCAAGCCTCACTCCAAAGCAGTGATACTGTTTCTAGACAAAGCTCTTCTCCCAGCGTGCACAATGACTTCCACGCAAACCCTGAGCTGACATCCACAGATCTCACCTGGCATCACAGTAAGGAGGGAACCCTTGCCATAACTCCCTGCACCCTGTTTGCAGAAGAGGGAACACTGTGGACTGTCTCATTCCACGCTGGGCAATCACCCCAATGCCACAGCAAGAAAGGAGATAATTATACTAACGAGAGGACTAATGTTATTTCAGACCCCCACCAAGTACACGAAAAATCAGAAAACTAACCCATCTTAAGGAGAACAATAAGGGGGAATTAGGAATGAGACATACTAAATCCACCTAAACGCCAATTTAAAAGAAAAACCTACAAGAAAATAGAAAAAAAACCCTTTTCAGTTTCTACTTTTGCTTGCATAGCTGGAAACCAAAACAAAAAAATGGCAGTGTCCTAAAGCATACGCATTTGTTTTTAAAGAAACCATGCTGAGCATTTCATAATTCTGTACAAGACCTACATTCTTTGCAGTAAGTTTTTAAGAAAATTCATGCCTATAAGCTTAAATTAGGCAACACTTACTTTCAGCAGACAAATTGTGTTCAATACATCTAGGATTCACAAGGAGAAATAGAAGCGTAGAACCATTTCAGCTCAAATTGCTCCTGTTTTGCCCACAGAACATAGAAATAGCCTTATTTAAAGACAAACTCCCATTTTTCTTTGATCATTTTGGCAATATCCATCAGTGACAGACAAGCACACAGATAATTCTCTAAATTAGGCAGCCTATTCAAACAGTCATACGGCTGTCAAAAACTATATTTAAGCTCCTCTGGCTACCATGCCAAATTTCAGGAAAAAAAGATAAATTAATGAAAATTTTCAACTGAGAAGCATGGGAGAACAAATGAGGGGGTCTGCCCTTTTGAAAGAACACTATTAGCTTGTAATTGTGCTTAATATTACACAATATTTTAAACTGTAGAAACATTACATTACCTTCCCACTACTCAGGAATCCTGTTTGGCGATATTTATGAATTAAAATATACTTTGTACAGTATAGTATAATTTACAAGTTCTTTTTTTGTGAATTAATCAACACTCATAAGGTTATTCACATACTTTAAATATATGCTGCTACAATATAACACTTCAGAGCATTCTTAACCACCAGTTTCAGTGCAGGGAGTGAGGGGACAGTGAGGTTGGAGGAGAATATAAAACCCAGTGGAGAAACTGCATTTGAAATCTGTTGCAAATAGAATAATGAAATAAGTAATCACGGGGTTTTGATGTCTAGAGTAATGGGAGAGTAATGAAGGCATGAAAGAATTCAGCTGGGACCTGGCAGGTGGGGCAGAAGTACTGCTTCTACCTCCCACAAAGCCAAATGCTTTCACACGTGCTTCTCAGAAGCTGGAGGTCCAAAGGAATGTATTTAACTGCGGGACCCTGCTCAATGGAGGACACCACAGTGCTGCTCTTCCAGCTCACCTTCAGCATACCCACAGCCCTGTCTACAGTGACCCTACTGCCACTGACTGCAAAACTCAAAGCCTGCACCTGTGCTGGCTTCAGGAGTTGTCATTTCAAACACTGTACACTTACTAATTTAAAGACAATACTACATCATGAAGGTACTCACCAAAGTCATTTCCTCAGCAGTGATGGCACCTTACCATCTATCCAACCTTCCCAACTCTTTATTTTCACCCCAGTACAGCTCGTTAACTGGATTCAACTGACCAATGACAAATAAAAGCTCAGTCTTGCAATTGTTTTCTGAAATACAGAGGAGTTTCATGATCCCATCCATAGCTGTGGCTTCCTCTGCACAACTATAAAGCAGGAAGAATTTTATAAAAAAATCAGACCAACAGTAGAGAAAAACTAGTTCAGGCAATGAAACCACCAACTGGTTTCATACATCAGTTGCTCTGGAGTGGCAGGCAGCTATTTAGCTGTAAGCTGTTATCAGATCCAGACAGCATACAAGTCTTTCAGCCTGAGCTTATGCAACCTTACTAATGGACAAATTATTATATAATAAACCCTCTCTGCAGTCAACACAGAACTCCTTCAAGTATCTACAAAACTTAACGAGAAAAAAAAAACAAACCAAAGAAAATCAACCACACCCCACCACACCCTTCTACGTTTTTTCACAAACTAAAAAAAGGTTTTTACTTGGGCAGCAGAATTTAGGACAACTTTCCCATTCAACCAAAAAAGCAGAATTTTAGCTAGAGAAGGAATTAACAAGATTTTTCCACAAGCCTGAAAAATTACTTGCTAGAAAACAGAAAAAAACCAAACACCATGAAAAAGAATGCACTTTACCAAACTATCTCATAAAGAACTCATATAATCTTTTTGTTACAGGATTTTACACAGCACAATACAACGAAATGATTGCTCAACTGCAGCTACCTATTTTTCAGATATGTTTAGCTTAACTTTAATGCTTAGAAACTCTTAGAAATTTCCTTTTAGTATTCTACTTTGTGCATCCTAAATGCAAAAGATAATACAGTCTATGAACCTATCCTAAACATTTCCAGACGAAGCAGTTTCTAGCACTCTTACTACAACTGTCAAGTACCTGAAAAAAACCCCAAAAAAAAACAATAAAACACATACATACTGCCAGACTTCAAAAAAACTAACTTTAAAATTAATTATAAATTAATGCTCTAATCTGCCAGATCTGTCTTCTACATTTATACCAAACTTTTGTTAATAGCATAGAGATATTCATAGAAAAAAAATATGGTCAAAACTCAATATTCTTCTTTTGGATTAAGTAAGAAAAAATCGTTCATTGCTGTGATGTCAGAGCTGCTAGGTCTTTCCACATAAAGTTGAGCAAGCTGAAGGTACGGGGAAAAAAATTGACACTCACAGAACCTCAAAGGGCTTTTTACCTGTGCTATTACAGCAAGCACACAAAAAGTTATGACTAGAAGTTTTATAGCTGCCACTCTGCTTTCTGGATTTTCTAAAGCAAAACAAAACATGGTTTCCTTTCAAACTTATCTATGTAAAATACCAAATTCTCATTTCCATGGGAAGAAAAATATTCCCAAGGCCACTGTCAACTTGGGTATTTCAGACCCCAAGCTAGACCGACTAACAAAAATCTCTATCTCTGAAATACAACATAGGAAAGATGAATATAATTTATTAATAATATTTCATTACAAAAACAACTACAGCACATTTAATCCTTTACAGAAATAAACAGAGAAATGGATGGGAGTAAACTGTAGTGTGTTTTTACTATTTTATATCATAGAAGTGTGATATTTTAAGTTTGTAGTACAGTTCAACCTATTTTTAAACAAGAAATACCTAAAAATACTTATATATGCTTTAAAAATGTATCTCATGTTGTTATACCATATGCTGAAGTACTATATCATTAAAGGCAATTTAAATTTCGAGAAAGAACTTACATCAAATGCTACCATCAGTTCAGCTACCTTCCTCAAATGCTATTTGGTGTCAGTTTGACCTGGAAAAGACATCATCTGTCCACTGTATCACTGGTCACTCATTTCCACTTCTACTCAGCCTTCTCTACTGTGAGTGCTTAAGTGCTTATGATTCTGTAATCAAACTAGGTCAGGAGGAAAAAAAAATCTGCCTGAACAGCCTAGAAAATGAACATAGTTGGTTTTTAAATACATTTTTTCAACAAAATCAGCTCCACATGCTGGTTTGTTCAGCAGCCATGGATTTGCTCAAGTTTGTTCAAGCCATGAATTCTTGAATCCACACAAGGGACAGAGGAATGACACTGGGGCAGAAACAAGAGGCAAAGAACTAAAGCTGGAGAGGGCAACAGTTCAGACTCCAACAGAAGTGTTTGTCAAACCATGCTGTCCTTCAGTTTTACTGAGTAAAAAAAACCTATTTTTAAAAGCCAGAAACAGGAAACATTTACTAAGCTATCCATGCCAGCTATGCCACTTTTTGGGCAAATAAAGACCAGCAGCTTGTAATTGCCTACAAAGGTTTAACCAGTACTGGGTTCTCTTTGATAGAATCTAGAGGAAAAGGATTGGTTTGTTAACTGATCTAAGCAGGTAACTCCAAACAACTCATCTGTCCTTCCTCACTCTGACAGGTATCAGTGGTTGTGGATGATGTAGGTTAACTGAACACTCATTATCAACTCGGACAAGATGTTCTGCAAGAATGTACTTGATCACTCAGGAGATGGAAACTTTTACAAGCTATTATCAAAGACAAAACTATAAACTTTAACTAATCTGATGGAAGGAGGAGAACCATCAACAGCCTCAGATCTACCAATGCCAACCCCAAACTGAAGAGCAGTAACTGTGTGTGAAAATTCAGAATATTTCCTGTTTTTTCTCCTCGAGTTAGCAGAAAATCCCTGGCTTGCAAGTAGAATTAAAAACCTGTTCTGCAGTGTGGGTAACAACCACATCCAAGACATTTTAGTGTTGGCCCTAACACCAACACAGACTGATGGTGGCTATAGGCTTTTCAGGTAATATGGCAGCTCCAAAAGCAGAAGGTCTGCTGCTATAAATAGGCATGCTTTTATTACAAGTAAGCGCCTATTATTATTGTGACAGCTATTTATTTGTAATTACTATTTGCAACACTAATATACATTTCAATTAGTAGAACCCCTTTTACAATACCCTGTCACTAAAATATTGTGGGACTGTTTATGTATCAACAACCTAAACATTTTGCCCCCACTGGAACTGCTGTTAAATCCAAGGCCAGTGTACTTCCTCCTTTCTGAGGTAATCAAGGGTTACTAGCTTATTAGCAATTACCTAACAGAGTTTTGCTAAGAAGAACAAAATTTCACCCAAAATTAAACAGCGCATTCATTTACCTGTTTGCTTTTGGAAGCTGATGACAAATACATCCTAGTGTACTTCTCAACTAGAACCGGGAAAGGAAGTGGGATCTTAAAATGGCGTTCATTTCCTCTATTCATTGTCTGTCTACATTGCTTTAGCATCATAGACTTTTTACACAGCAAATATGGTATATTTGATTGTGCTGATCAGTTACTTCAAAACATATCTTTTCTGCACCCAAAAGAAGCAGAGCTTTCTAACTGGACCAAAGCTGTTCATGCTGGCATCATAAATATCCAAACTGGCAAGGAAGAAGCAGAATGATGAAAGCAAAGTCAAGGGAAAGCAGAAAAAAACCTCTCCTCTTCAATGCAAGCAAACCATTACAGCATATCACCCACTTGTCTTAAACTAGAACATTTATCTTCCACACCATGTAAAACATATTATTCACACTGTGTAGTTTTTTGTTCTTAACAGCACTTTGCACAATCAATGCAGTTAATGTGTTAACTACTTCTGGGAGAGTAGCTTTCAAGAAGCTGTTTCCTGCTATCTCTTGATCAACTAAAGACTGCTCTGAAAAGATGTAGTCAGCTGCAAACAATAGCAGCAAACTTGTCTAAATTGCTTGCCAGTGCAAGACAAATGAAAAGCTAGTGTAGGTTCCTTCAATTGCGTTGTGCCGCTTATGTCCCACATCCCAGTACAGCCACTCAACCAGTATTAGCACAAGCCAAAGGCTTCAAGGCATGTTCTATTTATTCTTAACAATATTCTTTAGAATACCACATGTAAGTTCCCCAAACTCCTGAACACACTCTTAAGCATGTGTCATACTTTTGCCTGTTTCTGGGTCTTATCAAAATTGGACAAGTCCCTCTGAGAATTTCAACTACATAATTGAATTAACTCCCTGAATAGCCTGCTTTCCTACACAAACTGGAGCTAAACCCAGACAATCATAGAATTGGAGCACTGTTCTAGCTCTTCTACTGAAACATTCTAATCTGTACTAAAAGGAAAATACGAGAGGCAACAGACAAGGCTCAACAAGGGATTTCATTTCATTACTGGAAGAAAATTCTTCCCAGTGAGTGTGGTCCAGCATAGGAATGTATTAAGCAGAGATGCTAGAATCTCCACTCTTGAAAACCTTTTTAAAGTAGTCTTGAAAACATGATTTCAGTGTTGGCCTAACTCAGGTGGGAGATTGGATCAGATGACTTCTAAATCTAAAACTATTATGAAAGTCAACACATCTCTCAGCTGGGCCCGCCATCTCAAAACCAAGGACCGCACTATTTCTAAAGCTCATGCTAGGGAGTTTGTTTGCCTTTTAAATTTCAGTTAATATTCAAAATACAAAAACAATCCGTGCTAACACTCTTAGTATTTCAATCTGCTACAAACACAATGTGAAAAATGCTGCCATTAAAGGAACAATAATTTGTGAATTAAAATGCTTAA
>VZTN01001112.1:1128-13092 GCA_013400515.1 Erpornis zantholeuca | reverse complement strand
AACATAAGGGAGGCTAAAGACGTATCCGTAGATCCGCAGGTAGTATGGGGATCTAAATATTTCAGCCTCCTAGCCTGGTGTTTGTTTTCGGGACTCGACGGTTTAAACCCTGGGCTTAAGTTTTGATCTTGGGAACGCAGATGATTAAAAAGTGTGTAGTTCTGCTTGCGGCGATCTGCTTGCATGATCTGCCTTCTGATCCCGTTGCGGAGGGAAAACATTGGAGAAGAGGTCTCGTAATGATTTGCTTTGTTCTCCTTCCCCAGTGGAACGAGATAATTGAGCTCTTCCGTGCGGGGATGCCCTTACGGAAGCATCGCTGTCGTTTCAAGAGCTACGAGCGCTGCTTCAAAGCCTCGGAGGCCGTGGACTGTTTGCATGAGCTACTTGGCTCTAACCAAAACTTTGGCCCAGAAGTGACTCGCGATCAAACGGTTAAGCTGCTTAAAAAATTCCTGAAAAATCATGTTATCGAAGATATTAAAGGAAGGTGGGGAAAAGAGGACTTTGAAGACGATGGCCATTTATATCGGTAAGCCTGTATACGGTGATAGAAAAATTTTGTTTTTTCAGAAACAGGATATGAAAACTCTTGCTCACGTCTTGCAGGTATTTTTGTAAAATGCTTCTGAAAAGGTGTTGACGTGTTTTCCCCTCTTCCTTTTAAAGAAACGGGTAACTGTCATGAGTTAATGTTTGACTTCAATTTTCTTCTCTGTTTTGAAGTATTTTTGAAGGTCACTTCTATTCAGTTACATTCTTTGAATATCAACAAAAGCTTTTGCAACTTTCACAAGGTGTCGAGTTCTGATTGCTGATGGCAGACATCGGGTTTGTTGGTGCCGGAAGCATGCATATGAAAACACATAGGTGGGAGTTAGAATGCCATTGATCATCCAGCTTCAATTGTCCTCCTTCTCTCCCAACCCTCTGACTATTTCGCTTGCTGTCTCCACTTCTTCTGAGAGAAGAGAAACGCGTTCTGAATTTAAGATATTTATGATGTAACCTTTTTTTATGCTCCTTGGTTTGCAGGTGAACAAGAGACAAAGCTTTACTTGCTTATCCTCAGGGATGGTTGCTTGCTTACACAATCTGATAGCTTGTTAACAGAGGAGAAGAATTTTTTTTGTGATAAGAGCTTAGCATTACTGGACTTGAATTCTTTGACCTCTTGTGATCTCAGCTGAGATTTGGGTTGCAGGTTCTGCAATTGTACCATCTTGTAGTGTCCTGTTTGGTGCAAAAGTATTATAAAGATGACCATTACTTTAAGTATGGGATTGTAACTTTTATCATGGTGAGCCTTCTTTTGAGGAAATGGGAGCTCTCTTCATGCAAATCATTAGGGAAAATAGGTTAGCAATAAGTTTATGCTTCTACTTATTACAGCTATTATTATATACGTAAATTTTAGGTAATGATTTCTTAATATTCTCTTTGAGAAAAAGAATTCCCCCTTGCTATCTATGACGTCAATTTTTCATTTTCCATTATTGCTCTTTTGTTCTTTCTTTCTGGGCATTAACCCTTGTTGAAAGATTGAATATGGGTTTTGATAACTGCTGATGTTATGGTGTATTTCTTTGGTTGGTTTTGCCGTGTTTGTGTTGCTGTGGGGGTTTTTTGTTTATTTTGCGTTAGCATGAGTACATATTGAGATTATTTTGTTCTTTTCTTTCTTTGCATTTTCAGTCATGACTTTTCTGAGCTGCAGGCTGTGGAAGTTGCCTTAGTGAAATGTTTCTGTTCTTTTTATGTTCTAGATGCTCTGTGTAATGATCTGCTATTGGACAAGAGAACTCAAACTTTTGTTCTGTATTTTGTTGTGATATTTTTTCTCTCCCTCCTATTGAAAAGATAGCTAAGTTACTAATTGAACTTTTTTCGATTAAAACTGTATACATTTAATGCATCTTGAACTGGAGTCAGCTTTTTCCTCACTGGACTTGGTGCTTAAATAAGCTATATACATTACTCCCGGCTTTAAGTATCAAAACATGCTTCTCTCCTATTTAAGTAGATAAACATTGGTTTTCCAGTCTACTTTATTCATGTATTCAATGTCCTGGCAGCTCCCTCTGGTGGACTTTCCTAATGCTGTGTGTTAAAGATGGGGTTTTCTCTCCTCATAGTGCTAACAGAAGTAGTGGTACAAGTCAATTCTACTGACAGTGTTTATTCTGGAAATACTGATAAGCTTCATACATTCTGTATAAATTTATGTGCTAATATACTGTGGTGCACAGTTGCATCATTCATAAACTTTACATGTAAGTGTAGCTGTCTGCTCTTTTCTGTCAAGAGTATGCAAAAGAAATGTTGTCAAAAGTTGATTTGCGTGAGAGTATTTGGCAAGTATTGAATGTGAATATGAGATTAAATGTGGCTTCTAAAAATAGCAAAGGCTTAACTGTGTGTCCTGCTTACTGGCTCAGTTGAGTCTGCTATAATGAAAGAGAAGTTACAGTTTTGGAAGCTGTTGGGCTTTGCACTTTTTTTTTTAATCTAAGCCATTCTATTAAAAGCAAAAGGTTTAGTACTCTTGCACTGATAGCAATATTTTGGAAAGTCAGCAGTAATACTGGTTATACCATGGACCAGTATTATACCATCAATGTTAGTTGACCTTGTTCTGTATCCTTGTTCTGGACAAAGAAACAGGTATCTCTAGTTCCTCTTTTTATAAGCTCTCCAGACTAGTGTTGCTGGCTATAAACAATTCTGATCTTGAGGTGTCAGCCTTGGAGTGCTCCTCAGGAGGTCTTTGTTCTGTGTAATGTTAATGTCTCCATCTAGGTCTTGCTGTAATGCTACCTGAGAAAGGGGAATGTACCTCCTTTTTCTGCTTGTAAGAACTTATTATTTTACTGGTTGGTTGCAAATCAGGGCAGGAAATGACACAAAGGTAAAAATTGTGAAAACCTGGAAAAGAAACAGGAAACTACTGAAAATAGTGTAAGGCAAAGGAAAAAGTCTGCAGATATGCGGATGTTTTATTTTAACATCTGTTTTATTTTATGTGTTATTTTAACATCAAATTCTTAAGAAATAATGAGTATCTGAAAAATGGTTGAGAACAGTCAACAGCTGAACATCTGCCCTCTAGCTTACTTTTAAAAAACAGAGTAAATCTTGCAGGATTAGTGTGAGGTGCTTGCTGCTAGTTCTGAGGGTTTGTCTGATGGAAGGGATATCTCTATGTTGCAGATGTGCTGTTGAACAGCACTGTGGAATGTGCTCAGTATGTGTGGTCAAAACAATCAATGTATTTAACTCGTGCAGTGTAACAGTACTGGACTGACCAAACTGCAATACAAATTTAAATTAAAAACTTATTAAATGTTTGAAGTGCCTTTAGAGGATGGGGTGACATTTTGGAGAAACTTGAACATTTCTCAAGCCTAGCTTTCTGGTAGGATATGTATATGTGCTATCCAGCAGTGTACAAGCTCCTGTTGCAAAGTCACAGGCATATCTGTCTTTTATATTCCAATTTAAAAGAGTGAGTTAGGCTTAAGTAGTTCCTTGACACCTCAGGAATCTCAGCATCTAAAACCTGGGAGCAAAAAGTAGACAAGATTGGATCTGGGCCAGTCTGAAGAGGTATTGCCATCTGACTGATTTTTCTTACTGATATGCTGCCATTAATTCCTTTGTACATGCTCTGACCTAAGCTTAGCAGTAATTTGATTCTGGTCAAGCTGGATAGTTTGTTTTCCTTCTTTAGTACAAGGGCTGGTTTAGGGCTTATTTATGCTAATTTCTTCAAGGCACTTCTTGATATGCCTTAAGAAGTCAAATAGTAACCTGCAAAACCAGCTGGAAAAAGGCTCCAGAAAAGAACTGCAGGATATAATCTTCGCACAGAAATCATGTAAACAGAGAAGAACCTGGTAATGTGGACAAAACTTCGTGTGGACACTTGCATGCACTCTAACTAAATCCAAGTGTTAGTCATACGACTTAGCTATGTAGCTTTGCTTAAGGAAATGCATGCTAACAACACACTTGACATGGGGGAAAACACGTCCACAGCTTTTTCTGCAGAATCAACATCTTCTAGTGAAGACTTCTATCGTTGTCTATGCATAGACAGCTGGTGCTCTATGAGATGCACTGGGATACCAGATATTCACCCAAGGCTCAGCCATGTCATGGGAAGTACAAAGGACCCGAACTGTTCTGCAGCAGCAGCTGGAGGCCAGACAAGACACTTCATGATGTTTTACTTATGATGTAACACCAGTCTACAGGGAACTAAGTTGGGCTGTGAATGTCCAAAGCATTTGTTGTATTTTTGCATGTGAAGGCTGACTAGTTTTGCATTGGTAAACAGGGATTAGGTTGGCATTCAGAGATTTAAAAATGTTCTCTAATTGTAGATTTCCTCCTTCCTCACCACTGAAGTCATATCCAAAGAAATCTTCATGTGGAAAGGAAGTAATTAAATTTCCAGACTGGAATGAGCCGAAGTCTGGCACTTCTCAAGAACACATCCCAGTGAAATCTGTCGCAATGGTAAGGCATCCAGTTTTTATTCCCCCAGACAAAAGCATATTTGGAAAGCAAAACTGAACTAATGACCTCTATGTCGTGTCACAAAATACTTGGTCATAAAATTAAATACTAAATTGTTTTATTTTAAACTTTTGTGAAGTAAAGTTCTTACAATTTGCTGGAGAAGTAGGCTTTGAGTGTTCTTTTTGCTACACATTGTAATGTCCCAAGCAATCTGAGTTCAGCATGGGTATATTTTCCCATATTTCATTCCAGTTTGCTCAAATTCCAGCAGGGTATTTATTATATTACAATACAAAATAGTCACACTCTAACTCTTTATTTGGACAGTTCATGTAGCAGAGGTTATACAGTATTACACCTTTCCTAGCTGCTATAAGGCTGTTAGTGACTCAATTTCCTTTTTCAAAAGGACAATGTTTTGGATAAGGAGAAGTGTTCCTGGTGTTTCAGTCATCCTTTGTAAGCTTGGAAAATCATCCTACCTCTTACTTATCTGGATTGATTCAGCCTTTATAAAGTTATTGAAAAACTTGCTTTTATTAGTAAACCAAAATTGTATCTACTCTGGTCACCTAGACATAGTAAAAGACTCGGCTTCTGGAGTTGTGTATTCTAAGCCCTTCCTTCAGTGTATCTTATATGTGCGTATTCTCATAATACACAAGACTTCTTTGATTATTTTTGCCTTTTTATTACTGTCCTTCAGAGCAGGACACTGGCCTTCTTGATTGACCATAGTCTATATGGAAAAGTAGCTCCTTCCTGAACATTTAAGTGTTCTGAATGAATGGTTATTCCATATTTACAATCCAGTTGTATGCAAATCAAGTGCACTCCTCATGTACAACAAGCTTCTGAAGAGGAAAAATATGGTCCTTAGAACTTCAGTAGTAGGTAGAAGATTAAGATAGAAGAAAAGATTATGCCAAAGACAAGAAAAGAGAATATGGTGTTTTAGTTACTGAGCAAGTATCTGTTGAAGGTGTAATATGTTACAGCCTCCAACTGTGCTCTCAATTTCCATCCAGGCATCCTGGCCTGATAAGAGTTAGCAAAAGTCTGCCTTTGCATCTGATTTGGATGCAACAGCATAGATTTTGGCATAGCTCAAAATCTCTTCACTGGCAGTTTGGATTAATAAAATGGACTCTTAAGTGGAAGAAACTGAGGGAAAGATATTAGCTTCTTTCTACTGCCTCTTTTATAATTAGGTCTCGCTTCCACTGGAATGCTGTAGTAGACAGCTGGAAATGATGGTACTTTAAATTGCTTCATCATCAATCTCAGCACTTACTGGCTGTGCGTCGATTGATGAGCATGGGTCTGTGTCATGAAATACTGCTGTGGAAGACCAGACTCTTAATTTCAGAGGGTGCTTCTTGCTTCCAACTAGCTCTAGTCTAGTCTGCCATGGAATGACTGACAATTAGTGCTTGGAGTAATTAAGTGCATTCCTGGAGTGCATTTTGTGGTTTGGTTGTGATCACAAGGCGTACTTTTAATGTCCTTTAGCACTGCTCTGTAGTGTAAATCAAAGAACTGGAATGATTAGGAATTTTGCCTTGAGAATGCTGCTGATACAAGCTGTAGTGTGTGTCCACCCATTGATACCTTGATGACCATCTTCAAGTATCAAGCTTGGATGTGAAGGTTGCATAAAGGATAGTGGTCTTCTGTATTCTCAGCTTTGCTTTATACTGTTAAAATGGTGGACTAGATCTGATGGGTGCCTTCAGATGTAGCTATTTGCTTTTACGTTCTTTAAGCAAAGAACCTGTTATTGAACTGAATGTTTAGTTATTTTCAGTATAAGTTGAAGAAGGATGAATTATTTCTAATTCTTTGGTATCTCATCTTAAAATTCTCCAATAACTTTTCCATAAACACATGTTTACTCTTAAAATGGTAGATGAACTGATTGTAATCATGGATTGAACTTGAACATAGGATTAAAGGCCATTGACACCTGAATTTTAACGGCTATTCTGACACACATAATTTTTCAGCTTTGGACAAGTTATGGAATCGAGAAAAGATGTGTGTGCAAGACTGAGAAAAGTGTTTCATTTCTCCAAAACACAAACACTTGCATCCTGAAGAATTTACTGGAATTTAGGAACCCTTGAAATGCTGATCCATAAATGTTTTATACCGTTTAACACTTGAAAAGTCACCAGGTAATGAGGAGAGTTTTTTCTGATTTCAGAACTCTGAGATGTGGTACAAGCGACACAGCATAGCTATTGGGGAAGTACCAGCATGCAAACTTGTGTACCGCAGAGAGCTAACACAAACAAATATAGAAGAGATATGGAAATCCATGACTTTGTCACGGTGAGTATACTTATGAGTCATTTGCTGTTATAGTAAAACTGTGTAGTAGGTAATAGTCTTGTCTGTCTTCTCTGGTAACACTTGTAATTTCACCCACTCACTTTTCATCACTGCCTTCAAAGCCATGGTGTCTAGACTAACTCTACCATTTGTTATTTGGCTAACAAATTCAGCAAGTAAAGTCTGCAAAAAAGACTTTACTGTACTTAGTACCTTTTGACTTTTGCATGTTGTGTTGTGGAAGTCTTTGTTGTGTGGGCTTTGTCTTATTTAATCACTTTTTTCTCAGTCTCTTTCTTGTTGCTGTGAAATAGAAGCACTTACGTAGAAGTGCTATGAAACCTTTCAATGGCAAGTACAATACTTTGTATGAGATAAATGGAGTAGCTAATTAAGTGCTGAAGCTTTGAGATTCGGGTATTCTTTATTCAAAAGGAATATCCTATGCAAAGTTAAAGTCATTGCTTTGGATTATTTCTGCAGGGGAAAAAATAATATACATTAGCTGATATTACAAGCATAGTTGAGGTCTTACTAATGATCACTTTAATTATCTGCATGTAATGAATGCACTCAGTGCTGAGGCAAGCAGCTTTGGTGACAGCATGATGGGCAGCAGAGTGCATTAGTTTCCTGGGTTTCCTGAACCAAGGAAACCTGAGGGAAGTGGAGAGACCCTCTGGTAGCCTGGAGCTCACATGGTAAGTGGCTGACAGGACCTGGGCAGTGGGACCAGGGGTGATGGTGGCCTAGCCCCTCCTTCACATAAAGGCCCCTAGAGAGCTCTGTCATCCAAAAGACCAGGGTGGGTGTACAGGGTTGGCACAGCAGATTGCGTGGAAGGGTGCTGAAACCCTGCCAGCTTGATCAGGGAGCAATAGTATTCACCTGGCAGAAAGCATGGCCTTTCTAAGTTTCATAATGGACACTGAGACTCCCAGAGCTCTATGTTGGAAGAATATTACTGTGGGAATGGGGAGACTCACAGCTGATCCTGGATTTGTTTGAAACTTTCTGTTCCAGCTGGGTGCGCTTAAATCTATGAAACCCAGTGGGATTCATCCCGGAGTACTGAAAGAGCTGGATGATATTACTGCAGGATCTCTTAATTTTTTTCATTTATCTTGGGAGTCTGGAGAGGCCCCAGTTGTCTGGAAGCTGGCAAATATTTTCTCAATTTTAAGAAAGCAAAGAACAAAGATCCTGGTAATTACAGGCCTGTCAGTCTCACTTCAGTGCCAATAAAATTATGGAAAAGTGACGCAATGGACCCTGGCCGCTGGGGTTTAGAAAGTGAGGAGTCTCTGCTTTCCCTCGCATGCCCAGCTAGAAAGGGGTTTGCTGCCTGTGTCAATCCAGTATCGGATTGCCAGCCCGGTCTCCGAGGGGCAGGCAGTAATAACCCTACAGCTGCTGGGCACAGCACCCACTGCTCAGCGCTGATGGTAACAGTGTGTCGAGGTGCTGAGACTAGGAAGAAAAGGAGAACTCTTTCGCCACTGTATCCAGAAGATGTTTATTCCAGGGGAGTGGAGCGAAAGATGTCTCAGAACAAAGCCTGCACGGACCTTTTGAGGGGGGGCAGCATAGGGGAAGGGTACAATCCTGAGGACCAATCTTGGGAGAAGAGGGGACGAGTTGTGGATGGCGTAACGCCTCTTGGGGCCAGTGGGGTTTACCCAGGGGTAACTGATACTTGGGAAATCCAAAGGGGCATCGAGGAAGGGAGAAGGTTCTGGGCGAAGGGGGGAGGATCAAGGGAGACTGGCAGGTGTCTAGGGAGGGGGTTGGGTGACAGGTAGGGAAGGTCTGAGAACAAAGGGAGGAGATATACCCATGTACAGAGGCTGGAGGGAGGGATTCGGGGGGTGTTTACAGGGATACAGAACTCATGTTTAACAGAGTGGGTGGCTGGAACAATCCATTTACAGAACTGACACAACAGTTAACATACATAAATGAAACTCCATCAGAACATCCCCAAAACCCAGGGTTTAACTCAGAAATGCACCACCACAGAAAAGGTTATTCTGGGAGTTAATAAAAAAATATTTCAGAGACACAGTGATTGGTCATAGCCAGCATGGTTTCAGAAGGGGTAAGTACTACTTAACCAATTTGGTTTTCTTTCTGGAAAGGTCACCCATCTAGCTGACCAAGGGAAACCAGTTGATGTGGTTGGTTTGGATCTAGCAAAGCTGTCTCTCACAGTACCCTTCTACGTAAACTGTCCAGCATGCAGCTGGATGAGTCCATGATATTGTTGGGTGAGCAACTGGCTCATGGGTCAGGTGCAAAGGATTGTAGTAACTGTGGTTATCTCTGGTGAACAGTCATCAGTGAGGTTCTGCAGGGCTCCATTCTAGGACCAATGCCCTTTCATGTTTTTATAAACGATCTGGATGCAGGAATTGAATGTACATTAAATTTGCTGATAATACTAAATTAGAAGGAGCTTTGGACTTCTTTGAGGGTATAGCAAGATCTGGATAGAGCAAAGAGCTGTACAGTCACCAAAAACTTTGAGGAAGCTGAGGGGTAATTTCATTGCAGCCTACAGTTTCCAGGGAGGCAATGAGGGGAGATGTGGAAGATCTCTGGTGATCAGCAACCAGACACAAGGAGGTGGAATCAAGCAGTGTCCGGGGAAGTTCAGACTTCACATTAGGAAAGGCTTCTTCACTCAGAGGGTGACTGGGCACTGGAACAGCCTCCCTGGGGAAGTGGTCACAGCACCAAGCCTGACAGAGTTCAAGGAGCACATTGGCAGTGCTTTTAGTTATATGGTATAGTTTTAGGTATTAAAACTACTAAACCTTTTCTAGGTACTAAAAAGAAACTTTTTGGGGGTTTATGAAGGTTGTGAAGGGTCTAGAGGGGAAGACATGAGGAGTGGTTGAGGTTTCCTGTCTTCTTTAACCTGGAGAAGAGGGGGCTGAGGGGACATTGCAGTGCAATCTGTGATGGGAAGTGGAGGAAAAGACACTGTATTTTCTCTGTGGTGACCAATGACAGGACTGAGGGAACAGCATGAACTTGTGTCAGGGGAGGTTTAGGTTGAATATTAGGAAAAGATTCCTCATCCAGAGGGAGGTCAGACGTTGGAACAGGCTCCCCAGGGAAGTGGCCACAACACCTAAGCCTGCCAGAGTTCAAGAAGTGTTTGGACAATGCTCTCAGACATGTGGTATAATTTTTGCGGTTGTGCTGTGCAGGGCCAGGATTCAATCTTTGTGGGTCCCTTCTAGCTTATGATATTCTGTGAATCTAGGCAGTTCTGTGAGGAGCAGGAGTTGTACTCAATGATCTTTGTGGCTGCCATCCAACTGGTGATATTCTGTATGAAATAGAGGTCCCCTCTTTTTCCAAATTGTGTCCTAATACTTTGTGTTTGCCTTTTCTAGATTAGATGACGCTTGAACTATGTGTTTTATGTATTTTTGCAGATTACAGAAGGTCTTGGGTTTGGATTCTCTGGATGAAGTGTTGGACACAAAACTTGTGAATTCAAAACATATCGTTCAAAATGTATACAATGTCAGTAAGCAAGGCATTGTAACTTTAGAAGACAAATCAAGTGAGTAATTTAGAAATTTTCATTTAATTTTTTTATATTGTAATCTACTGGGATTTAAGTATTACTTCACTAATTATTAACTTAATTAATTATTACTTAACTACTAACTAACGTCTTGCACTGTTGTACTTGTGTGACCACATCTACAAAAAACGGAGTTTTTACGAAGTAAAATTCTGTTGTTCTCCTCTGACATCACAATAGTAACAGTCAGGGTTTATTCTGTATTTACTATCTTAAACATATTCTGGCTTTAGTAGGGTTGAAAAATGAATATAAAACAGCAGGAAGTTTTTACCATTTATAAATACAGGGATATTATTCACTTCAAGGTAACTTTCTCAGCCCTACTCTTTTAGCTGCCTGGAGTGTTTAAATGAAGAAAAAATGTATTAAAAATTGCGAGCGAGCCAAAATGTACATTGAGATAGTTCTGAGTTTTCAGTCTATGTATTTTGAAGATAGTACCATGTTTAAAACTGTTTTGCACATCAGGGAGAAAATAAAGCATCTTTGCTGCTCTGATATATCACAGTCTTATTGCCACCACTTTTTTCATAAGATTTGTAGAGAAATTAAATATGATATTGAAATCTGGTTTGTTTGTGAATGAAACTGGCTTCTTGTATCTGTGTTCATTTTAAAGGCAGTTGGACCCTCTCAAAATATGAACTTCCTCCTCGCAGAAATGACAAAACTGAATATATGAGTGCTTTTCATCATCTTTGGTACAAAGTAAACACCTCACTGTATAGCACTGGTGAAGGGTGTTTCTTGAACTAGTGTGATCTGACTTTTTTTTTTTTCAGAGTAGACTAAAGATTTGTGATATGATCTGTTTTGCTGATTGAGCTGCAAGGGCAGAACGCATAACTGTTTGATAATAGTGGAGTTACTGAAGTACAGGGGTTATTCAAGCTAGATTCTACATTAAGGTATAGACTGCCTCTGGAATCAGTTGATTTACTACACAGGAGGAACATGTTAAAGTGTTTTCAGCTTTGCTTTTGTCTAACAGTTGAATTTTTTTTTCTCCTTTTAATTTCTGTTTCTGTGCAGAGGAGCTACCTCATTGGATATTGTCCGCAATGAAATGTCTAGCAAATTGTAAGTAAATTCAGAAGGGGAGAAAAGATCCAGCAAACAACCCACACCTGAAAAAATCAATTGAACTGATTGTGTCTTCACCACTTTATTAAATCCTGTTTATATTCATCATTTTTTATAGTGATTTTCTAAAGCAAAGTTGGAAAAGACCTGTCAGCATGTGTTCTCCTTCCAGTGCAGCTAATTTAAATGAAATAGATAAAGGTTTAATGATTCTATTAATGTTTTGCGTCTACTATGTATCTTCACTAGACCTATTGGGAATAGATCAGTCCAGAAGTGGATTAATAAAATTTCATTTATTTTGAAGAAGAATATTTTTAATTTTTTTTTTTTCACTAATGACCCATTTTAATGGGCTGGATTAGAAAATACTGATCTGCTTGGTTTCAGAAAATCAATGTTCTCTCTCTTTTTTGCAC
>VZTN01001110.1:29822-62525 GCA_013400515.1 Erpornis zantholeuca | reverse complement strand
TGAAAGTCCACGGGATGGAGTAACTTCAGAAAGGTTGTTTTCCCGTAAGATCTAGGGATCATTTCCTAGAGCAGACGTCACAGCCAATGTGAAAACTCTCATTTATTTCACTGAAATCAGATCCAGGTCAAAAGAGGTATAAAATAATATGGGGCAACAGATCCAGAGAGAAATCACTGCTTTTTGACCTGGAGACTCTGGAATGACACCTGCATTGCACACAGGAAAAAAAGGGAGGGCTTTTCTCTAATATGTAAATGTAAGAGCGATTGAAAATGACATTCAAAGCTAAGGCCTTGTTTCAGTTTAAGAACTACAAATTTATTCTGCCTTTTTATTTAGTTAAAATGTTCTGTGCCTGAAAGCAAGTTTCTGGATTTCTGAACACTAGAGCAGATTTCATGTTCTGAACTTGTACAGCATTTCCAAATTCATATTCCAGCTTAAATTTCGATGTATGTCAAACACAGGGTGTTAGGCACACTCAGTGCAGTTCTCTGCATGCACAAAGCCCTGTTCTGGCTTTTACCTTCCAACAGCGAACCTGCCATCTGCAGTGAAAGCCCTGTCTTGTAAATGCAATTTATAGTTCCCGGGCCATGTTCAGACAGCTTCCTTAGAGGACTCCATCTGTTTTGAAGCTCTGATATGCCTTTTTTCCCTGCTCCTATCGTTACACTCTTTTTCCCAGCAACTTCATAAACTCTCTTAATGTGTCCTTTCTATTTCTTTTATAGTCTTAATGTTACAGAGCCCTTTGAGTTACCAATGTTAATGTTGGTTAAAAACCAACCAAAATTACCCATGGTAATACTGGTTAAAAAATTTCAACATTCACACAGAAAAATAATCCTTGCCATCTAAGAAGCCAAATCAAATGTTCTTCAACAATATAATTTAGTATTTCAACAAAAATGGGACTTTCTTTTTACTTTTTTTTCCCACATTTGCACTGGCACAATGTCATCATATTTCAGGCATTTTTGTTCCCAGTGTTATTAATGAAGGGTAACTTTAATATTTCAAGAGTTTCTCTTAGAAGAAGATGAGGCAGGTTGATATTCTGCACACACTAAAAAGAGAGTGAAATATCTGTGCCGGTCACAGTAAAGTTCTGCAGAAAATCCTAAGAGAAGAGAAAAGGCATATATTTTGACTTTCCTGCTGGAAATATCATTTATTTTAACATGTTTCCATAATGCTTTCATATCTAGAAGTTGATGTAAAAAGTAATATTATCAGGTGGTTAAACAGATGGATTTTTTCAAGTCACCAAGTTTTCATAAGACTTCTAATTTTGATGATACAGATTTTCATTATTTAAACAGCTCAGAAAGAAGAAATGTGAGGCTGAAGTGTTTGATCACTCATTGACAGCTATTGAAAACAATTCTTGCTTTACATCTGGGATATAACTTAGAAACCAAGAGCCATGGAAGCACTTTTGACAACAGCAAGATAATTAATGCAGTTCCATTTCAAAAAATCCTGCAAAAAAATCCATACTCCTTTATAATTCTGTCCTGACTATGGAAACTATCAGTACTTTGAAAACTTGGCTGGTGTCCAGATAGAGTCTTCCTGGTTTAGCAGGAAAACAGAGCAGTAGCAGCAGCACAAGAATGATTCAGTGAAGGCACTGGTAGGCACATTCAAAAAAATGGGACATGTAATTTCTGTTGAGACACTTGAATAACAAGTGTGAAGAGGACTTAAGTGCTAAAGGTCACCCGAATCCACTGACAGCAATCTGCAGTCTTTTTTATGTCAGACAATTGGTTAGATTTTCCTCCATGTAAAAATGGCTTTTACACCTACAGAAGGATCACAGCAGCTTCACCTGAGAGCTATGACCTCAAAACTTCCTTTCAAAACTGCAGAAAAAAAAAAAATTGCATTTACTCTCCAGGATTTGTTGAAGCAACGCTGAACAGGATGCTCAAGAGGATAAGGTTAAAGTGGACAAAGCACGAACCCTCCCAAATATCCTTCCCGTTATTGCTATGTTTCCACTAGCTGCATGTGGCTCTACAGACTTATTTGACCTACATAGGTTCACTCATATAAACACAGCATATGCTATATATCTATAGTCAGGGGGGTCTGTATACATATCCGAGGTTTATACAGAGCTGGGAATACCACACTGTCATGCCTTTGCACTGTACAAAATGAAACTTAAGATCACGAGGAATTGGTCAGGCTGAAATATCCTTTCCGACATTCCACAAAGGGCAAATCAACTGTTAAGTTTTTCTTTCTCCATCCAGAGAGATACTATAAATTTATTTGAGAAGGCATGGACTAATCTCTTGCATACACCCTCAATTCAATCCATCCCCTCTCTCCTTTGACACTGACTACGGACTTTGTAGTCATTTCAGGAAGTTTACATTTTTTCTCAGTTATTTCTAACAAAACCACACTTACATGGCAGGGAGATGAAAGGTTGAGCAAGATTCTCAGGGCTCATGAGTAAAGCCCCTAACAAGGCACAGCTGATCTACAGACAGACAGACAAAGATATCAACCATGTGTTGAAAATAAACAGTTGCAGTCAATTCTCTTGTGCTAGGAAGTAGGGAATAGCGTGCTGGCAATATCTGAGGAGTGAGAATGATGCTGCCACTTCCCTGGACCTGCGTTAGTCCGGTGATGGGAGTATGTTGTTTATACACAGTTCTCGTGTCTATCTGCTGTTCTCACCATCTTGACCTGACACAAATGGTTTTGAAACCATTTGTTCTTGTCAGAAGTGTGATAGCATCACAGGAAGGCAAACTGGTCTGCAAAATAACAGCTCTGAGGAACAAGAGATATGTCTATAGTAGACATACAAAATTCCAGCTATTTTTATAAACCTTTCTGCTTCCTAACTACCTCATATCCAGTATTTCCAAAGCAACATTCATAAATCTCAGTGTTCTTTGGAAGCTACTGCATAATAAAAGTTTGCATCAACAGAAGCACAAAATACAGTTTTGTCCCAAATCATACAGCCGAAGAGAAGGGACTTGGCTCCTCCTACCCCATCAATCATTCCCTCAACCTCCTGCTGAGGCAGTCTAACAAGCTACATCATGGACTTAGAAACATTAATCTGTGAAGAGCTATTTAATACCCTGAGGTGAATATACTCATCAACAGCAAGTTTACCAGTTTCTGGTAGGTAACACCAGACTAAATATCTGATATCCTCCTGATTATTGTGAAGCAGTATCTCTTTAGCAGTAATTTGACTCTGTTGCTACATACTGTAAATGCCCATATTTTATAAACTGCACTGCATGTTTCAAAGCATTTCATAACCATTGGAATTGTCAGGTACCATACAGTATGGGAAGTCCTCTTAAAAAAAAGAAAAAGAAAACCTTGAAAGGATACAAATATTTTAGATGTATATTTCCCAATCTGTGTTGTAAATCTTAGAATTGCAAGCAGGAAAATGTTTTCAGTGAAATGAAACCAGAAGAAAAACCAATGGGGTCCATCATATGCAGAGCGGATCTAGAATATATGTGAACACAGCATAGAAACACAACACAGAAACAGACTTCACATACTGTATGCACCTTAAGCCATAAAAAACTGCAGGGAGCTCTTTTGCAAGCAGCCAACCATATAGTAATGTGTAGTAATAAGTGGTTGTACTCGTTGTGGCTTAAGGCCTTCCATAAGCCCTCACAGGAACATCTACCTAAGCCCTTCCTTTGTCAAAACTATCTGAATTTTCCTCTTACTTTGCAGCTGTCACAGCTACCAGCTCCTATGTGTATATCTGCAACAAACGTCCATTGGTTAAGATGTTCCTACTGTTGCAGTAACTTTGTGCAAATGTCAATTCCAAAAGTAAAATGGTAGTTAACTCTAGGTCATTGAAGATTTTGTTATTTATGGAACTTTTTAGCTTTTTTCAAATGAACCCACATAATCATGCTGAGAAAAGATAAGGTTTCTGCATTGTTCATACATTTTGCAAGTCATTATAAGGAACAGCAATTTTAAGGAAAACAGATATTTACAAAACAGAAAACAGTATATTGAAAAATTAGGGATTTTGCATATTATTTTAACTTAAAGCACATACAGAAACTTTGGTACATTCTGACAAGTAATAATCCAACTGCAGCAGAAAAAACATGGTCTTATTAAAGAAAATCGACAGTTCAGTAACATTTTTTACAAAGACATAACTCATGTCAAAGTTTGTGAACATTTTCAGCACTATCTGTTTAAAACAGATTAACGAAATCAATGAAAAATAAAGTCAATATGAAAAAAGTTACAGAGAATAGGGCTGAAAGCAGTATTTATTATTATTCAACTAATCCAGGTTCCATGTATTTAGGCACTGATTGAGACTGTATTTTATTACCCATGAAAGCAGTATGCCTACTGAGAAGATACTGCATTTTGTACTTGGTATGTCTCTTTTAAACAGAGAAGCTCTAAATGCTTCATGAAAATGGACAAACCTATAAGAAGAATTAACTAAAAGAACAAATACTTAAACTTCCAGTATGGACTTATTATTTCCAGAGATAACCAGAGTCTATGTGAAATAGCTATCTCCAGCACAGCTAAGCATTAGAAAAAATCAGGTATACAAACTCTGGACCTGCACAGGCTGTCAGGGATGGTAAGAGAAGACTGACAGACAATCATCCAGAAAAGTTTTAAGTACCGCTTTTTCACTACCCAGAAAAGTTTTGATAGATTTTTTTTGTTTTTATTTTGGGAATTGCATTGTTTTTCTTGGAGTTTCAGGAGGAAGGGGGAAATTTTGACTAAAAGGAAATATAATTTTAATTAACCCTCAATAATAACATTAAAGGTTTTATTATTTTTGTAAGCAAAATAATATGCTGATTCCTGTTTCACATAATAAGAAGTATGATTATCAATTAATTTTTTAAGATTTAAAGTGGGTTGCTTTCTAACAACATTATTTATAGTCTCAAACAATTACAGTTATTTTGGAAATAAAAAAAATCATCATTATGAGATTGAAAGCAGATTCAGGTCAATGCAGTGTAACACTTTACATAGCAATCAATAAAAATGTCAATACAAACAATTACTAAAGGCACCATATGACATTCCAATGGGGGAGAGGGAGGGAATTCTTCATTTTCTACTTAGACGCCTTACTTCCTTTATCAGCAGATGGCAAACAAATTACTAGTTCAATCCATATGTCTGTATCTGATAGACAGTGTTTTACAAGTCTGAAATTAGTTTGAAACATTTTGAAGTTGGCCAGACTACAGAGGAAAACAGGATAACTTTGTCTATTAACGAAAAGTTGGTTTTGTCATAACAAATACTTCCACAAGCTACTACCCATCCAGACTCATTCAGTCGCTAATGGAATTGTACCCAAAGACATAATCTGTGTTTAACAGACTAACAATTTGTAGTTTCACCCATTCTGTTCTTCTGCTGTGCTCCAACATGTCTCCTTCCACCAGCTGAGGTTTACTAAGTGGTGCTGATGAAAGCAAGCAAGGCCATGAGAATGTTTTTGGTCGGAAGGGTATCAGATCGCAAGGGCCGTCTGTGTGCAGGCATTCCAGAGCAAACCTGTCAGAGCAGAGCCTGCAGACCAGCACCCTGGCTCCAACCACGGCACAACACTGATGCCGAGAAGAAGATTGAGACATTTTTGCTTAATCTCTCCCAATCAGAAAGCCTCCATTTGCAATGCAGACAATGTAAATTTTAGGAAAGGTGGATCAGAAAGCCTAGACAGTTTTTATAACAAAATGAATGGTTTGGTAAATTTCTTTTAATTACTTGTATTACAGTAAACTGAGTTCCATAAAATATTGGGGAGAGAGAGCCAAACCAAGGTAAAGAAGACAAGAAAAGAGTGGTTTCAGTGAACTTTCTTTGCAACCCAGCCAAGCAAAGAGGGAAGCCGACCTATACTGATAAAAACAGGTGACAGGAGGGGTCTACGGGCATTCACAGCCAGTCAGAACACCAGGCACATCCAGAAGCTCTCCAGGCACTTGGGTGCCCTTGGGTGCAGACTACTGGACAGAGTTCCAGTTCATATTCCAAAGCTTACAAAAATTAATTTCTTTGCCAAGGACTTACAGAACCAGCACAAATAAAATATTTCTCTACTCAAGTGTTTTTAAAAATGTTCTTTCCTACCAATAGTGATGTACCTAGGGGACTGGTATCCAAAATGGCTTATGCTTCACCTCTGAAGGAGGGTATCACTAAGAAAGCCCTCAAATACTTTTAGGAGTGATTATGGCTTAACTCCAAACTCTTTATTTGCTCACTGAAATAATACATTTCGGGAAAAGTTTTCTCTAGAGGTAAAAACCAATGCCAGCTTGGAGCAGTGAAGTTGAATGCAACACCTCTCCTGTGACACACGAAGCTGGTCATGAGGATTGATTAAAATGTGAGGAGTCGCTGATACCAAGAAACTGAGGGTCCAAGTTTAACACATTCCAACTGTCCTCTTAATTTTTTTAACTCCCTACATCACACGTGATAGTTGTTATGGATAAACACTGCAAAGACCTCTAGCTTCAACCACTTAGCTCACTATTAGAAGGCAAAGGCAAATCAATTAAGTGATGATTAAGACTACAGTCTTAAAGGCATGAAAGATATATTTAAAACTTCTACTAAGCAGAACATAATTTTCTGCAATGGAAAAATCAGTAAAGTTGTAACACACTCTTTCCTTTAAAAATTATTAATATTTGTCCTACAAACAATTTTGGTAAATAATTACAGAAATTTTCTTTTCAGTCAAAAAGCTTTTTTCACACTTAATTTAAATATAAATCTATTTTTAAAAATTTAATTCTAATTTTTAACCTAATTTAAAATAAGTAAACATATACATGTATGCACGCAAACATATATGGGTGCCAAGATATTTACAACCCTTGAAGCCTACAAGATTTTAACCACGTTTTCCATTAACTCTGCCCACCCCTCAAGCCCTGAATAAAGTAGGGTTTATGAGAATTTTAAACAAAAGGAACTATTTAAGTTTTTAGCACACCTCAGTCATATATAAACATGTTTCAGTAATATACTAACAGATACTGTGCTGTCAGTGGAGAGCTTTATAGATGTTTTGTCTTCTTTATCAGCTGCAGTAATGTCAAAATAATCACCATAGATGAGACCATAACTGAATTGTGAAGAAAACACTTTTCTCAAAAACAGCTTGACTAAATTTATTCTGCACAATAAGAACTTTTAAACTGGTCTGGAATACATCTATTTTGGGTTAGAAGAAGAGCTGCCATGAAACATTGAAAAAATATAAAATCCAACTCAGTATTTTCTAACTCAAAAGCCTAAGTCAGTGAACATTAAAGCAGTTACTATCAGAAAAAAACCCTCATAAATATGTAAAGATATTATTCTCCATATGTCTTATAAAGGGGATAATAGCAGTATATTAAGTTTTGCTTTGATTTGTAAGCTTTCACCTTGTGGTGTTTGCCCTACAGCCTTTTAGTCATGTACGGACTGGAGTAGTAAGAGCTTTGAAGTGCCCAACTTCCAGTGAAGTTACTAATATTTTTTAATAAGTCTTAAGAGGTCTGTGTGTGATTTACTGTAATTTCAGAACAAGCTCAGAAATTCAACCTAACTTGGAAAGAATGGGAGAGTCATTTGAGCACATTATCACTGTTGGGGCATGGGGAGAGAGGCATGAAAATAATCTGGAACGTGATCAAGTCAAATTCAAAATACTGTGTATATAAATGATGATAACTGAGAACTTTAAGGGCAACAAGACAGTTTTGTATAGATGAGATTTTTCTTTTTGCAACCAGTAAATATAGTTTAAGTGATTCACAGCCAATTTTTATAATTGCAATGGAGCAGCTGTGATCAAACTCTATTTGTAGCATCATAATAAATTTGCCCCCCACCTACTAAAATTAGTTCTAAGCATCCAAAATTCCCATTTGAACATCTGACTGAACAAAACAGGCACTGCTCCATGCCAAAAACTGGAGGAAATAGACCTAAAATATGCCATTTTCTCACCAGAAATTGTAGGCTCCCAGAATAACATGTGAATTAAAACTCATTTCAAGCTTGTTTGCATTGCTCCTCATTCCCATTCATAGCAAATTTCTTGACAAACGTTTTGATTATCTCTCTTTTTTCCTCACTTTTTTTAAATTTAAACACAATTTTCAAATCACAGACAGTCTTGCAAGGAGAAACAGCTGACAGTATAACCTATCTGAAAACGGAGAGGGTGGAATTTTACTCTCAGCAAGTGCTGGAGGCAACTTACACGATTAAAGACTGCACTGTAAGCCATCGTTAAAAGACTTCTTCCCATAAGTGAAAATGTGCAGTTTGCGACCATACACATCAGAGGCACATAAACCAAAATGAGGTCAAAGTCAACCAAGAAACGCAAATGTCTCACTCCAAAATTCCTGCTTTCGCTTCCCCCCCCTCCCCCAGCTGAAGGAAAGAATTGAAATTTTAACAAAGTCAACATTAAAATTAAAAATATGTTTTTTCAGTTTTCCTCTTTTATTGGTATTCTTGACAAAGTTTGCATCATCACACTTGGAGTAGATAACCCACAATATTGATGTAGGATGCCTATGAATCAGGCTCTTCTTGGCTGACTATCATAGCACTGTTGCACAATAGAGTTTAACAGATCTTTCTTCACTCTTGCCCTTTTAGATGGGAAATTCTCATTTTACAGACAGAATTAGGAAACGAAGGCCTAGAGCAGGCAAGAAAACATACGGAATTAACCATCTAACTAGGACGAACATGATTCACCAACCTGAGATTTGAAAATCTCAGGCAGTCCAGAAATACACAAACTCAGAAAAGATTTTCAAGGCTGTTCACAAGCTGCCTGCAAAGTGCTGCACAACCTGGGCTGCCACCACTCCATTTGTTTCAGAAACCTAATACTGAACACAACACAAAAAAATATATTCCTCCTCTCATCTTTATGCTAAAAAATATATCCTATCTGAACTCCGAATAATGTAATATGCAACAGGAATATATGTATTTATGGATTTATATTACATACACATATGATGATACCACTACAACAAAGACTGTAATATTTTCTCTATATATATGCTACTAAAAAAATGCTTAGAAAAACATCAGCAAGAACCATTTAGCCCCTATAAAGCCTCATTTTAAAAACAGAACTTGGTGGAAGAAGTAAATTAATTATATTAAGCAGGAAATTGTTCACTAAATCAATTGGGCTACATTAGAGACCTGAAAATTTAAGACTAGTTCCAAGGTGACCATATGCATATTCTGAGGTGTGCCAAGGTAACAAAAGACACTCCAGAAAACCTTTTTCACATCTTAAACACACACATATATATGTATATTACTGTTTCAGGACACATCTGTTCATCTAACAGCTATTTTTCATAGGTGATTTTTTTTTTAACTGGCTCTATTATCAGCCCAAGACACACTCATGACAAAAATCACAGCATGTATGTGCACTCTTTATTCATAAACCTCTTTATAAATCCTTAGCATTTTCGATTTGTTCGGATGTGGATAGCATCTGGATTCCTTCAAATCAATTATGATTACAATGCTCCCTTCTTAGTCAAATAAATCAAACATTTATTTGCTGTCTATCGTAAGATCCCTCCTCCAAAAGAGCATATTTATTATGTCTTTTAATTTCCAAATACATCAAGAGGATCATATGAAATTCAGTACAGGAAACAACTCTGCACTTCCAGATGCTAGAGTTATCTTCACATAGATTTTTACTGTTCAGCACCATGGTACTTCAGGCAAAAATAGAATTATGTACAATCCTTGCCTTCATTCATCTGTGAAATTTAATTTTCCATTGAAAATCTACATGTTAGCAGCAAGTTCTGTCCTCAAGCATGAATGTGTGCTTCTTATTGGATCCAGTTTGGCAGAAATTATCTTTAGTTTCCAAATACAATTGAAGCTTCCATTTCACTCCAGGAATACATCTATTACTAAGTATATTGGGAATACAGAATAATAATGTGGCTGTATAATGGTTATAGTTGCACTTAACTTTTCAAAACTTTGAGAAAGCTCAACTAATTATTTAATTTAGTCATCATGCAAGAAGCTGCATTTACTTACCTCCCATTTTAAACAAGGCTCCCCATTGACAGTTCTCTGAACTGTTTAGACTGGGCGGAGCAGCTGCTGCACTGTTTGCCTTTGCAGTGCCCACAGCTGTGCCCCACACAAGGCTGTTCTAACCTGCAGCCACTGTCAGCACAACTTAAAATTTTAAAAAACCATCAGGAATGTATCTGAAGATAGTAAAAACAGTATCTGCTAACCATATCAGTCATATCGACAAGAAAAGCATAGGCTCACTGCACGCGCCCGGCTCGGGGCCAGAGGCACGAACATGGGCTGTGGGACTGGGCTGGTCCCAGTGCCAACGGGGGTGGCTTCGCAGCACAGAGGGGCTGAGCTGGGAGGGAGAGCTACAGGCCCCAGCCCAGTGCACTGAAGGCTTCTGTTCAGGCCAGGGGACAGTGTCAGGGCCCCATCTGTGCGCAGACCCCATCCAGGCCAGAGCAGTGGAGGTGGCCAAGGAGCAGTGTGCCGAGGAACCGAGGATGCTCCCGCCCTCCTGCCGAGTCCGATACTGTGTTTCCCCATGGCAGTGATGCCACAGAGCAGCTGCTGCACGCATCAGGTTATCTTTACCCCACAAACCAAGCCCAGACGTAGCCATGTGGCATCCAGGTCAAAACAGTGCACGGGCCCTTCTCACTCTCACCTACACCAAGACACCTAATACCAGACCAGAGAGAGCAAAACAGAGCTCTCAACGAGGAAGGGGCATATAAAATTGAGCTAATTTCATGTGACACTGATTGACAATCTGTTTTGGCCCCTTGGTTCAATACAAGAAAGCACTCTTTTGTTCTCACCTGCATTACGATCTCATCTATCCAAATGCAGCAACTTGTTTTAAATCCAGAATTATCTCGGTTCTCCCTGCTTGAATCATTGTTATTGATCATAGCAACTTCAATAAATCCTGCTGCTTACCCAACGGCCTGCGGGCCCTTACCCATCTCCCAGCCCTTTGTTCCACATACTGATTCACCTTTTCATCAAGGATTTTGACGTAGCTGCTGCCCTTTTGCATTATTACCGTGCCCCACCCAAATAATGATTTTATCACTTAATTCTCTTCCAAACCACATTTCGTAAAAGGGAGGGAAAAAAAAAAAAAGAAAAAGAAAAAACCCTATGCCCTGCCGAGTGGGTAAACATGGATGAGGTGGGGTTGTCTCACCACATGACAGACACACCCCACACAAAACCAGAAACATGCCTTTCATTGGGCAGGTTAACATTTTTCTAAAAGTTACTTTCTAGTCCTATCTGATCACTGTCAGGATGAGTAATGCAAAACATTCAATTTCTTGTGGGTTTGGTTCCAGTAGTTACTAAAAGCAGCCAAGTACATGTTTGTTTCTAAACTACTTGAAAACCTTCAGAAAGTTACTTTAACTTCGTTCCTGAGCCCTTCTCCAGCAAAGGCATTTTACCCGCCTCAGTTTTGCGTGGTAAACACAAAGCCTCAAAACCATTTATGTTCAAGTACTAACTTTATTTTCTCATTTTCCTTGTTGGAGGATTCTTGCCATTTTCCAGGATGTAGTTAAATGTAAAAAAGTAGCCCACTGACTCCCCAGGCAGAGACTTGTGGAAACAGGTGCTTAAAAAAAAAATGAAAGACTTTGTCAGCTCTCTGACCTGCCAGAGCTCTGTGCATTAGTAACACACAGTGCCTGCTGAGCTCCCCTCAGCTAATTAAAGGACCCGTATGGCAATGAATGGCCTTGACTATAAATACTTCCTGAAAGATCTCTAACAGAGTCAGAAGGAAATGGGAAAAAAATGAGATGCAGCTACAGAGAAACTATTTCAGATGTTTCTTGTTTAAAGGGCTGCTTTTTCTTTCCTGAATTTGCTTAGGGATGAGATGCAGTATCCAAGACTTACACCAATTTAAATGTAAGAAATGTGATACAATTATATGGAATAAATTTAATTCTGTAGATATACCATTAAGATGCTGCTATGAGAAGGTGGTTGGAAATGGGACACAGTGCCAAAGAACACAAAAACTTCCATCTGTCACCCTGGAGTGGCCACTAAAAAATCACATTTAAACCAAGATCCCACTCTGGATGTGCTTGAACCTTCTCATGCTGCTTCTTCTGCTCCCACTAAAGGCAGAAGCAGCAATATTTCTACCAACACCAGAGAGGCAGTTTTTACCTCAAATGTTTGTTATCCTTCTGGCCAAGAATTGTAAGTGATTAGAGAAGTCTTTTGGAAATCACAAAGGACAGCTCAACATTTCCACTGCTTTGCAGCTATTTGGCATCCAGCTCTGTGGATATCAGGAGTCAGTACTTGATACCAGCAGAAATTATGTTTTGCCACTAGGAATTGTGTCTGATATTTACTACACTGATATTAAATCAATTATATGTAAATTTAATACTTACATACCAATTGCTTATTTTAAAATTAGCTCTGTCAATCACCCACATAGGAGAATGCAAAGCAGGGAAAGGGGAAATAACTTTTTCTAATTTCCTGTCTCCCCCAAATTGAAAGCCGTATGACCAGCTTTAGCCAGAACACCATATGAAATACCACAAGTGCAAATATCACAGACAAAAAAAAAAAAACCCAACCTCCTATCAAAGTAAATGGAAATTTTTTTCAAATGCTGTGATTTCCTGTAGTGTGTAAACAGTCTGATCATTATGGTGCAAAATAATCTCAGTTTAATAGAAGAGTCGATTTTATCCTTTGCCCCATATAAAAAGCTCATAGCTAAGGTTAGCATAACCTCAGACAGATATTTAATGTTACAGCCTGCAGTATGCCTTTGATTAAAATCCACACTATTTCTGCAATAATGTAACAATCTCTCTCGCTTTGATGCTACACAAATCCCTCCACGAACTATGATTAAAACTAAATGTATTCTCCGTGCTGTCTGCAGGTCCATGTGGACCCACAGATACACAGGGCAGATACACTCACCTGTGTTATTCTGCATCTCTGTTGGCTAAACTATGATTTCTATACCAACACCATTAGGTGGCTTAACTAGGTCTGTGCACAGGTTTGAAGGTTCAGGCTACAATTCCCCATTCTGTGGCAAACTTTATTCTGCACTGTCCATACACACCAAAACAGGACACTTCATTTAAAATCAGTTTAGCAAAAAGTCCCTGCTGTCCAAGATCTGCGCTGTCAAAGCATTAAACAATCTCCCTGGCCTGGAGTCTGCTGGCTGCCAATGTGCTACCCAAAAAAAGGAACATTTTTGCATCTCAATAGACCTTCCAGTATCAACAAATCTTTAAACTAGAAAATCAGCTACTCTAAGGAAGAGCAGAAATAATGTCCACATTGTACCACGCGGAGGTACATTTTTGGTAATTCCCATTTGCAAAACATACCAATTTGCTGTAAGTACAGCTTCTGGAAATATTTTAATAAGAAAAATAAATTAAAGCTAGTCACAGAAGTGTACCAAGCCCCTGAGAAAGATTCTGTTACACACACAGAGCTTGGAAGCATTCTCAGGGAAAAACGTGCATCCACTGCACGTATGTGTTTGCACCATCTCCAGCTCCCAAAAGGTCACAAGCAATTCAGTCTTTTAGCTTCTAAAAAGGAAATAAATCTTACCCCAATGACTCCCACAAATAATCTACTGTAGCACAGAGTCTGGGGAAGGACCATGGCCATTATATATGGAAGGAATGCAAGAAACAGCATATAAATGGCTTAGACAATATCCAAAGCTGAAAATTACTCCAACCAACTTCCAAAAATTACTTATCCTTCAAGCATTAGGAATTTCTGCGGGCCATGGTATAATTTCACCCCTTCTCCAACTGATTTGTATTATCTCTGATATTTTATCAAAATGCTAATCGCTTCTAAACTTGCACTATCAAGCTCTATCTATATGAAAAAATGAGAAAAAACCTGATCTTTGCCTTCCCCCCATCATCAGGAAAGTGAAAAATTAAAAGCACATGGTATTGCTGCTACTGTCAAATCATTACAAACCATTTGTAATTAGCAGAACTACTTTATAAATACACTTTATAAATAGCCAGTACAACCAAAGGGATGTGTTAGGGATTTTCTTCTTAAGTCCATTTCTCAGTGTTTATTCACTGAGTAATCCCAAATTTTTGGCTTCCTCTGTGTCAATCTTCAGGGGGAAAAAAATGAAGGTGTCCAGAGTGATTTTATTATAGGTTTTGTTTCCTAGTCACCAGTCGTCCTGGGATACAGTGTTTTGCATAAGCATTCATTATATGATACTAGAAGGATGTATTGATTTAACACTTTGTTTTCAGAGAGGACCAGCTTTTACACAGCATTAGCTACTCCTACTAGCTGTTTCATATTAGAAAAATAAATGTAGCTAAAAGTAAATAATAACGAGAAATTTGCTTAACAATACAGCGTATTTTTTTATTTCAGAGGATTATAAAAAGTAGGTTTTGCAAGAATGCATGGTAAATTCTCTTCTGAACAATTTTTATTGCTCTCTGGACCAATTGAGCTTCCAGGCGTAGATATCTGTATGTCAAATAATCCTTAACACTAAGCTGCCAATGGTTAAGCTGACTATCGCTTTGCCTTCTTATTTATGGCTCCAGTACTGCATACCATAACTCTGCAGAAAACTACATCAAGAACAAATTAAAGGAGTTTGGTTTCTATGATCTTTTTCACAAACTGAGAGTAAGAGGAAACTAATATCACTCACAGAATCACACTCCCACATCTCCTATCCTTCAGATCGCCCCTTACCTTCAAGAAGTTTTAATTCTCATTATATTTTCTCTATCCATCAATCATGATGAAATATGTAAGATTAGGGACTCTGTTCAGCAGATAAAAAAAGTTAACCTCCCTCCTCCCGCTTTTTAAAAAATATTTCAAGTTGACAATCGCCAACTTGTCCAATTTTCGAATAAAAGTGAAAATTTGAATATTATAACTGAGGAAAAGATGCAGACAAGTAAGTCCTTGGCACAACAGACTTCAAAGAGCATGGCAGCTAAAGGTGTACACAAAAGTAATTCCTGTTTGAAGGATGTTGATATGGTTTTCTTGGTCACTATAGACATAATCTGCTAATATAACATCACAGAACTTACAAAAGAAAAGGACGGTTGCACACATTTTAAAATGCAAGGAACTAATTTATATGCAGTTACAACATAAAAGTATGACTTTTTTTTCAGAAAAGTATGGAAGAGACAGGTTTTTCAAAACCAGAAGTGATCAAACTATTTCCAAATCGAAATACTAATAAAAAAATTATAAAAAGCGTTCTTGTATAAGGACTTTAAAAAAGCATCTGAACTTAATTTTTAAAAGAGCACAAAAACCAGCCAGCATACCGTTTCCCATTCTATATTCAGCAGTGGCTAAAACAGGTAATATAATGGCCTTATTCTACCACTTACCAAGATTTTGGGTCCAGCTACCAACCAAATTAAGACCTTTATAGAGCTGATTCTGCATGCTATCATGTCCCTTTGCAAATTCTTGTTTAGTTTTCTTTCATCCTCTGGCAGTCAAAACATAAATGAAAATTATTTCATTCTGATAAACCACAATTTAAATGGCTCCTCTGGCCAATCTGTCCACACATGGCTAAGAACCAGTACAAGAACTGAAGTGGGAACTAACATCTTATGTACACCCTGAATTCCTCTGCTGCATGAGTTTATGTAAGTATTTTAATACATATTTCCTATTGGAGGAGAGAAATATAATCCTGCCAGCCACAGTGAGCACACACCCATGTTAGCAACAAGGAACCTGTCATACTGTAACTGCTTCTCATACACTTAAAATCTGAGAAGAGTAACTAGGGTACAAAAGTTTGTGGTCCCCCTAAATTGCATGCAGAGTTTAAATTACAGACACTTTATTTTATAATTAGAATATGTGCAATATTTTTAAGACCACTGACTGCATTTAAAACAGCTTTTAAGACTTCTATATGTACAGAGACAGATATCTGTGTATAATCTTAGCAGACCATGGAATAAAACATTTATCTTTCTTTTTGTCTTTTTCTGATGTGTTATACTAATGGATGCTATGGTTATAAACGTTGCTATAAAAGACAATAAAGGAAACCAGAAGATCATCACTTCTATTCTAGTCAGCTTTGTCTGCAGACTGACTGCTCCTGTGGCAAGTTTCTATAAATTCGGATAGGGAGCAGCTCCTGAAAACATGAGATGACTTCAGGAGAAAAGCATTTATTTGTCTCCCTGTTAAGCTCCTCAGAATGTGAGAGCTTTTCCAACCTCAGTTTTCTCGACAGTGGGAAAAACACACCTTGATGGATGGGATATAGATCCTTTTCTTTTTTAAAAAAATAAGAATTATTTGATGTGACAAATATTTGCCTTCTCTTATCACGTGAGATCCTTTTCTTTTTTTTCCTTTTGCTTCCAAGGCAACCAGACAAGTGTCAAAATTGATATATAATTGTGTTGCTTCACAAAAAAAAGGTTACTTTTTATTAATATTTAACTCACGTTTCATATTCTTAGATATGTAGTAATATGAAATCCTGCTTAAGTGCAAACTGTCACACCACCACAAAATTTAAGAGGTGATTAGTTGTTTTAGCGTAACAGATGTGCAGCCTTCTGGGGTTCTAAACCTCCCTTCTTCAAATGCATCACCAACCTGCACAATTAGCAGGAATGATTAAACAAAATTCAATCAGAGCTACATTGCAAAAGCAGAAGCTTACTAATACTACATCAATATATAGATTGTTTTATGTGAACACTTTGGTAAATCCATCTGCCAGTTTGGCTCTACAAATTCAAGTCTTTCCTTGACTCTTGTTTTTTGGTTTCCATGCACTAAAAGAACCCCAACCACATTAGTCTGCACTTGAAGAAATCATTTGCATGGCCAATGTCAAACATAACATATATACATAACATATATACAATTATAAAAAGCAAGAGGGGGAAAAAAAGTTTCCTACCCGTAATAAGGACTGGGATTCGTCCTTTGCCTTGCCGTCCCCGGATCCAGAGTAGGGCTGGGTGAGCTGCCCGGCTTTCTCTGCTGCTCCGGCTGGGACACCCTGCAGGAAACCCTTGCTCTCCACTGCCAAGCCATAAATGGGCCTCGCGAGATGGGCAGCTTCTACATTTGGACTATCCCTTAAAGGCTTTGACTGCTCTTGGCCAACAGACACTGGGGTCAGTAAGCCTAGACTGGTCTGGGTGTATGATGGGCTCCCCCTCAAAATGTCTGTTCCTCTCCAGGTCACATTGCGAAGATCATCACTGGGACTGTCAGTCCAGCCTTTCTCCTTGAGCACTTCCTTATCTTCTATCTTTTCCCTCTTCACTATGCTGTCAGATACGGGCTCCCCTATTTTGGGGTCTGAATTAATCAGACTGTAGACCTTAAGGTCAATTTTTGGCTCTTCCTTGATAGATGAAACGCCATGACTGTCCTCCCCATTGGCTGTAGTGATGTCCATCTCCTGACAGTGCACAGTGTTGAAGTGCTCTAGTAGTGACTGAGTGTCAACAGCTGTGAAGCTGCACTGACGGCATTTGTAGCAGTTATGTACTCGCCTGAAAGAAAACAAGAAGCAGATTAACAGGAGTGTCAGCCCTTGGCCTTCCCTCTCACAGTGGTTTTACCTACCAAGATTAAGAAAATAAATCAAACTTACAGTATGACCCTCTCTAAATGAAGCAAGCAGGTTTATTTTGGTGTCTCATACAATAGGGGGAAAATACTGCTCATTTTTGGCCCCATGCCTTGCAATGGCCTCTTATCATTCCTTTGCATTCCACTGCCTTATTCTAAACTTCATAAAATTTTCACTGGGATTTTGTGTTTTTCCTCTTCAGTTTGCTGCAATACACTTTTCACTTTCTACTGCAGCAAAAACACTAAAAAAACATATATTTTTCAACCAAAATCAAATAGAAGAGGATAGTTCTCTTGTTATCAAAAAAACCCACTTCATATAATACAGATCCATGTTAGAAAGTTAAAATATTTTAAAAAGTCCTTTACTTTCCACCAATTCCATATACTTTTGCTTGACAAAGATGATTTTGAATGGAGCTCTGGTTAACTTATGGATACACCGAAGGACAGGTTTTACACAACAGATAGTAGTGCTTGGTTCTCTATGGACATTTTAACACAACTTAAAAAGATGCTGCTCTAAAGAAAAAGCAGAATAGTTGGCTGTGTCACTGCAAACTGCGTTTCCTGTCAAATACAGAAATTCTTGGGTAGGAGCTGTGGAGCAGTGTGGAATAACACGCCTTCCTGTTTTTACTCTAAAAGCCTATAAAAAGTACTGCATTACTAAATTATGTAAAGCATATGTTGCTACATGAGAACAACATGTTACCCACTTACGGCGTCTATCATAGGAACAGAACACTGTTTATGACTTCCCTAACGCCATTATGAATAATTGTTTATAGCACAGGAGCGGTCAGAGCTCTTCATCAGGCTCTGAGGCCCACTGCGCCCACCATCCTACCAATGCTGAGCAAAATATAATCCCTGCCCTGCAAAATGTACAGAACTCCACGAGAGCTTCTCCCTACAGACACGCTCACACATCCACACCCCAGGTATTCGGAGTCACAACAGCGTCTTTAGCCAAGCTAAAAAAATGAGCCTTTCACTATCCACACAGGACAAAACTTGTATGAGAAATCTGTTACTGCCCTGACAACTCCGATTGTTAGAATTAATTCTCTTAAGGCCAAATCTTTGTCTCAGTGAAGTCAATGGCAAAACTCCCACTGACTTCAGTAAGAGCAGGATTTGGCTCTTGGTGCATCTGTAGAATTGGAATGATACACAAAATGTCCCTTTTAGACTATGATAGTTTAGAAGGGACAACTTGCCAAACTTATTAAACCCCCTTGCCTTCCCTCTCTCCTTTTGTTGGAAAAACATACCATATGTTATTTACATTGTGTGATTTTCTTGCAGTAGTGTCAGCGCACAGACATGAGTACACATTCGGATTCAATGTTGTGCAATATCAGTTTTCTTTTGTCATTTTCTGTATTTATATTTATTTTAAGGGACTAGATGGGCTTCTTCCATTATGCAAAAAATAGATTCGGTTATTGTCCACACAGCCTTATGGCAATAAAATCTACTTGTGGGAGAGCAAGCTGTGGGTTAAAATCCTGTTCTGGCTGTGTTCCTTTTCCTTCATTCTACAATTATGTTTTATTAAAATCAGCTTTTCTCTCAATGTGACACTAATATATTCTCTCTTGCAACTTAATTCTTTCCTAAACCGAGCTTAATTCTCTTCTGAACCAAAAAAAAAAAAAAAAACCCCAAAAAAAAAAAAAAAAAAAAAAAAAAGACGTGTCTGAAAAAAAACTTTTTTAAAAAAAAAAAAAAGAGTGCTGTCTGATCAAAACCATTTTATAAATACAAAAAGCCAAGTTATAAGGAGGGTCAGCCCTGTAAAGGTGGGATACCATCAGAGAAGTCCAAGTTAGACAGCGGCTAGTTATCTTAAAAGCCAAGTTAAACAAGACACCATTTGGGGCTAATGGCTCAACCACATACACTCCCCATGTGAAAGTTTATCAATCCTTAGGGACACTACTTAGCCCTAAGTGTCTCTTGTTTAACTTGGCTATTTCAATAGCTAACCCCCTTCCTAACTTGGCTCTCTTCTACAGATATCACACCTCCAAACAGCTGATCTTTTTCTGTCTAACTTGTCTTTTTTTATTTTTCCATTCCACACTGGCTAAATGTTTTTGATCGGGAGCCATTTACACCACACTTCTGAGGACACAAATAAATGCTGAATATTAGATGCAGTTGTAACTACATGGCTGAGGGCCAGCTAAAATCACCTTTATTACATTAAAAGTCTGTTAATTTAAATTATTTCTAATTGATTCAAAGACAGTCATATAAGCATTCCTTTATTCTTCTATGAGACTGTGATAAGAACTGTGATATGGAAAAAATGAAGACATACTTCTGTAGATAGTAATCCAGCAGTAATCCAGCAGGCTTTTTGTTTCAGAAGATACACTTTTCCAGTATGCATTAAAAATCTGCCATCAACATTATAAATCTTCATACTTCACATGTGTATTATTCTATCTCCAAGCTCTAAAACGTAAGCTAAAGTTTGGAACTGTCCAATGTAAGTCACAGTCCCAAATAATAAAATAGTAACTGTCATCAGCTATTAGAGAACTTTTGAAAGTTGGAAACTTATTCTTTCCCAGAATAAGGCATAAAAAGAACATGTTTTCTTCTCAGTTTTCACTCCACCCTGACAGCAAGCAGGCAAACAAATTGGCAATGTTTGATTTCTTTTACTAGAATTTAAGCCTACTCTATGTTTCTAAAAGCAAAAGTTCCATCTAGAGTTGTGTACAAAGATCTTCAAGGCTAAGCAGCAAAATTTTTAAAGTTCTAATTTGCAAAGTACATGAGAATGTACAATTTGCAATGCACATGAGAAGCACTCCTGTGCATTACCTGAACTACAACTGTACCATCTGAAACTCTGAGTTAGTCTGGCGCAAAACTGTGTGTTGGTACAGAGCTGCTCTAAGAAAAGGAAAATCTTGGTATGGAAGAAAGTGATTTAAATTAAGAAGGGAACAGCACTCTCCCTTCCATGTTATTGTGTATACAGCCCTCAAGCAAACTAACAGCAGGTTCAAGCCATAAACTGGCATTCTCTGCAATACGGCATTGGGCTGGCAATGTCATCCCATCCACTATGTCACTTAGCATTATTATTTTCACTACAAAATATAGCAAAGACCTGAGTATTTGTGGAAATTAAAACATTTATGGCCCAATCCCAAGATAAAATATCAAGAAATCCAAGCAAAACCTTTGCTACACAGTTACATTCTGAGAATTTAAAAATTCTTATCATTATTTGTACTGAAAAGTACTTGAATTGGGTGCTCTCAGATACAAGGATTTTCCCTCACAAAATCTTGAAGTTGGAGAAATTAGGGGGTTGGGGATTTTTATGGATTTAATGTTCTTTATTTGAACTTCCTAACAGGCTGCAATACCCAACACTAGCCAATTGTTAATTAAGTCTTGTTGACATACTTCTAACTAGTCTGAAGTATTACAAAACACCATCCTCTACAAAACAAGTAATTTTTTTTTTTTAATTACCTTCAGACAGTCCTAGGCTCTAGGGCACAGAAAATATTCTGGAAGAAGGTATGGCTGTTGTATCACTTCCATTTTTCACATGTTTTATTTTAATTATGAATACAACAATTACTGTCATTTCTCATGAAGAAACAGGTTTATAAGAAAGTTAACTTTTTGGATGGGTGTTGCACTCAAGCTTGTGAGGAAGGAAACTATTCAGAAGAAAAGACAGCGAGCAAAGCAAGCGAGAAAATTCAGTGTAGTGTTAGAAAGGAGAGGAGACAGGGCAGTGTGGAGAGCAAACCTGAGATCAAAGGAGAGCAAAAGCCATTGGCAAGAGCAAACAAGTTCAGAGCAGTGAATTAAGGTGTCAGGAGGATGGAAAAGGCCCTCATAGCTGCTGCTATTGTTCACTGAGTGAAGGCTTCTGCTCTGCTGTAAAACCAGGAGCTGGTGGGCCTCAATTTGCATTTTTGCCCTGAGTTTCTTCTTGGGCAGAAGTGTCCCAAAGGCACCATATTTCCATAATCTGCACATCTGAGACCCTGCTCTGGCTTCTTCTGCCGGAGAGTCTGAGGTCAGTCCCAACAGCCCTGTCCCCAACACCCCCATCCCTGAGCTGCAGCCCGGCTGCTGGGAAGACATAGCCCCCAAGCACCGCTTCGCCTTTTGCCTCGCTACCTCCTTTGAGAGGTAAGGAATTGTTTAATTAACTCAAAATTAATTTCTAAAGAGAACCTTACATAACTGATGTCATCCACATTTTCAAAATAATTTATTAGAAAAATGATTTCACACCATTGCCAAAGCTTTTCTTGCAACTGAGTCTATATTTTCATATTATATTTTGTAGTTTAATGAATCACCATCCTATCTTTTTTTTAAAAAGTTTAGAGGATTTTTCAGCATAGCATTTCTAATTATAACTAGCACTGATCAAATGCTTTCTTCCAAATATAGTTTTACATGAAAATTTCTCTCTTTTGCAAAAATCAAAAGATGCATTGTTTTCTCATGTTTTATCAAAATGTAAAAGATACAAAAAAGAGGCACTTCTGCAAGAAGCTGCTTTGATTTTAAAAAAATAATCAAAATTAATTATTTTGGAACAAGCAGGAAAATAATCTCTAGACTAAGTGAAACAACATGCAAAATTTGCCCAAATACTGCTTGATTTTTATCTAAATTAAAACTGCTGGCATCTTCTGGCTCATCAGAATACCAGACAGTTTTGAGAAAAAAACTAAGCTTCACAATGAACATTAAGAGTATCTGATTCCTCAGAGGTATAATGGAAAATTAGTAGTAGCAGAATTAGTGGAAAATGGAGGCAAATAAATCTCCTAGGAATTTATTTGAGTAAGCACACTTTAGTGAGGTTTAAATACAAGTAAATTCAAGTGCAGTGTGATTCACTGACTTCAAATTTACATGAACAGCTCTCAAATAATCACGTCAAGAAATACTCAATGAGTGCTAAGTGTAAGTATACATTTCTGTAAAGAAAACTTGGAAAGAACTGCTTTTGCAAATTCTGTTTCTGTTGCAAATACCTGGCTGTGAAGGAATAACATTGGGACACACAAAATTTTTTAGCTAGCAATACATAGTGAAATTGTAGATGTAGAGCAAAAAGGAAGCAAAACAAATAATAAAATAAATAAAGCATATTGTTCAGACATATGACTCAAAACAGAAAATAATGCAGACAAAAAATACATGAATCAAAATATGTAAGTAACATCTAAAGCCAACACTGATACTCCAGATTATCAAGGCTAAATTTGAATATTTGAACAGCAGAACATTTTCTTCTACCACATTAATGTTTAGCATTATGTTTACTATTAGAACCCATTCAGCTCCTTATTATATAAATGAAGAAGTTTTAGAGACATGAGCATGTACAGAATTTTAAATACACCAGATGTACATAATGTGTGGCATAAAAGCGTTGAGACAAATTCTGATTAAGAAATAGAGAAGCCCAGTTGGATGCAAGATGACTACATTAGCATGTTTTTGTGTATCAACTAACACTACTATTTTATAGATGTACAATTTTTTTAAATCTGAACTGTTCTCTATCTATAGCTCCTAAAATAAAAAAGGGAAAGAAAACACACATGTGATACATACCAGACTTCTACTAAAAAAAAAAAAGTCTGACAATAATAATAGAAATAAAAGTTATAATAACTCAAAAGTTTTAGGTTGACAGAGTGAAAACTAGGTTATGCATAGAAAAACAATAAAACTTGCTGGTGTTCACCATTACAGAGCACCTACCACAAAGTCAACTAACTTATATGATTTCAAAAAAACATGCACAGTGGGAGAAAACAGCAGCACAACAAGTAGAAAAGAAACAAAATTATCAAGGGGGAAGTACAGGAGAAAAAGTTGGCAGTTTTGGGGACACTGTACTTTGCTTTAATTACACAACACCCTCAGAGTACTCAGTAATGTCAGACTGGGGTTAACAGAATATGTTGTTCAAGTGTTTTAAACAAAACAGTCTAATCTTAGACAAAAAACTTGAAACTAAATGCTTAAAATGTATCTCGATTTTCCAAAGTGCAGTTCCCTGTGACTGCTGCAAGAACTGCAGGGTGCTGAGCCCTGCGAAGAAGCAGCTACAACTACCCCATCTTAGACTTAGCACTTAATTTTGAAAGTCATGGCTTCTCCTTCCTTGGGAAAAAGGATCCTAGCTCCGTATGCTTGTTAAAACTTAAATTACCAGCTGCAGCAAAATAAAAGGTTAGGCTCTTTTAGTAAAGGAGCCGTTTCAATCTTCCATTTATTTAACCACTAAAAAAAGATCATGCCATGCCCCAGCAGCGGACAAAGTGCTGCCTATGGAGTTCTTCAGCATGGCTCAAAGCTGTTATAATAATGCTTGGAACTTAGATACCACTTTTCATCTTCAAAGCAGTTTACAAACATTAACTAATTAATCCACACAACATCCCTCAGGCCCACTTGGATCAAAAATGGGGAACTGCATGCTGGGACCTGAATCTTCTGTGGGCCCTAGCTCCAAATTAAAGATGAGCAATCTGCTCTTTTTTTTTTTTCTAAATAGACTCCTGATATATTGCCAATGCAGCCCTCTGTTGGGCAACATTTGGATGCCCCCAGCTTTAATCTCTATTAAAGTATCATGCCCCAGTCTGCCTTTGTTAATTTTGGATGTCTTGGAATCTATTAAACGTGGCACAGTTTCTTGAACTTTTAACAAAGCTTTAGCTTTGAAAATGCATCTTCTTTTGTCTTCATTCTAGCTGGCTTCCACACAAAGATCTTTTAGATGAGATAGATACTGAAGTTTTCCGTTGTTGTTGACGCATTAGCCTTAACTATTAACATATTCAGCATGATTTTCTAATATTTAACATTGCTTTTGCAGTGGCACATAACTGTTGCTCTTTACAAAGTCTAGGAGCCAGCTCCTCCTCTGATGCAAACTGGACTGCCAGTTTACAACAGCCCAGGAACTGACCCAAGAAGTTTAGCAGGGACTTGGCTGCTACTATGACATTGTGTCAGACTGAGTCAGGAGACTGGCTGCATCCACCTCCAAATAGGAACATTAGCATTTAAAATAAATAGAATGACACTGTAAACCAGCAACACGAAAATAAGCATCTGCAAAAGGATCTTGGGGAATGACATCAACAGACAAAAGAGTGTCTGCTCCCAGTGGGAAATGAACACCAAAACAGCAGTGGAATGCTCTTAAACTAATTATTACATTGCTGGACTTGGGAATGGAAAATACTACAAAAAGGTAGCACATTGAAGCACTGTTATGGAGCATAAAGGGTTCATAGTCTATCTTGGAAAGTAAAGCCATTTGTGTTCCCTGACTGAACAAAGATGCCAACTTTCTCAGAAAAAGCCTAAACTAAAATAGTACCTATAGTACCTAAAAGATTCTGGGTGGAAAATAGCTGACCAAACCTCAAATATGCTGAAACTTCAGCATCTGCACACAAATCCAAATTTCCCTCTCCTTTGCAGGTTTAAATGTATAATTAAATCCACCAACTTAGCTGGTGGTTTTCCAAAACAAAGTGGATGTTGGATTGGACTCTGGCTATAAAGATTTATATCTATACACATTCCTATTTTGATTTCCAGTTTCCTCAAATGTTTGAGGAATGGTGGCATTTAATTAAGAAACTATGGGAGGGCTGTTTGTTTGGATTCCAATCATTAATCACTTGAAACTTCACTGTACCTGTAGTGTCGGGAAATCTCCTCTTCCACCTGGGTGGTAAAGTCACATTTGGTACATGAGTGTTCTTTGTTCTCCTTGAGCGTCAGCGGCCCCTCTGCCCCTGGCAGGGCGTTTGTTTCTGGTTTGACATCAGACGCTTGGCCTTCGTGTGCATTCTCATAGTGGAGCAGGAGAACGTCCACGTCGGGAGTGGAGAATGAGCACTGATGGCACTGGTGTTTGACTCTAGAGCTTCCTGTCACCCCTGGAGACAGGTGCAAAAGCAAGAGAGCACAGTGGGAACAATTACTTTTTCTGCAAGCAAATGGGTAAGTAATTTCTCCAAGGTGCTTTTCTGGGCTGCAGAGGCCTCGGGGACAGAACTGACAGTGCTTAATGGTACATTTATGAATGTTGTGTAGCTGCTGATAGTGACGGAGAAGTGGGCCCACCACTATTACATCTGGGCCATGGCTCTTTGAGTACCTAAAGTCACAGAACTGACAGTTGTAGCTTGTCACCATGCTGTCCTCTGCTCCTTTGCTACTCAAGTCTTTCTTTTTTGCCACACTCGCACCCTTTTCTGTCTTTGTCACTAACTCCCCATCTGCATTTTTGGCTAGATCATTCTGGTTAATGACAGATCCCCTAGAAAGCTTATCATTCAGATCTGGGTGAAGGCTTCCTGCCTGGCTTCCCCCATGCTGTTTGCTGTAATGTTCTAATAGTTTCAAAGAGCTGGACGATTCACAGCTGAAACTGCAAAATTTACACCAGTAGTAACTGGTTGTATCGGTACCATTTTGTCTAGAGGAATCTATTGGCTTGATGGGCACCGAATATCCAACTGGTGTATCATCTCCTGCTTTTACAGTGATTCTGTCTTGCCACTTCCCCAAGTCTCCAGAATCACATGGTCGAAGAGTAGGACTGGATTTATTGGAGTTTTTCTCTGAAGTTTTACCAGAATCAGAGGAGGGAAGGGCTGCTTTCATTTTGTTTGGGTGAGTCTGTAAGAAGTGTTGCTCTAGTTCAGTGGAGGAGTTGCCCATGTAGGTGAAATTGCAGAATTTGCAGCGGAAGTACTTGGTGTTGCCTTGGCAATCTGGAGTTTTCCGCCCAATTCCAATAAAGGTTCCACCTAAAGTAACCTGTGAATAAAGAATAAGATCATTTTAGCTCCACTCTAGATTTATTCATATAGCAAGGAGTGCGAAGGGGAGGAACAGAAACAGAGAGCAACTGATTCATAAGCCTCTTTCATTAACCATTGCCACCATTTTCATTTGTACTATTATAGTAAGATAGCATACATATACCCTCACATATTTAACATTGGTTGATTAATATTTTTAAATGTTTCTCATAGCTGAATATATATTCCATGTGAACAACAAATACACTGATTTGCAGAGACTGAGGCACACATATGCAAGATGACCTTAGTGCTGATAGGACTGTTCCTTCTTTCACTATATCATTGACTAATGTCACTGATAGAAGATCCAGTAATCAGTTCCCATATCTCTGAACCCTTTGACAGCAGACTTTCCTGGGAATCTACATCAAGTGTGGAAGAAAAGAACTGACCCTCAGTCTTTTGACTTAGATGCTTTAATCATATTCATGCTTTACAGTCAAAGAGAATTGCTTTATAAATACGAGCAAACAAAAATTAAACTTCAAATAACAAATTCAGTTTGCTGTGTTGGAGTATGACCAATTCTTACAAAGATCATTCCTACAGGAATATCCAGTATCCACCAGGATGCCTTTTCACAGAGCCATAGTGGCTGATGTCTCAAACAAAAGGAAGTTTTCTCAAGAATTACTCACTCCAGATATTCTCTAAGGAAATCTTCTGTTCCTCTCATGCACAGAGCTCAATTCAGTAAAACAAGGATGGAAAAACTACAGTAGAAAAATGGCATGTGGCAAAGACAACTACCACACCCAAGTCCATGACATCACTAATTACACACACAAAAAATAAGGTAGGTCTACTTAAATGTTCTCATGATGTCTGAGCAAAATGCTCTGCAGGAAGGGAAGAAGGCTTCCAGGGCTGATGTTATTAAAGCCCGTGTTCTCACAGCAAGGCAGGCCTGCCCTTCCCAGGAGTGCACCACACCTGCTCCTGACATCAGGGGGAGATTTGCTGCTCCTGTACAACTGGTTTGAAGGCCAAGGAAAGAATCTCTTGACAAAAATGTCACCATTGCACAGCTTCTTTTCCTGAGTAGCAAATAGCATACAGCATCCAGAAGATAATTCCCAAAATCTACAGACAGCGACTCTTCGCCATCACCCAGTCTACCCCGCATGGGTACACATGGGTGGAAGCTTCCCTGTGACACATTCTCAATTTTTACACCCAGAAGATGTCTTATATCCCCCTGCAAGGGAATATAAGCCTTGCAGGGCTTGATTTTCATTCTCCCAACCAATAAGTGTATTACTACATTTCTGCAGAATTCAGTTGTAATGCATTAGGCAAATGGTGTAATTATTTTTCTTCTCCTCCTCAACAGCTATGGCACAAAGATAACGTGATCACTGCTCATTCAGTATCACACCAAATGGAAAGACTCAAACATACAGAGTGCATGAAATGTAAACATTTTTAAATGTATATAATATAAATGCCTTTTAGCCATTTAGCTCAGAAAATGAAATGCTATACTTTGTATCTCAGAATTGAGCATGTATAGTGAGTTACTAAACCATGATATAATGAGCTGCTATTCAGCCTCCAGTTCTTTTTTTTTGTTGTTTTTCTCCTTAGGGAAGCAAAATCCCCATGCACTGGTTAAAACTTTTCTTTAAATAAACTGAAAATGGCTTTCTGTTTGTTTAGAAAACATATCTCATTAGGCAATGGTGAGTCAGGCAGCCAAATCACTAGGATTTAGCTGTAATAACATTTTCACTTTTAACTGGGGCTCACATTCTGCTATCAAATTATGAATTTGATTTTGAAGAGGTTCTTTGGAAGAGGGATGTTTAACAGGTCTTCCGCAGTGGAGGAGTTACATCCCTTTATTTATTTTATGGCAAGCAAGAATTGGACACAAAGCCATACTAAGCCTGATCCAACTGACAACAGTGGGATCTGGGCCTGCTCTCCAGAACCTGGCACTTTAGATCTCCATCCATTGCATTATTTCAATGTTCAAAGTCTCAGTGGTGTCAAAAGACAACTTAAAGAAAGCACTGATGGAATTACGGTAAACAGAAAATAACAGCAGCTCACTGCATGATTACATAAGCTGCAAGGTGATCTGGTTTCATTCATTTAATTAGATACATATGTTTGCTCTATGCATGCACAGAAAACTGGCCAAAATGCTTTACCTTAAGTAGCTCTAATGAGTAAATACATTCATTACTCTCAGCTGTCTAGCCACAGAGTTACAGATAAACCTATTTTGTATACAGTCTGTGGACACCAGTTAGAAACTCTGAGTGACAATAATCCCAGCTGCTATTCATTGCTGATTACTTTTATTTCAGAACATTGGTAAAACATAGTAGTACTAGCAGTTTCTACAGTGGACTGTAAATCACATCATTTCTGTAACTTGTGATAATCCTGCTTAGCGATCTACACAGCAAGTTTGTGTCCCATGCTAATACATCCTTCTCTGCATCACAAGAGGATAAAGTAGAACTAAATATTCCCACAGTGCTTGTGTTAAGCTCTTGTAATGCGGGAGACACATACAATCTTTACACCACTGGAATGTAATTGATTACCAGTTATTGGCTTGGCATTTGAATACCTGCCACAGTTCAAAATAATTCATTGCATTAAACCCTGTATGTGGAAAGTAACTCAGGGACATCCTAATGTTATTACACTCAAAAGCCTCTTTTCACACTAACAAAGCCTACTGGAAAGCTCCATGAGGGTCATCATTCAAAGATGACTGAAGAAACTGGTTTCCATGCAAAGAGGTTGGGAGAAGCACTTGCAGTGACAGTATAAACTGAATCTGTTTCAGCTTTCAGCCAGCCACATCTGGAAGAAACCCACACATTTGCAGAACTGCTTGGATTCCCGCACCTTGCTCAAATCTTGGCTTGAATTTCAGATTTCTCAGTTACATGTTGTATCTCTATGTACAGGCACTAAACTTCTTCACTGGCTATGTAATTGTCCTTAACCTCCTGCTCTTCTCTGACCTACGCCACAAAGATGAAAAGGGGAAGGAGAAAGTGGAAGATAGATAGATAGATAGATAGATAGATAGATAGATAGATAGATAGATAGATAGATAGACAGATACACGTACCCTAGAAAGCAACATCCACATTTCTGTGTGGTATCAGAAGTGACAGATGAAGTGACAGATTTTTGTATTTACTCCCTTATTTCATTCTGATCCCAACAAAACTTAATCCCCTGCTCTACTCTGACAGAGTTACATTTCCTTAAGTAGACCCTTCTTCCCAACATGAAGAAGAAACTAAACAAAAGCAATGCTAAAATTCTGCAATTCTGTTCTAGCACTGGAGTCCAAAGTGACAGCTGACACAGCTAGTGGCACTCACGAGTACAGGTACAGCTTGTACTGGAAATGTAGGAGCAACTACAGATCAACAATTCCCTCAACACACAAAGAAGAAAATTAATCTTCACAATTCTCTTTTTAAAGAGAACCTAACATACAAATTCAGACTGTGGAAACATGATTTAATTCTTCCCTTCACTGTCACTTGCTTATGAAGCCTTGGGATTATCACTTATTTCTGCAGCACATCAACTATGGCAATGTAGTTGGTATTAATTATTATGCTGTATAAAAGAAGACAGATATTAAAATGCATTCCCTATTCTTGTGGTGGTTGCACTGATATTCTTTAAAAATTGCTCTTCAAAGCCAGGTCTCGTTCTGGGATTAAACTGAAATATATTTCATAGTAAGATTTCCATAAACTCAAAACACTTGATCATTAAGTTTATTCATTAATAGGGGAAATTGTCAAAATCTGAAGCTCGTATCTTAATACAACTAAGCTATCTCCTCATACACCACACATTTCTAAAAATAGCTAGAAGAAGGAGAAAAGATAACACAGTAATTGACAGTGTTTCAAGATGTACTTTCTAAAGTATGTTGCCAAGTACTTCAACAAAGCTGTGTAATTGCACTATATGTTTCCAACAGATATGTCCACATTACTTTAATTAGTCAAGACAATGATTTCATGGAATAGATGAACTTGGGCAAAGAGAAGTACTTTCTTTTTTCTTCTTCTTTTTTTTTTTAATGTGTCTTTGATTTTTATTTTGTCGTTGATCAAAATGCTACCCTATTCTCCCTTCTCCTTTTCAAAATTCAATCCTAAATTCCATCATGCCAAAACAGTTTACAAATACTTCTTACAGAAACTGAAAAAAACCACCAAAGAGAAAATCTGCCAGCTCCTGTAATCATGTATTTTATGAAGAAAATTCTACCAGCAGAAACTATATCCACATGAGAGACTCAATCACAAGGATTACATGCTCAGAGTAAAGCTTTCTTTGACCCCTGGCTTCTTCTGCAACTACTGATTAGAATCCATCTGCATTGGAACATCAAACATTAATGAATCTTCCTTTTTTTTCCCTTACCTGGGTTACATCTTTGGCTAATCAGGAGGTGCAAGGCTCCAGATCCCTTACCAATCTCCTGAGCCATCCAGTCTGCCTTTGCAATTACTCCTAATCTTCTAATCCTAAAATATTTTCTAATGCCCTTGTTTATTCATTTGCTTTGTGCAATATAGCATCCAGAACATTTTAACCATCCCACATTTATGAAGTTCATCATGTCATGCAGGCCAGAACAGATTCCTGGCTTTCATGCAAGTTTGTGTAACACCACCCAGTTCTCTAACCTCCCCTATGGAGAATTCACTCCCTCTCACTAACCCTCTTTCTGCATTTTAAACTAGGAGAATCTTCAGAGTATGTTCTTCTAAGTGTTTACCATACTGTGACTAATTTATAGGTGCACAAACCTATGTCACAAAAGTGAGGCAAAAACTCAGGGCAAACTCCTGGCTTTCTGGGCTGTTCATACTCACCAAAACAAGAAAGCAAACTATTGGATCACATTCATTCAAAGTAAGTGCATTCTTCTTGAGATTTATTCTGTTGCCATTGAAGCCAACACAGTTTTTGGGTCATTAGAATTTTATAAGTATTTTTAAAACAAAGACTGTGACAGAACAATAACAGAACTTAAATTAAGGTCAGGAGACCAGATGTGCAAAACCAACAAAAGAAAGAAACAGAAAATCAAGACTTTCATTTGCTATCTTTTGCTACTAGACTGATATCTAAAGAAGCACCATTCCTTCTATTCTCTGTAGATAAAATTACCAGACAGTTCCTTGGCTACTGTAAACTCACACAGACTTACAGGCTTAGAGGCAAACTTGCACTGACTTACATCAGAAGAAAACCTAGCTGCTTTCCTTTTTCCCCAGGAACTTTATTTTTTGAGCTCTCATCCTTTCTCTAGGACTGTCTTAGCAGTTTATAACTTTAAATATAAGGCCCAATATTACTAGTCTCACTAACTGTCTTTATTAACCTCTCTTCAAACACTACCAAAAATCCCTGCAATAAGGTACGGAATATCAACACGTGAACAACTTCACTTTGAAGGCTGTGAATATACCTCAGTTGTTCCACAAACTGTCCATCTGAATATTCTAATATTAGTATAGACTACTTCTTACTAAAAGGCAGCTAAAATAGCTTCTTTCTGTCACAGACCAAGGCAATGTTCCCAGGCACTTAGTATTTAGCAGCTGACATGCTGTAAATCACTGCCTATCATTCTGAAGAGTAAACTTGCTAATATCTCCATAGAAGTGATATAAAGATCAGCTACTACATATAATCATACAAATCACTGCTTATCAGCTATTGTTAATATAGAAGTTAAATATGTCTTTCATGTGCTTTTTCACATAGTATTTATAAATATGCATGTATGCAGTTATATTTATAGGAAACAAATACATGTATACACACAAGCACATGCATATGGACGTATTTATATGTGTGATTTACCAGCACCAATTTCTCAACCTACCACCATTTCTTTTCCATGTCAGTTGTTTAAAAGAGATGACTGAATCTTGTGCTTCTGAGGGGTGACTCTCAAGTGTGCAAGGCAGCCTTCAAGTCCAATCATGAC
>VZTN01001110.1:17599-29757 GCA_013400515.1 Erpornis zantholeuca | reverse complement strand
CCCACATGCACGTGCGACCCTCAAAATAGTCTGAGAGCTTTCAGTTTATCAGGAAAGCCCCCAGGGAGAGTCTGCAACTCTCTGACACAAAATGAGCCTTGTGCGACATACACCTTCATGCAAGTTCTGTTCTAGCATAAGCTGCAAAACCTAGTATGGCATAATCTAGTCCAAGAGATTGGGATACATTGTATGCAGGAACAGTTGTTCTGTTTATTTAGATCTAATTCCTGTGTTATGGACAATTGAGCCAAAGTCAGTGAGACAAACAATAGAAAGTTTGGATCAGATTGTCTAACCATGCAAGGAAAATTAAATTTATTCATATAAATGTTTCTGTTTGATCATGTCAACCACTTATGTATTTGTGTCACCTTCACTGATGACAAAGCTGAACTTCAAGGTTTGATTTGCTAATATTACAAAAGAAAATGCTGTACTTGTTTAGGCCTCCAATCTCTAATTCTCACTGTATCTGTAAGAGCCCTTTTGACAGAACCACCAAAAATGTAAATGAAAAATTTATCATGAGAAATGCTACTGATTACATCTGTTCCCCTAAAATCCCCTGCTTTTTTTAAAGTCTTACCTTCACAGCTTCATATTCAATCACATTGTTAATATAAGTGTAGAGGATAAAAAGCAGAAGCTACAAATAAAATCACTGGTTCTCATTCAGCTGAAAATCCTAATGAGACCAGACTTTATACTAGTCACACATGTCTAACCTGAGAATAGAAAATATGCCAGATTTGATATACTGAAATCCAGATCACTAAAAACCAGCTATGACACAACACCACGTAGACACATAGAACTCACCAGTGATTTACAAAGGATACAAAAGGAAGAGCTTTACAGACTCTGTCTGGGCACTTCTGCCACTTTCTAGGACACTGAGCAGCCTGCTGGCTGAACATCCAGAAATGCTTTTGGTTGCTGTGAAAATCCTGGAGAAATTGTTAGCCTTATTCACTACATGTACTTATTTATGTAATCCGTAGGTCAAGAGAGGCAGTTCTCTCCCTCTATTCCACTCTAGTGAGACCCTAGTCCACCTGGGGATGGGTATCCAGCTCTGGGGTTCCCAGCACAAGGCAGCCATGGACCTACTGGAGTGAGTCCAGAAGAGGTCATGAAGATGATCAGAAGGTAGAAGCACCTCTCCTAGGAAGACAGGCTGAGAGTTGGGGCTGTTCAGCCTGGAGAAGAGAAGGCTCTAGGGAGAGTGTACAGCAGCCTTCTGATACCTAAATGGGCACAAGAATGCTGAAGAGGAAATTTTATAAGGGCATGTAGTGATAGGACAGCTTCAAACTGGAAGAGGGTAGGTTTAATAAGGTATTAGGAAGAAATTCTTCATTAGAAGCATAATGAGGCACTGTAACTGGTTGCCCGCAGAAATCATGGATGCCCCACCCAGAGATGCTCCATCTGTGGTAGTGTTCAAGGCCAGATTGGATGGGGCTCTGGGCAACCTGGTCTATTAGAAGATACACATGGCAGGAGGGTTGGAACTAGATGAGCTTTAAAGCCCCTTCCAATCTAAATCATTCTGTGATTCACATATGACAAAGCATTAGGCTGAGTGGTTTAGGACAACTCTTACAATATGGGATGTCTAAAACCATAGAAGAAAGCAACAGCCGCTAACCTTTCATTTTTCTGTGAGGTAGTAGATACAATCAAGAAACTCAAAGATTATTTTATCAATTCAGTTTTTTTTCAGAAACTTGTCCTCTTAGATGTCTGCCTAGATCTAAACCCATGAAACAATCAAAATCAGAGGACTGGATTTTTTTAAAAAATCGTTTTTTCGTAAATTCGGAATAGTTTTAATGGATGAATAGAAGGGGAGGTAGATCTGTGACAATGAGCTCTAGAACCAGGGCCATGGTGAGCACAAAGCATCTCAAAGGTAGCAGACACAATATGAAGCAACCATGAGAACTGCTGAGCACTGCAGTATGTATTAATTCATGGCTGCATAAATACCCTTCTCCCTTGAGACATGCCATCTGAAACCCTTACCTGAATGCAGACATTTCTGTCCTTTCTTTGAGGGACACTATTCTCTTTTAAAACATACCAGGAAATGGGGTCATGCTCCTTTTTATACAATTGCCTAATGGCTTGAACACTTGCTCAGGAAACAGGAAAAGTAGGTTCCTTTCCTTGCTCTGCCAGAGGGGATCCAAGCCTGCTTCTTCACCTTCACTGGACATGTCCTATGCCTTAGCTATAAGCTGCTATATGGAAGACAGCACTCTCCAACCTTCCTGTTGAAGCAGTCTCACTTACTCCTCATAAAAAAATTGGGGCTTAGAAGAAAGACGGTCTACTGTCTACTTGCCAGCAACTCGCCTGTCTCCAGACTTCAACATAAACATTAAAGAGTCATTAGATCAAACAGAGAAGGAGACTTAATCATACAGCAGCAAAGGCATTAGCTTTCAGCATCACAGCTGTTAACTTAGTCACATGAATTTTACTTTAAGTGAAGTCTTTAGATCCAGTATAAAGGCTACTGCTTTAGGCACATCCACAAAGCCTTACACAGGCTCAAATATCCAGCAAGACAAAGTTTCCTATAGAGACTGATCAATTAACTAAATGTGAAGAAAAAGTAATGGGGGGTTCATCAGCAAAAGATCCATTGAACTCACTTCAAATATTATTTTGATAAAAGCTATGAAGCTGATTAACACATTCCCTGGGAATTCAGAGATGTGATAGTGAATGTTTTCTGAAATCTATAGTGGCAAGAAAGTTATCTCCCAGAAACTGCTCAGTAATTTTACCCAATCCTATGGAATTTATTATAACTCTATGAACCAAAAACCTTTGAAGAGAAAAATGGGAACAAAGAATACAGGAGATTTTCAACAGAAAATAACATTTGCAAAAAAAGACAAATTAATCTTGCTGGATTAAATATTCATACCAAGTAAAAATCTGCACAATAACAGGGCCAGAAAAATTGGGTTATTTACACAGTTCCCAGACAAATCCTCTTTAGGTACTACAAAACACAGTCCCAATATTTTAACACCTGTATGTGAAGCCAAATGTATATCCCCAGTTTTGCTGATTACACCTCCTAAGGGCTGCATTTAGGGTCAGGAGGGTGTTTTGTGGCTAGGGTTAAGGTTTAACTTCACTTCTGTGATAAAAGTCCAAAAATACATTTGATTTCTTTTTCCAAGCCCTCAGCAAATGGACTACATCCCTAGATCTCCGTAAACAGGACAGGAGATACTGTTTTTTCTTTCACTCAGACATTTTCCCATTGCTTTTTCTTTGTTTTGTTATGAATGCAAATGATGGGGATCCATAGCATCCCTCACTACTACATGCCTTCATATACTATGATCTCCAAACAACTACTGTGAGCCAGATCAAAGTCAGTCATCTTCATTCTCTGGCTTCTCTGCCCAGTTCCGTGGATCAAGACTATAAATCTATCGATAACTTCCAGCCCAGCTACAACAGAACAGTTTGCTAAGTGCAAGGGGATCAATAAATCAGATCCTATTCCCAGCCCATTACTATTTCAAGTTAATTACAAAGGGATTCATTTAGCCCAATACCTACACAAAATAATATTGTTTACATGACCTAATTATTCAGGTTTAGTTCCCTCTCATACAGGAGTTTGACTGAACTAATTTTAACTGCAGCACCAATCGATACAATCCCTTGTTACAACAGGAGACGCCAGCCATTCAGATGCCTGGGAAAAAAATCTCCAAAATGGATATAGGAGTAACATAAACATGTGTGGGTGCAAAGGGGATTTTCAGATGTTCTTTTACTTTGTTTAGGAATCTCACAAAGCTGCTCTGAATCAGGAGTGGGGGAAGAGAAAGCATAAAAATATTAATCAGTTACTTATCTTCTGACATGTTCTGGATCAACATCTGGGGCATGTGCAAGTGATGAAGTATGGCATTTGCCACAAAAGCTTATTTAATCTTCTATTCCCAAATTGAGCAGGGAAAACTAGCACCCTTAAAAAATAAGTTTCCAGATCCACTTTCTTTTTTTTTCAAATAAATAGCCAACATTGTATAGGCTCTCTGTTCTATTTTGGAAAATGTTTTCCGTCTGAGCAAAGACTGATCTTAAGTAGATTATCTATGGGCTGTTTCCTACCACTTTTTGTCTCCTCTGCAGTATCTTACTGCCAGAGTTTAGTAGACAAGTATAGTCTAGGTTCAGCTGTTTTATTTCTCATTCTATCAGTTCAAACTGAGATAGCTCACACATCTGTTTTATTTCTGAGAGCACTGCAAAGGAAAAGTGTCCAGCTCATTCTAATCAAGCATAAACTTTCCTATAAATAACTAAGGACCTAACGAAACAATTGTTTGGAGGAAATGAAAGTGTGTTTAGAAACTCGAATTCCTCTATACTGTATGCCTGAACTGTTCCAGTTTGAATGTCTTCCTGACAGCATGGATCAGTTGCTCTAAGATGCTGTCCCTGGAGTCAGCAAACTGAAACTATAGCAGGAAATCCAGGTATTAACATCATACTATGTGCTAATTATAAATCATCATTTCACAATTTGACATTATTCACTTCTAACCTTTTAACTACATCACGTATTTGCTTTCTAATCAGAGTTTGACAGGAGAGAGTGTCTGACATGAGACAGTAATCTTTTAGTAAGACAGCAGTTCAAGGATTGCAGCTTTTTTGCATAATAACTACCTTAGTTTGATTTGCTGTTCCACAAAGAAATTGTAGAGGCAAAGTTTAAATAATTTTAAAAGCTTCAAGTTCCTGACTTGTTTTCTTGGTTTTGGTTTCTTCCTTGAAGTTAGATGTTAGCTATCTTAACCTGTCTTGCAGAATTTCTTTCCTATAGCTACAGTTTCTGTAAGCATTATTAAATATTTTCACCTTTCTACCTTTTATTTTACCATGCCCTGGGAGTTTTATCTGGTGATTACTACAGTGTTTCCATGTACACAGTCACTCGAAAATGGATGGACATTTGAACGTGTATTGTATGGGAACTTCATTACTTTGGTTTGGTTTTTTCTTAAATTCTGAATTTTTGTATCATGTAGAACACTGAAATGTCCTACTGTATCTCTCAGCTCAATCCAAAGGTTTTTTTTTAAAAGCACCATTAATTTTTTTAAAAACTAGTTAAATAGTAGCTGATAAGAAACTATCACAGAGTCCATGAAAAACTTCTGAGTTCACTCTTTCATGGTAAAAAAAGATATTTTTTTTCCCACCAGTATCTGTAGTTTTTTTCCTACTTCAACTAGATGAGAAAATGACTGAGGCAATAATCCTTTTCTTACAGGCTTACTAACGTGAGGGACAGCATGGATTAATGTTACTTTTTGAAATGTTTTAAATACCCATTGTGTATCCTGTTTTTCTGGCACTGGACAACTTCAGAACTGCCAAGAGTTGCCATTTATTTTATCTTAATAAAGAATCAATAAGCCAAATCTTGACTCCCAGCAGCTGATAATTTAGGATTACATTTTTAATTTCCAGCTGCTGTCTTTTGTCTATCTGGTTGTTATTTTTCATTATTATTTGCTCTTTTCTTTCCATGACAGTAAATCCTTCAGATATAATTACCAATTCAGCGGTTTGCCTGTTTGCTGAATAAGATTTCTTGCTATTGATTACTGTAACGACTAAATCGTACACAGAAATGTCACTGGTCAAAAAGCCAAATACTCCTCTGCTGTACAAGATGCTCGGCAGACCTGCAGAAAGCCTGGCTAAAATAGACCAAAACAGTTCTTAAGGCTTAAGCAGGTTATATGAGACACACTAATCACATAGGTAGGAAAGGCTTTGCAAGAACTGGCTTTGCAGCTGAGAAGGCAGTGAGCAGAAGCGGGGAGGCTGGGAGCATACAAACCTGCACATCGTAAGTCCCATTTAATAAGACAGGCCTCTGGGAATTGATGTCCTGCAGTACCCCTGAAAGCACAGGGCGGTTGACTTTCTGGAAGTCTTTGGAGTGGCTGAATTGCACCATGTTGTGGAGAGCCAAAATTTTAGTGTCGAGCTCAGCATCCTGCCTGGTGCGGTTGTGCAGTCCTAGGTGGTACTTGCGGAAGTGTTTGATGAGATCTGTGGGGTCATTCCCGTAGTAACCATACCCACAGATGTTGCATTTGAAGTCCTGAAGCTCCGGAGACAGAGGCGCTGTATCTGGGTTATCATTTACCAACAAATCTGCTTTTGATTTGTTCAGCCTTAAACCCCCATCTGAAGGCACTTGTGGGTTTTTTGAGGCCATGGGGACCGGGCTTGAGCCTTGGCCATCAGTTTGACCACTTTGCACTTGCACTGTTTCATCTGAAGCTTTTGGTGACATCTGATGCTCCTCATTTGTCTCCGCTGCATCTCCTGATGGGGTACAGACCACATCTTGGGTGTCATCTGCATCTGATTTTTGAGGAGACTTCAAGGGCTCACAGATTCCCCCAACAGCTGGAGATGAGAAAGCCAGCATATTTCTGTCTGTCACCTCATCATGAGGGAAGGATGGAACATTTCCTCCCTTATTGTGGCTTTCATAATTGAAGCCAGCCTTTTCACTCAGCACTGAGCTTTTCAAGTCCTTTTTAACACTGGAAGATGGCTCTTGGACATGCATGCAAAGTTCCTCCTTGTTACTTAACTCTGCCGCATCACCCTGGTCAGTGTTTTCTTGCATCTGCTCTGCAGAAAATTCTTTTTTCCTTCCAGACTCTTCACTTTCAGTACCTGTAGACTCAAGGGTCTGTACCTCACCTTCACTAGCAACGTTTCTTAGAGGGGGATTCTTTTTCCGGACCATATCTACCACAGAAAAAGAAGTAAGAAAGAAAAAAAAAAAGAGAGAGAGAAAAAAAAAAGAAAAAAGAAAAAAAAACCTATAGAATTATTCAAGATATACAAGATATTTAACAGATTACAAACCTGACACTTTTAAAAGCATTCTTAACTATATGAATACATTGAGTACATCAACTTTTCAGAAAATTTTTGTCAAACAGGTTTTTAAACTATGCAGAAAACTTTTAAAAAATTAGCACACTGAGACTGAACTTAACTAAAAAGAGAACTTTAAAAAACCTACTAAAACACTTCAATGAGAATCAGTGAATTGCAGGTTTCATTATCTTTTGGGATGATAATGGTCTGGCAGAAAGAACTTTAAATGAACACTTCTTTTAAAATAATTTTAAAAAACAAAGTGGAAAAATAGACTTTCGAAGTCTAATGGTCATACACAATACAACTATATATAATGTAGCTCAACAAAAATATACCAAAAAGACAAAATCTTAAGAAGAACTTAAGCAAGTTATAAGCAAGAAAACAGATTTAGGAAAGTAAGTACTTGAGGTTTCAGAGAAAGTATTTTCCTAAGCAGGTATCAGTTTCTCTAGCAGAAGTTCCCCCTCCTACTGCCCATAAACTTCAAACGGGATTATACGGATATTCTAGAGTCTGGCCCCACAGTCCATTATTCATGTAATTAGTTCTATTTGCCAAACAAAGAGAAACTAACTTTATTAGGAAACCCGTTGTCAATAAAATTTTACAGGCCTGAATCCAGACATTTGACATCACTGCGTGGCTGAGCCAGGATCTGCCCCGAAAACACCTGGAATCCACATGGATCTAATCAGCCAAACCTTCCTCTGCTCAGCCCTCATTGCAGACATAGCCACTACTGCTAAATCTGCAAGTACACTTCCAGGATCCATTTAAGAAAGCTGAGACAGGAGAGCAATAAGGATCAGAGAGAAAAAGGGAGTCCACCACCGGTGAGTTAGCTGCTCTCTGAACAGGGGAGATTATGGAAGGACAAGTAATCACACTATGCAGGTACTAAGTCAAATTCCTCCTCCACTTCACCTTCCCCACCCTATTTAAGAGAGAATACATACATGAAACTCCCCTGCTCTCTCCACTCTGTGGTTCTGGATTTGATATTCATCACAAGCTGGTTTGATCCATTTGTGTTCACATGCTAGCTATGGGCAAAAGACAGATGGGCCACAACTTTTCTAAGCTCTTAATCTTTGCCAATGCTGTATACAAGGATGGATGTTTCTCTTTGCCAAATTGTGTGTGGTCTGGTGGCAGCAGCCTGTAGTACCACACATGAGATGTGAGCTACAGACTCAAGTCTGAGCCTCCCATTCCCAGGCCAGCCACGGCCGGGCCCTGCAGATAGACTGGAGATATACATTGCTCTGCCAAGGGAGGACCCCCTGGTGACTCTGGGAGCAGCACTGATGTGCTCCAAAGGGTGCTGTATCCAGACCCTTGAAAGCTGCCGACGACCTTCTCAAAACAGTACTTTGAGAAGCAAGGCCAGGGACAGAAGTTAAAAATAAAAGAACAGGCATCTGTACATGCTCTTATTTACATCTGCTCCACATGAAAGGGCATTATATGCTCTGTTGATAAAAACAGACAACTTCTTAGGGGAAATGTTCAACTTGTGTCTTGGGCTGGCTCTGTTGTCTTTGTGGTTGAGCTAATCCACAGGCAACATGGGCTACAGCAAGGCAGCTTTCACACAGAATGCCAGCTAGTGTTACAGAAATTTTGACACTCCGTGTGGTCTTAATAGGTTTCTTAAATGCCTATTTAAGAAGACACGTATGCTTGGGAACCAAATGTCTTCTCTTTAATGTCAACCACACCTACCAGGTTATGTATGAACTAAATCGTACTTTTATTTTCCCCAATAACTTCTGAAACATGAAGTCACTCAGAACTAAGAGAAAAGAAATATCTTCTGCTGTGGTAAGAGAACTGTTACAATATAGACTCAGCCTACTAAAACAACATGCACACATATATTATTCAAGGTATAAAGATGGTCATCAGCCTTTCAGAATTACTACTTCTCTGCAAGACTCCATGAATGTTCTTGGTTAACACACACACTAAAAACATCTGTGAGCAACTTTTGTAGGTGTTCAGCTAAGTATGTATTTTTCTCCTGGTTACACGTCCCAAACCATTTTTAAAATGACTTCCGTTTAAATGCAATTTGTGACAGATGACAGAGAAAGAAGTCCTGACTGCACAGTGAAGAAAAATCAGAAATCGAGAAAGTAAACATCATGACTGTTACCTCAGTCAAAATTAAACAAGACTAAATGCAATGTTCTAAAATGTTTTTGTTACAGATATTTTTGGCAGATAAGGAAAGCTTACAGATTCGCTATCTTCATGTCAACTGACAGAAGAGAGTCAGAGAAAAGGACAGAAAAAAAGTCCCTTTTAAAGAAAAGAAAAGAAAAATCTGGACTGCATACAGGCTAACTGGACAGAAAATCTAGATAGTTTAGTTCTAATTTTCCCAATGTATTTGTGAGTCTGGGTGTTAATGGAGGGGAAAAAAAGACAACTCTATCTTTTTAATAGAGCTTTTTCATGCACTATTCTACACTTGAAGAAAGAAAAGAAAGAAGAAATAAGATAACATTGACTTCCTTAAGTTGAATTTAAAAGTATTTTCCCTTCTTTTTTCTTTTAGCTTTTGAAAAATCATCTGTCATTTATTTGTTTGATATTCACTCAGGGGACGGTAAGAAAAGACACAGGGATTTTTTTGTCGCTGAAATTCCACCACTATCATTTTTCAGAGACATATTATGTAAATAAAACTACATTTGCAATATTCCTAAATTGAAGAAACCATCCCCTAGCAAGTCATAAGTTAGATACAGAAAAAATATAGCCACTCTGAAATTATTATCTCTAAGACAAATAACAGATTGCACAATGTTTTATTGTGTGCCAAAAACGTTTTTGGTTAACAATTTCACTTGAAAAAATAGATCACATACTTGTAAAATCATACCCAGCATTGACTTCATAAGGCATGTGGCTTTAGAGTGCTTTTTACAATTATTAATTCTATTAGTCAACTAGCAGGCGGGCTAATGCAATTGTCTTAGAAGATGCACGGAAGACACAGAAGACATTTTGAGAGCTGATCTGTATATCTGCAAAACAAAACAAAAAAAAGGTTTTCCTTCCTAAATGATGCATTCAAAATATGGTTTTTACTTAAAAACATTATTATACCTATTGTACATTCCCATGCATCTATTTCTGGGCACTATACGAATAGAGTCTGCTGTTCTCTATTTCTCTCAAACTTGAGAAATCCCACACCGCCCTTCTCCTCAGACACACGTGCTTTTGCACACACACGCACTCACACAAAAAAGATAAAAAGATATCTCAGATGTAATGTTCACAAAACACAAAGTCTAAAACAAGTTTAAAGTAACTGTTGAAAATGAGCTGTAGAAAGTGTCTTAAGAATTCCCATGCATCATCATGGGACTGGGCTAGTGGGATAGTTAATGGCATCTAAACCACTGGTTCCATCACCAGTTTTCAGTTAACCTCTCCTGGCTGCCTTGTCTTCCACTTGAAACAAAATTAGTGGTGTTACCTTAGTTGTTAGCAGGCAACTTCCCACATCTCTAAAATGCCATCCCAATAGTAAGAACATTTGTTGGGTGCTAGTAAAGAAGCCAAGTGAAGAATAGTCTTTGGGACTGAACTACCTTTTCATCGCTGAAAACAGTGATCTGCCCAAAATAAAAGAATTACTAAGCCTAATGCGAATGAAAGGACTTCTCAAGCTGAGGGAATTTTGGATAAGGCCCAAGTTGCAGTACTTGTCTTTGGGCTCTGTAATCCAGGGGTTTGTATCTTATTTTCCTTACACTGAAATTACCTTTAAACCACATGGGGTTTGGGATTTTTTTAGCTGATACCATCACTCACAGCTATTTTAAAGTAGAAATAATAATAATAGCTATACATACTTTCCCTCAGAAACAGCCAAGGCTAATCTATGTGGTTCATACATCTGCAAGATACAGACTTCTCTGTACAACAATCACTCACATCAGTTTATCTCAGGAAACAAAAACTCTTGCTAAAATCAGTTCGTAATTCAGGATAATGAATTACCATAGTGACTACTGTACTTCTTAAAAAAAAAAAAAAAGGAAAAGAAAAAACAAATTCTGGTAATCAATAGTTTCTTAAGAGTGGTGAAGATAATGGCTAATTACCTGCTGATCACCAGCTCCCCAGCAGGTCACTGTTGTTGCTCATTACTTTTACTGAATGTGATGGCTTGTCATCAAAGCCTGTTGCAACAGAATGGTTGTTGCCTGGTGCTTGTGCTGCAGTTTTAGGTCAGATCTTAGTCATATGCTCTTTTTAACAGAACAATCCATCTAGAAATATGTTTGAATTTTATGAGATGCCACTGACTAATCTTTGTACAAGTAGATGCACAAGCAGATGAAGAGCAAACTAAGTCAAGGGTATATGAAGACTGTGATATTATCAGTCAATATGCTGCAGCAACAAAAAGCTAAATGAAAATACACATTTATATTCAACAGGCTCAAGTAGGACATCTTTGTTAAGGGATAGTAAAATTAATACTTTTACACTCATATATATTACACACCCACTCAAAGACATGTAATGCACATACGGTGCTTGAACATCAATCATTTTCCCAGAATAATGCAGCAAAAAATCATTAACTCTCAGTGTCTCAGCTTAATATACATGTAATACTTACCTATCTCACAGGAGTGTTGTGAGGCTTAATTAATTAGTGACTGTAAAGCACTTTGTGATCCTCTAATGAAAGGTGCTACATAGCACAAAGTATTATTAAAATCATTAGGACCACAAAAAAGCCCTGTGGAATTCCAGCCTACACTGTCTGTTGGGCTTGGGAGTGATCTTATTATTAAAAGGAGACCATCAGACTAATTTTCATAATTTTTTCAAGATTTTTTCCCCCTTTGCTGTTGTGATAGCATGTTAGTAGTTAGAAATTTAATCTTTATCATCTTAATAACATACACTCATGTAGTTTGTTACTGCAGGGCTAGAGAAGAGAGTAGGACTTTTGGCATTCATCTGGCTTTCCCTTTTAAGAAAAAAAAAAAATTGAGAGACATATTTTGACACCTTCCCACACTCCACCCCAGCAGGACAGCTGATCATGTGAGATCGCAGGATACTTGCTATAGCTGCATGGGAAAATAATGCTGTGGTTTTAATTTCTCTCCTTTTTAGACTTCTTTTTCTTTCACCAAAAAAAAAAAAAAAAA
>VZTN01001110.1:0-17565 GCA_013400515.1 Erpornis zantholeuca | reverse complement strand
AAAAAAAAAAAAGAAAAACAGAAAAAAAACACAAGACACGAAACAAAACCCAGTTTATTACACATAAATAGACTACAAAGACTGTCTGCTGTGCTTCATATAAAAAGCCCCTAAGTGTTCAAAGTGCCGGCTTCTATCAAGCACATAAAGTCCTAATCAATCTGGAGCCTCCTCCCTACTCTCCATACAACAATCGAGCAGCTGTAAGGCACACGAGCTCTGAAGCCGGAAAGCTCGTGTTTTGAGAGACTGAATTTCTGGGAAAGTGTCTCAGCGGCAGGCTCTGTCCCTCGGGAGCCACCCGGCACCCAGCCCTCCTCGACAGCCTGTCCCGCCGGGCTGGCCCAGACCTGCGCCGAGCACAACCAGAAAGTTAACAAGCTCATTAGTACAGCCCACAGTTCAAAGACCTGCCATGTTTTCTAATTTAAGAGTTTTCCAAAAAAAAAAAAAAAATCTGTAAATAACACTGGAAACTCCAGGTGAAATTGCTGCCCTCACTGAAAATTAGATTACATTAGATGCAAACTAGCCCAGACTCCGATGCAGTGGTAGAAGACTGGCTAAAGCTTCTGCCCTTCTACCTTCCCTTGTGGACACTTGCACAGTGAAATGACAGGAAAGAGACATGTACAGCTTGCATCCGCACCATCTGCAGCTGGGACACAGAGCAGTAGGCAGTCACACACTATGCTTCTCTCCCAGTTTTGCTTGTGGTTCTCAGAGCAAGCCTGCCAGCAAACAACCAACACATGGCCCTCCCTAACTTCTCTCTGCTGAGAAGAGAAGGGAAGAACAACCCTTTTCGTGTAAGGAACTCAAGAGTCAGGCCCTGAACAATGGGAGGGCAGAATAAGCTTAATGACAAGCAACTGCCTCTTCAACAAGACCACCTCCTTTCTGCTTTGGCACAAGTCTCTTCATACATGATACAAGACAGAAGATGCCACAGCTCTAAGCAACTGACAAGTTAATTCCAAAAGAGTTTTTAATCTATACATGTTTTTCTACAAGCCCTCAATGTTGTCCACTCTTTCCTGGCTGAAATTGCTAAGGTAAGACATGCTTCCTCATATCACTAAAATTAGGCAGGATCAGACATTGTATTTGGACAAAATGCATCTACTTGATATTCTACACTCCATATGCTTCACTGAAATTATGATAGCTTCATCAATCTAAAAAGTGCAAGGAGAAAACCATGCCTTATACATCGTATTAGCAGAACAGCATCATAGCAAAACAGTGCTGGTTTTTCTCCTCCTCTCTTACTCTTTTGCATTTTCACACTCTTCACTTTAGTCCCTGATCACCAATTTGCCAACGGCTGTTTGCCATTTTTTTCCCCACAAACTCTACAACAAAGAGACAAATGAAAAGAGCTTTCATGCTTGCTCCTTCCCACTTACATTTACTTTCCCAACATCGATTGTTCTCAAATCTCTAAAGGTGCACTTTTGGACATCTTAAATCCTGTTCAGCTACAAAGTGCCAGCACCTTCAAACAACTCTCATCAGATAAATCTCTTATTAATTCACATTGAATTAATTCACAATGATCTTTTCTATTACCTTATGCTTCAGAGCATAGCACACATCAGTAGTCATCTAGCCACTGGAATAAATCTAACCTTTTCTATGGGTATCAAACAGACACTTGGCCATTTCAAGAGAGTTTAGGAGTAGCATTTCACCATAGATTGTTTAAGCCCACTTCCAGGTACTTATTTCATTTTAAGCTCACTCCTGGGGTAATCACACAGACACTTTCAGGAGTAACTGAAGTCAAAAGGTGATGTTTCTAAAGAGGTGATATGAAGGAGAATTTTAAGCTATCTTGCAACCAAAATGAACAATTCCATAACTGCTTTTTTTTACAGGTTCCCGAGTACAGCAGGTTGCTGCTCTGCATTTCTTACTAGCCTACTGCAGAGAGATTGTTCCTACCTGCCCTCCACTGCCATCCATCCAGGATGGGAGAGCCCAACAAGGCAAGATTCACTTTGCCCTCACTTCCAATCAAGTACCTAAAAGCACTCTGTACACCTATTAAAACTCAACAAAGCTTGTGAAACAGAAAAACTAACACCACTGACATTTTATGGATAAATAAAATTATCTACAGAGAAATGAAAAATTCAAGGTGTTCAAGGTGACGTGCAGGCAGAGTTCTTGGCTAGTGACTGAATCTGGGTTCTGTAGATGTCCAGGTCCATATCTCTCTCCTGTATGTATTTCAGTAAATAAAGCATCACCCTAGCACTTGGCAAAAGGCCAAGATCCAGTAATTTAATAAGGTACAGAAGGAGCATCTCATGCAAAAATCAAAATGCTTCAATTTATCATGACAGTTATGGGATAAGCTGACATTTTATTTGTATGTAAATTAGTCTCCAAAAGAGCATTAAAAGGCTGCACTTTCAGAGAATATTATGCCTTTGCTTCTCTGTTCTGCATTTATCTAAACTCAGTTTTGTATATTAAAAGTAGTTTTATTTTTACTGATTGATACTGCTTTGCATGCTCCCCAACCTACTGTTATTGCACCATGGAGAGAATCCAGCCTGATTTGCTTACTGCAATAAAGTAACTGACTTCTGCCAGGACTGACACCTCCAAGAGCCCTGCCTGCCATCCTCTCTCAATCTTCTGGTTATTCTATTAATTAGCTGTCATTACACTTTATAGGATGCAGAACATCCCCTATTAGATGAAACCAGAGGTCCATTTATTCTGGTATTCTCTTTTGAAGATACCAGATCCTTCAAAGGTTCAACTGTCTTTGGATAGAATCATCTACTTCTGAGAAAATAAACTGCTCCTAATACTCAATGCTTAAGACACCTTACTTTCTGAAGAGTAAGAGGGTTTGTAGGCCTTAATTGCCTCTCAACACTCTACAATTTGTTTTTAAAGAAGTCTTATATATCCCCACATCCAATAAAAGTGACCAGTATCTATGTCAACATTACAACGATCTTGATATCAGTGACATCTTGTAGCTCTCACTTTACAATCTAAATCTGAAAGAAAAAAAAAAAAAAATTAAGTTTGAGTTTGCTTCTTGCCAATGGAGTAGAGTTTTCCCTCAGTCTTGTACTAGCGAGAATCAAAGACCTCCTAAGCTGTGGGCACATCTATCACATCTCCACTGTTCATCCTGTCTTTAGGGCAAACAACCACTGTCTTGCCAAACTCTTCTAGTAGGTGTGGCAATCTCATATGTTTCAATTTCTTTTCAGCCTGGGTAAACTCTGTGTCCTCTGTAATCCAAATGTCCTTTGAAGACAATGGGAGTTTAGAGTTTGCAAATGACTCAGAACTGAATCAAGTTGAGTGTACTGGCAGAGGCAAGCACAGTGCTACCTTGAGATGAAGAGTGAGGAAAGAAGGTGACCTCCCGGCTCCTAGGCAAGAGCAATCAGGTATAGGTACAAGAAATGACTCATTTGTTCTTTTGCATTAAGAATACAACAGACGGATCCTATTTCCCTTGAAGGTAATGGCAAAAGCCCCACTGACTTCGAGAGAAGCAAGTCTGAGATGTGCTGTCCCTTTCTGCCAGGTGAGGTCTGTGATATGAGAGAAAGGTAACAGAGTTCCCTTGTGCAAAACCTCAGTCAAATGGAACCATAAATTACTTGGGAGAAGAGGAAAAGATGCAAGGGAGATAGAGGATGGTTGTGGCTAGCATTCCAGAAAAGTTTTAATAATTTTGTTTCCAACTGGCAGCAAAATCCTCCCATTTGAAACAGGGTTGAAATTTCAAAAACTGGGAAGAAGGCAGAAGTCTGCAGTCTAGATCTAAAACAGTAATATTAAATCATCACCAGAGAGGGCATTATTGTAGCACTTTTCCACCCAGACCAGAACCAAGATGAACATGAGTTTGCAAAAATGTCCTTTATTTTTTTTCTTTTTTAAAAAAAATTTGGCAAGGGTTTCCAGACACAAGTTACATAGGTAAGAGAGGGCAACCAAGGGCAACCGGAGTTGAGCCCACATACATCAAAGCAGACTTTGGCTTTGGGTACCTATCCAAACTGAGCCTTCAAAGGTTCTGATGTTGCCCTATTGTTCAGCTTGAATCTTGTCTAAGCTTGTTCAGGAGAACCCACATTCAGAAGTATGGGAGAAGGGAAAAAGAACACACATTTTCCAAACTGTGATTGCAAAACAAAACAAAAAAATGTAAATCTACCTGCTGCAGGGTAATATTGGTAAGCGTGGCTAGCTATTGTTGCTCCATGCTTTCTAATTTCCATATATTAGCATTCATTGCTGACATTATTAAATCCAAAGTTATTTGGGTGCTTTGATCAGCAACTAGAATCCTGAGTCTATATATGATGTACCTATATTCACGTAAAGTTTACAAAACTATTATATTTCCCTATTCTAACTTTTTCTCCCACATGCTGCGAGTTTCCATATATCCCACAGCCATACATTCCAAACACAGACTATTTTATTTAGTAATTTATTCAAGAATTTAGATAAAAAGAAAAGCAATGGAAATTGTTTGGCAATCTCTATATAAACAGCTCCTATACATTTGGGTTGAATCATCCAGTAAACTCTCATCTTGACATGCCTGTGACAGATAAAACTTTCATCACAAATATGCCCTCTTGACTTGGAGATCAGGATACAGAGGATCCGTATTACAAAACCTCTTTTACCCTTTATGGCTATCACAAAAATTAAAATCACACTAAACATAAGCAAGTCAGAATTTTGGCACTGTTTTTCCACTCGGCACAAATAACCCCACTCTCCATTGTGAATGGGGGAGAAACAACAGCAGTGGCAACCACAACAAAAGAGTGGATTGTGTGTTCCCTACACAAAACAGAAAGCTGTGCCTATTCAAGAAATCTTGGCCATTTGTCAGAAATTACAGAACTGATGTTGGAGCCCAATATTAGCTTCAGCCAAAGCAGTGGTGAATTACCTTGCCTTTGGAATCATCCCTGTTAACAAGGAAAGACTCTCTTGCAGCACATATCATATGGTCGTCATGCAGACTGAGAAACAGCCACTTTCTTAAAAAAAACCAAAGTAAAATACATTTTAAAAAAAGACCAAAGTGAATGCAAATGGATTCACTCTGAGTGCTTTGTCTATTATTTGCCCTTTTTATCTCTTTTCTTTTGAAGCTGCGAAATAAAGTGAAATGATGATGAGAAAGCTAGTCTTACAGCACTTCCACCTTAATAATTTGTTATGAAACGACTTTAAAACAGCAGCATTTTTCAGATAGCCGTAAGAATTGAGTACACACATTCACTGAGGAGTATGATTTCTGTTTTACCCATTTCAATTCCAGTTGGAAAAGGGGGAAGGAGGGCATGGAATAAGAAGACTCCTTGATACTCTGCTGATGTGGCTTTGCAGCAGCTCCATGAGTGCTGGCAATCCTTTAAAATTGGCAAGGGGTGCCAGCGCCAGCCTGCTGACTGCTGGATGAATATATATAGTGCAAATAATGCTGTTCTTGAATCAGTTTTTCCCGAACTCCTGCATAAACTTTCCATGGGAAAATCTCATAATGCCTGCGTAGGAGATTTTAAGAATCTAGCTTTCAGCTTTTGATAGAAGATTTCTTACACTACTAGCTTTGATTCTTTATTGCACAAAGGGGTGGTGCCAAAAGCCCTCACATTAGCCTGGACCATACAGACATCAGAAATTTAATTTAAACATCAGGAATCTGCCAGGATCATAAAACACATTAAAACAAAGATTTAATTTTTTTTTCCCTGAGAGGTAAATACGTAATTTCAGAAACACAAGTACAACACGGGTAGCAGAATCTGCATGCAGCAACATATAGACAGAAACTAAAACTACCAATGAGAGTATAAATCTTCAGTCTGCAGAGACGAAGAGACGTGAACAGTTGTTTTATTCCTATTGAAGATATATTATGAAATAAGTTGGGCACTGTATCTCTTTTCCAGCAATAACGCACCTAAACGTTCCTTAAAAAAATATATAACTACTTCTGTAAAGAGTTATAGAGAGGTACAACCACAGATTACACTAATATTTCCATTCTCAGAAATTCCTTTTACGCAAGCAAGTCTTACCACATTGCTCCCGTCCTCCTCCTCAGAGCTGCCTTCATGCCACCTCAATTCCCAGTTCAGTACCTCACCAGTTTTAAGAAATATCCAGGAATGATGTTGAGCTGATTTGTTGCATTGGGATGAATCCCACAAAAAGTGAAAGCTTTTGCTGTGTTTTCACTTATAGAGAAAGCAACTATTAAAGCAACTTCTGGGTTCACTGGCATCCTGGAGTCTAAAAAAAGTCCCAAAACTACTTGCAGAGGCTACAACAGCACCTTCTTTGAAGTAATGTTGCAACTTGTGCAAAGGAATTTGGGATGTACCTGAGATCTGAAGGTGCGGGCTACAAATTAACACAGCCAATTAGGTGGAGAAGCTGAGAGTCCAACATGGATGGGGTGAGATAACCACATCACATTAACTGAATAAAAGGACTGCCAAATGTGGGCCAGTTGGCTGAGTATAGAGCATGTCATTCTGCTCAGCAAGCTGCAGCCCATCAATAATCTGTTGCTGTTTGCTCTCCCCATGACAATCAATCCAAGCTGGGGCTGCTTCTAAGTTTCCAGTCTAGGAATAGCTTCAGAACATCCACAACTGTTTTTTCAAACAATTCAACAGATAAATGTTTCATCCACATATCAGCATGCAAATTCTTCTCAAATGGGACTAGTCAAGAGTAAATAATTACTCCTGTAACAGTTTTATCTGATAAATAACAAGACATAAGGCTGCGAAAGTGATCTTTGTACCATTAACAGTCAGGAGAGAATCCAACTTCTAAAATTACTTGATTAACTGATACAGGACCCAAAAACTGTGACAATTCTGTAGAGAATGTTTCACAATAGATGTCGTCATTTTTTAGGGATTAGTATTAGCTGTAAATTTCTTACCCCCTGAAATCTAGTACAACCGGATTTATACTGCAAAGATGTCTTCTTTTGAAGAAGACAGAGATGAAATCAGAGCAAATTAAATTTAAGCATCTCTTAAACAATTCTTTTGTTAAGCAGTATGTATTGAAAGAATAAGAATACATGAGAGAAATTAGAAATTATCTTCATAATTTCACCATGGCTTCTCTTCTTGTGAGTAATGAGAACAGCTCAAGATCACAGATAAAAACCTTAATGTCATAAGACATTCGTACAACCATTTGTATGTAGATAACAAGATGAGCATATATATGCATGTATGACCTAAACAACAGAGACTGCATTAAACCAATGTATATGTAAAGTAGATGATACTTGGGTCTTCTCCAGCATCAAAATCTACTGATCAAACCAAACATAGACTTGAGTCTCCCTTTTAAAAAAAATAACCTCGTTATCATTGAACCCCATATCATCTTGATAGGCCTTGGCCTATTAATAGAAAAATAAGTACTCTTTATGACTCCCAGAACTAAAGCAGCAATTTGATTTCCCATCCTATTACACGGTAAGTTGTTGAAGCTCTGGATCTCCTTTGAGTATGAAATGAAAATACCCAACAGCTCCACTCATAACCCTCACGCTCCACTCACTTGCAGCGGAATCTACATGTTGTTGCCATTTTGCCTGCTCACAAGATGGCACGCTTGTCTCACGCCAACTGCACAAATAAGTCTGTATTACACTCACGGCATCAAGGATAATTAAAGGTTAGGCACGGAGGTGGCAGCAACACGCTCCCACACCACCAACGGCACCGGCGGGGCTGCAGGTCTGCCTGCCTGTGCTGTGGTGCCTGAAACACCATGGAGGCACTGACCTGCTGCTCCTCGCTTCCCAAGCTCAGACGTGGGAAACAGTGGGGGCTTCAAAGCTGCAAAGCCCAGAAGAAAAAAGTGGCTCCTTAAGCCCAAACTGAACTTTATCTGTGTAGTACTCTACTGACTTCTGAGCTAAAGGGGACTTGTGCAATTCACAAGTACGCTGTAATCTGGGCAATATACACACACTTGATTAGACTCTAAAATTACTGAAAATTACCATCTCCCTTGCGTCTTTCCAACAACTTGACATATCAATTCCTAATGTCTCATTATGTTTCAATTTGAATCATGACTGTAAATCACTGGAAATATACCAGAAGAGTAAGATGTAAGATTCCGGTAAAAAATGAGGATGCATGAGAGACTGGACTTTAGAAACTTTATGAAAATATTAAAATCAGTAATGGAAACATATAAGCTGAGAAATGGCAAGTCTACTCGAGGTAGTGGAAAAAAGACTCCATGGTTCACTCATCACTGGTAGAGTTAAAATTTGTTCAAATTTAAAGAAATGTCCGTTTCCTTTCTTTAAGACAGATGTGGGTAATAGAAACAATAGGAACATAAGAATATTATTGTAACTGTTGATTTCATGCACATTCACTATAAAAGACATACCAAAACAGAAAAGATACCACCTTTTATTTCATCTGCAGCAAGAGTGCATAAAGTCAGGAACTTTTGTTTACATGGCAGGCAAGAACACACATTTAACTGCACATACAGGCCCTTCAAGTTAACCTGTGTCCTTTATACAGGTAACCAGCTGCTAATCATTTTCTGCAGATCCCTGCATTTTGTTCTGAATTCACAAAATCACAAGACAATTTGATCTTTGAACCCAGCAGAAATGAAATACATCTTAGGCTGTACTGGAACTGGCCTGTGAACAGTATAACTGGGATCAAGAAGTGAGGAAGTATCAATGATTGAGGCATCAAGATGAGCAAAAGGAAGACCACGTGCAAGCTCACACTGCCATAGCAATGCTGTGCAAGCTGGAAACAGTGAAGCCACATGAAAGCACCAGGGACTTCTCACTGCCAGTTAAACTGCTTCCTGTAATTATAAATATACAAAGGTTAAAGTAAGAAAATTATTACAATGCGCTGATAGAAAATGAATTCTCAAATACTCAAAAGATTAATCAACAACAGTCTATCAGCATAGATACTGTGGCAACACACAGCATTTCTGAAGCAGACAGCCTGGCACTTTATTTGCTTTGCTACATGAGAAAAATCCAACATCAGATCGTGGGTGCATCCCAACTGTGGGATACTCTTCTGCAGCTCCCAGCTCCAAATGCTCACCCTGGCAACATCCCGACTACACGTCAGAAAATCTGGTTTGGCACCATTCTCCTAAGCATTTTGGACTCCATCAGTAGAAACTCAAGCGAACAGACAAAGCGCAACATGCGCCATCCAGCAGATTAGGATTGCAGTGTCTGGTCTGCAGGAGAGAATCAGCAACTGCTCAGTGCTGTCTTATGCTTCCTACAGGCACTCCAGCTTTCAGCACTATTAAAGAGACTTTCTGCTCTGGTTTATAAAGCGATTTTTTCATTATTATTTTTTTTTTTTTTTTTTGTGCTCCTTAAATAGAATAGTGGATGATTAAAAATAGGAGAGAGGCAGACCTATGCTTGGGCAAGTAACCATGGACTGGGAAATGTCTCTTCATTTCCTTTGTGTCCTCAGAAACCAACATTATAAACTAATCACTCCCACTTCAAAACAACCATATCATGGCTATGTTTACACTGTTTTTGTAACACTCATCAAGAAGTGAGCCTGGTCTTGAGGCCAAATGACAAGGCAGAGACTGCAACTCTTCTACACTATTCTCAAGTCACTTCTTTCCATTTGAACTAGTCCATCAGGGTCTAAAAGTCTCATTTCAAACAGCTGCATCACAGATGAGCTAACAAGACAAATACTCAAGTGTGTTTATACAGAAAATACTAAGGAAACTGAATGAGAACAAAAGTTTTGTGGTATCTTCAGTCTAGAGGAGTAAAGAGATATCATAGAGAGAACTATGGAAAATTGTATTGAAAGTGGGAATGAAAACTAATAGAGAAGAATGTGAGCTCTGTGAAAAAACAATCCCTCACACTTTATTATCTGCGACTGAAGAAGGAAAAAAAGAAAGAAAAAACCACAGTAGTTGACAACAAATAAACCAGTCCAAATCACACTTTAAAAGGCCTTATGTCCCAGACAAAACTTTGAGCAGAAACAGGTAAGTAATGATGTCACAGATGATACTGCATTAAGAAAACCATTTCAAAATGATCAAGAAAGATTAATTTTAATGAAAATTAATGAAGCTATGGAAGATGTAACTCTTCTCTTTATGAACATGTGAAGTGCAGCTCATTTAGACTAGAAACACAATTGCTAGCAGCAGGTAAACATGAGGGAGGGAAAAGCTTAGGATCCAGTTGGCATAAGAACAAATAGCCTAGCCATGATTAACTTTGGGCTGAAAATGAGAAGGAAGAGTTTTAACTGACAAAGCAGTGAGGCTATGAAACATCCTTCTACCAGACGCTGTCAAGGCAAAAAAAACTCTACCTAATTTTAGGATAAAGGTGGGTCACTTCATAAAAAGGATTACATACTGTGGTTGATGTTCAAAGAGCTACCCATTGCTCACAATTCCCACAGAACTTCAGGACAACACACACAAACAGATTTTTTCAGGGTATGCACAGCCTTACCACGATTCCTTAAGAATATACATGCCAAGGGCACTTTTTCCTCAAAAGCAGTAGGGGTGAAAGTTACTCTTTGTCTCTATCACTTTTTTAAAAATATTTTTATTTTCATAGTGACCTTCTGCATTCCCTTTAATGCCAATAGTTTTTAAAACACACTATCTTCTGCCTTCAAACTAAATACAAAACTTGTATTACTTACTTGGGCAGCAGGAATTAACCGTAACATTACAAACCTTTTGTGAAAAAAGCCATCCTTTCTATCAACTGCCTTACCAGTCATTTATATGTCTGACTGCCATATTTCAAGCAGGCATTGTACATTCTTTTGGTATTTTGAAGGTGGTTTAGTTATTAAAAATGCAATGAGAAGGCAATTCTTGAGCCCTCTACATAGGTTTCATAAAAGACACATCCAGAGTTGCCAATACTGAAGAATCTAAGAGAGCTACATTTATAAGTGAAAAAAAAATACAGGTAAAGTTATTTTCAGTAAATGGTAGATGAGGGCTGAGTAGGACAGCAGTTTACAGATAGAATTTGTAGAGATGTGATAGAAACTGACAGATTGAGTGCAGGAATTTTGAGACTACACCTTGCTGGTCATCAAAAATTTCTTTTTTTTTTTTTTTTGGTAGCACAAAACATTAAAATTCTGCATGTTATAGTTTTCATTTGAACTTAATCTCTTTGGATGAAACTAAACAGGTAATGGTTGATACCTGCTGCTTTCTACTGAAGAAAATAAACCTTTTGCTCCAATTCAATTGGGAAAAAATACTACCTGTCTCCCTGCTTCTTCTTGAAGCTACCACATCTCTACAGATTGTTGCAACACCCTGCTCTCCTATAATCCACAATGCCAAAACAGAGATGGCTACACAGAGAAGCCTGATGTGGTAAAACTGACCAATGCAACTCTTAGAATTTCTAAAAAGCTTTTTATGGGGTTCATTGGGGCCTGACCAACCTTCACATATTATTTTGGTTTAGCTGTGTAAACACCAGGGCATTTGTTCCAAGTTTTGGGGTTTTTTCCACACTAGCACAATACATTACTATTGCTTTTTCTCTTTCTGCTGCACTGTTTTTAAACATACATTTATTTATTTATTTATTTATTTATTTATGGTATATACTGTCTGCTAGAACAAGAGCTCTTGGATTATCCTTGATTTGGCAGTCTTTTCCAGCATTTTGTTTCTGCCTGACATAACTCATGAAGGTTTTTTCCCCCTTTTCCATTTTTGCCTCTGCTTGTGACAAAATGCAAAGACTGAAGATTTCCACCACTATGGGCACAGAGCAGAGGATAACCCTGACAGAATTCAAAGGAAAACTTGGTTACATTTCTCATCAGGAGCAGAGCTGTCAAGGAGAGGGTGCCACGGGCAGATCCAGGAGCCAGAATTCGAATGTGTGATTTTACGATGGGCTTAAGGCCTACTGGGCCTAAAGGGGCCCTGCCCATCCCTTCACCACCGTCTGTGGGCCCACGCCCTGCCCTGTGCTTGCACCCACACTGGCCGAAAATGCCCTCCTCGCACCCCAGGGCTGGTGGGGGGCCGGTCAGACTGTGCCTTTCAATTGCAACTCGGGCTTGGATTCAAAGAGCTCACTTCTCCTCTGGACAGCCCAGCTCCCATCTCCTTCTCTACCTTTGCACACTCGACCAGCACTGGAACTAGCACTAGTCCCACAGAAGCCAGAAAAGGGTCACAAACACCTAAAAGCCTCCAAACCAAAGCAGTACCTACTCCTTGCCCAGAAGGATGACAGGTCACTGAAGGCCCCGGGCCAGGGGCCACACTCCTGGCCTGGCTGGCAGCTTCTGCACACCTGCAGCCCACCTCGCCAGCACACAGGGAACACAAGGCCATCCCTGACAGTGCGGGGGAACAAAAATAAGCCAGGCCTTGAAGGAAGGAATTGTTTAAATGTCTTTTTTAAAGAAGAGAGAGGGAGGAAAAAATGATTTCAGGAGAAAATAATCTTTATCTGGCAGGAAATATAAGTGCTGTCTTCAGAAAAGTAAAATCATTATTGCAAGCAAACTGATTCATTAAGTAACATGCAGAGGAGGATTATAATGCCCTCCTTGTCATTAAAATGCTTTGAAACTATACTTCTGTCAGCTATGCTAATGATACTCAGCTTTTGTATTACACAGCAGAAGCTATGCTCTGGCTAGAATTTGGTGCGCTGTGTTACACAGGAGTACACGTTAGAAAAGCAGTTATTAGTTCACATGGACTATAAACATGTTTAAAATGCACAGAAAAGCAACCATACCATACAGAAACAAGATGGTAGGGTGATGAACTGGTCCACACCAATAAGTACATTCCCCTTCCACCCAGAAACCTCCTTTTCTAAGTGAGAATCCTATTTTTGGCATATTTTTCTCCAAAATAAAAAAACTGCTTGAATGCTGGAAGTCTAATCAATTTTTTTCCTTATGTTCCCATCTAAATACTAAAGAAGAGCACTATTAGAAATAAACTATCCATTTATGTTTACCTTTTTACCCAGTAGAAAGGAGTTTTATTCCAGTGAAATTAAGGTCTGGCCTATTTTGATAACTTTATGTAAGCCTTTATTAAATATAGCAAAATTCAGGCTCCAACACCCAGTGGAATTGGCACAACCAAATTTCTATGTGATTTATCAGCTTCACTCTCACAGTAACTAACTTGGTGCATTTCTCTGCTTAGTCCTCTCTGTAAGCTGCCAGGAGAAGTCACTCTATCTAACAGAAACGCAACACTATTTTTATTGCTTATCTCTTTTGCCTTGGGTTACATCAGTAAGTCATCTCCCTCTGTCAACTTGACAAGAGTCTTTTTGGTGTTGACCTTAAAAGGACACAGCTGTGACAACTTTGGTTTGGGTTGGTTTTTTTTTTTCCCTGTTAATAGTTCTCAGCTGAATACTTGTTCTTGGTAGTCCAGGATCTTCATCTGGCACTGTTTTACACTCCATGAGTAGCCTGAGCACAAAGCATTGGACACTCAGCCCCATAGTATCTTCCAGCCTTTATCACAAGAGGCACTGGGAAAGTCGAAGGTAGATACTTATTCCAGCAAAGCCATGATTAATTACAAGAGGTCTTCTAGATTTGGTCTTGTTTTCTTAATGCTCTGTAATTAATTAATATAAATGTACATCCTTATTTCCACAGCCTTTGCTCAAGATATTAAGAACTCCAATCCCTGGACTCAATCCCCCCCTGGCATTTTCATTAATGTTACATAAGTAACTGTGGCTGACTCTCTCCAAGTCCAGGCATTTGAAGATCTGGATGAAAAATCTCAGGATTTTAGACTAAGGAAAGAAGAATATACCATGAACTACATACTGTGAACTTGTCTTAATACAGTACCCCAGCTAAGGAATATTTTGAAAATACAGAAGTATTTAGGTAATCTGAAAACAGCACTTCTGTTTCTGCCACGCACCATCCAATAAATGCAACACATTACTGATTTCAAGAAATAATGATTTTGTGCCAAATACCTCAGAAAGTAAAGATAAACAAGTACACAACATATTTCAAATTCATTGCACTATTTGCACTGATGGTTACTTAAATGAATATAGACTTTAATCACAGCAACTTACACATCACTAGTTTTAATTGTGACTTAAACTGGCAGGCCAAAAACATACACAACATACACATACAATGAGGTTAAAAGAAATTACATATTTTCATTGTATTTCTGAAAAGTGAGAACTCAGGAAATAATTATCAAAATGTAGTTTATCAAAAGAAGGAGTCTTTCTCTGGATAGTGACTTGTGTATGTTGTACCTGTATGCTCTTAATCAAGCTGTTACACAACTCAACATTATCTTTTGTGTTAATACATGGTTTTATGCTGATACATAGTACAGATTTCATTGCATATTTTCTATTTACTAGATAAGAAAGTTTCTTTATGGTTTATGAAAGCTGGAATTATATTAAGAATCACTAAAAAATCTCTTTAAAGTATTGCTCGTCAGTTCAATGATGCCTGATGTATGCAGGAATGGAAAAGAACAACATTTACAAAACCTGTCTTGCATTAAAAAATAATTTAAATGACAAATTATACGTGAGTTGTTCACTGTGCATTGTTCATCGAACTGTTTTGGTTTATCACAGCTAGAGGTAACAAAGCTCACCATCTCACACTTTATTTTCATCCATAGAATGGAAAAAGAAAAGTTTCCTGTTGCCTTTTTTTTTTTTTTTTTTTTTTCTGGTAGTTTTAGTCTTGAAAGCGAGAGTCACTGAGCAGAATGTAAAATGGAGAAAACAGTGTCACTGCACCAGCATAGGAAGCCTCTGGCAGACACCAATTTGACTGCTTCCACAAACTGGTCCTGGGTGTTTAGATAGCCGTTTCCACCAGGCTTGTGGTGTGACATTACTTTAAACTTTGGCAGCAAATAGGTAAATATACACAATCAAGCAGTACATAAAGTAGTGTAGACTTAGACCTTAACACTGATCAAAATCCAGAAGTCCTATTTTTAAGAAGTATATATTTAAGTCTTCTTTTAAATACGGGTTTCTCTATTTTAAAGAAAACTTTTTTTTTCCTTAAGCATTAATTATTGTGTACCTTGGTTATTCATATTAGATTAGTTAGGAGTCCAGAGACTGTTTTAATATATATTGCCATAGTTTCATATAACATCTTTTGGGATATAAATATGCTTTAATATACTATAAATTAAAAATCAAACCACATACATGATGCTACCAGTTTTGTTATGCTCCTGCAAGTATCTGCAACATCAGACTATTATGCACGAGATGATCACAGAAGAGAAAAACCTAACTGGCAGAAGTCTCAATAGGCTTAAACCAGAACAAAAAAAGTGTACTTAATTTAGAAGCTGAAAGTCTGTCTGTAGTTTGGCACACACAGCACATCACACCATGTAATTTTATAAAAATCAAATAACTTTGCAAATCACTTCAAATATTTTCTTTCTCATTGGTTTTAATCATGTTTGAAAGGACAGAAAAAAATGAAAGCGAAATGTAATGATCTAGGACTCTTCATTCTCCTGAATGAACATTCCTAAATTTTTGGATCATGGACCACTGTCAAACTTCAAACATAACAGGGAACCACTATGCAGCCTTCACACCAAACTTTTAATTAAAACCCCTAAATGGATGATAGGATACTGCAGATCAGTATCATACCGTGATTATATGTGTCTGCAGACCACAATCTGGAAACAAATATATTAAAGGATTAATTTTCCAAAAGGGAATGCAAGTCTCTGGGCTTCGTGACATACTCATTTTATATACTGAGATATTACACAGTATCTGAGCATGCAAATATCTCAGGACCTCCACTCTATGGGTTTTTAATAGTACATGTGTAAAATACCAGTTTAAGACAGAACTTTTAAATGAAATATCACAAGTCAATTCCAAGATGATTAAATGAAAAAAATTATTTATCCTGGTATCTCCCTATCAGTCTAGACTGTTGGGTTATGGTTTTTTTTTTTTCCATACAAAATGACTGGACTCACATCCTCTTTATAATAATAAAGTACCCATAAAATGTGGACACCAAAGTGATTTCCAAAGATGTCCCTGAAAGGGCCAGCCTATGAACAACAACTGTACTTGCTTCAGGCTTATCACTACAGAATGTGGAATAGAATTTTGGAATTTATGTATGTATACACATACATATATTATTTTCTATATATGTATCTATACAGTATAAAACATTTTATGTGTATATGTGTATATAAAAGCATTCAGAAAGAAGGACAAAATCAAAAAGAGACTATATCCATTCTAATGGCTTTATCTAAGTTTATTGGGGAACGGGCGGGGGTAGGAGAGGGAGAGAGGGATAGAGAGAGCGGGAGAGAGGATTGTCCTGAAGCTGGAGCGGGACAACCGTGACTGCTGTTTTCTGCCCAGCGCTTGAGTGACAGCGCGGGGGGAAGAGCGGGTAATCACCGCGTTCTGGGAACCGGGCAGAGAGAGAGAGAGGGAGCAACTGCTTTCCGCAACACTTCCTGCGATAAGGGAGCCAGCGCTGGCACACGGACACGGACACACACGCGAGAGGCGGCTGCGCCGCGCAGCGCTTCATGCGACTGCAAACGTGACCCGCAGCCCTGCACCCCCGACACACGGACACAGGCACGCTCAGCGCTCGCAGCTCCGGCCGACCGCGCTGCTGCGGCTGCCGGGAGCCGGGCGGGAAGGGGAAGCCCCGCTTCGTGCCCTTCCTGCGCGGCCCGCGGCGGAGAGAGCCCCGGGAGCCCGCCCCGCGCCCGCGCTCCCCGGTGATGCTCGTTCACGACAGCACCCAGAACTTCAGCGCTGAACAAAGGCTGCCGGGCTTGACGCCGCAGCACAGCCGGGCTTCTCTTTATTTTTAGTTTTAAGGACGATCCCAAGAGAACTTTCGTCGCTCAAAGTCAGCGCGGTACCCCCTCGCCCATTCCCTAAGCACTGTTATTAAGCCTTGAAAAGACCTGCAAAGAAAGTAAACAAGGCAGGGGAGGCAGGACAGGCATTAAGGCCAACACGTCCCGTATCATCCAATAACTTCCCCTTACATGCCCAGTACAATGCGGGTTTGCTGATCACAGCTTTTCCACTGTACCACAGCCAAGTGGAGGCAATTACTTGCACTTATGTAGACTTTTATAAGAGATAACAGTTATCTCTATTGAAAGGCACAAGCTGGGGGTTTTTTCCTGATTTTTTTAAAATTTGCCTTTCATTACCAAACTGGTTCAAAAACACACAAAAGGGTTTCTGTGCGGGACACTGGCTTCCCCAGCGCTCCGTAGAGCCCCAGACAGAGCAGAGCAGCAGCTCCACGCTCCGCCGAGGAGGGCTTCATCCAGGCCTAGATAGAAAAGCCCTGGCAGAGACCAGCCCACCGAGCTGCCAACGCCTAGCGGAGGGTCCCGTAACCCCCAGCCCGGCAGGTCGGGGGAGCCAGCGCTGGGCTGGGCAGG
>VZTN01001102.1:2276-48395 GCA_013400515.1 Erpornis zantholeuca | reverse complement strand
TTTTTTTTTTTAGTAATGCTTATAATCTACACTTGTGTCCAGATCTGGGTGACTGACAATGTTTCCTGATAGTATCAAATAATATTCAAATAATATCACAAGTCACTCAAATTTGAATGCAGGAATTTCTTTGTCCTTCACGTGTACTTACTTGACGTCCTAGGCTCATCGTGGAGTGAGTTATCCCTAAGGATGGCTTTCAGCCTTATAAGGAAACCACTTTTCTTGTGCTCTGTACTTACATACTTACATGTAAGCTGTACTACTGAAATCTGTTCAATATGGGTAGCTGGTAAAAGGCTGCTTCATATTGTGATTGCTATTCCTGTAAGAGCTTGGGGAAAATACACTTTTGTGGTCATCACAACAGGATCAGAGCTGGGACTCTTTCTACATATTTGCTGTAGCTAATTATCAGATTGTGAAGGATCATTAAAGGAACTGTATTTAAATTTATATACTCACAATTACTTTTTGTAGACAAGGCCTCTATTTTGGTGAAGATTAGTAGGATAGTAGGATTATTTAGAGTGAGAGCAAATATTTGATTAATAAGTCCTTTTCAAGTTCAGCAACAACACACAATAAGATGATGGAAACTTTAAAATGGAATTTAGAATTTGCAAGAATAGCAAATTTTTAAGATATGAAGTACATATTTGAAATCTAGTGTGTTCCTAAACTGACGGGTTCTTATCCCTTGAAGAACCATTTTTCAGCAGGGTTAGATGAAGACTTTATTGCTATGGCAGTTCAGTGTTCCACAAAGATGGTGTGTGTTGTAGTAAGATGTCACTTTGGTGCACCTCTGTGTCACCAGATCTGAAGGGGGAATAAGGCTGTGACAGAAGCATGAACAGTCTGCCCTTTTGCCTTCTTGTTCATTCAAACTGAAGAAGAAAGCAGATGCTGAAAGACAGTAATTGCTTGTTTCTGTATGGTAATGAGGAGGATTTGTCTGCTTTGATATGTAACCTGACCAGGACAAGAGACTGTGCCAGGCACAGGAAAGGGCTTGTGCAATACAACCCGAAACATGCTACTGTGACTAATTCTAGAGTTTCTGGCCTTGACAGTATCCTTTATTTCAGTTATTTTTATTTATTTATATATGCTTTTGTTAGCTGCTCAGGCCATGTGAATTATGGCAGAATGCCTAGATTTCAGTCCTTTAATGTGACTAGTTATGTGTCCCCTTCAGGCAAATATTCTGAGTGCTGGTCTCTCCCAGGCTATCCATTTACTCCTTCACTCCATCCTGACTACTTATAATGGAGATGTAAAAGACTGTTATTAATGACAGATAAAAATATTTTAAAAGGCATTTGTCCACAAATATACTATGTAGCTCAAGCTTCAGACTATTTTTTTCTAGGTAATCTTCTAACATCCTTGAAATACTGAAAATTTGGTGTCATGGTGTCTGAAGCAAGACAAATTTTGTTTGCCATCCTCAAATACTAGAGGCCTGTAGATAGGTATGTAGTGCAGGATGTTCCTTGCTGTATGAAAAGCTACACGTGCTTTGTACCAGAAGGAAATCAGCAATTCTTAAGAATGTTGCTTTTTATTGAGGTGTAGGCAACTCCATCTTTCTTTTCTCCATTCCTCTTGAGTCAGGAAAGGTGTACAGCTGCTTGCCATTACAAGTTGAAGGATGAGGGAGAAGGAAGAGAGAAAGAAGTAGCATGGGTCATTACTGTCTTATGAATTTCTTAGCAATATTTTGTTGAATTGCAATAGAATTGCTAGGTGTGCTCTTGTCTGCCATCACTGAATGGGTACAAAAACAGGCTGTGGTAAGGCAGGACGGCTCTTCCCCTAACATATAGTTATGAAAAGCCTTTGAACCTGGCTACAGTGTGTGTGCTGATGGCATTACAGCTCACTGCAACGTTAGAACTATTTGAGTTGGAACCACAGAGCTTAGCACTGGAGTTCAGTAGGTGCTGTGTCAAGACTGAGTTCCTTTGAGAGGAAGCCAGTCAGGGCTCATTTCACTTCTTTTGTTTTGCTAAATCAAAACAGTGTCCGAAAGAAATTAATTATATATTGTCTTCATCTATAGACAAATAACAAAGTTTAAAGACTTCAATTCTGTCTATTATCTAGAACAGAAAGGCCAGACTGTAGGAGTCCTTAAGAGTTCAGAAATCCTTTTCCCACTGACTAACTTTTGTCTGACCATCTACCCCATGGAGCCATTATTCTTTTTTCTGTCCACTATTTGGGCAACGCTTGGGTAAATCACTGAAATAAATCCATATAACCTCTGTGTCAGACAAATGTTTTCCTCACCTTTGTTATAGGCTAAGGCAGCTTTTGTTTGATTCCCTCCAAGAGATATTAACCTCTTGTACCACTATTGTTAGGAACCCACATTGCCAGCTTTGCAGATTGGGTTTCTCGCTCACTGTGTGAGTCTCTAAGAGACACGTTAGCAGGCTGTAACTTAATTTTCTGGGAATCTTATTGGGATCTAATTTCATGTACTGCTATTTGTTGTTATGGCAACAGTATAATGAGTTGAGCTGTATAAGGGTGGAAATATCACACACGGTTTCTGTTCAGGGTAAAAATGACAAAATGGCATTTCTATAAATGGTGTTCCAGAATAAACTGCTTCAGTGGGACTCATGAAGTTTTCCTTCCAGCTAATTCTTCATCATTCTACAGTTTTTAAATTAAGTGGCAGAGGAAGAATTTTAAAAATAAAAATCCTGGAAGAACTTTTTATAAAAATAGCAGGAAGGTTACCCTTCTCATTTAAAGTATAAGAAATAATGAAAAAAGGCCAAGACACTGTGTCCAAAAGTATCCTTTTTAATACCCTTATTATATTAAAGGTTATTAATCCAATGTATATTTCTTTGCAAGATAATTTTAACTGCCAACTATTTTAACTAAAAGAACAATGCTTTTACAATGTCACATTATTGTCTCATAAAAATAAAATTGTGTCCCAGTAAATTTGATATAATGGATGCTGTCATGCTTGAGGGCTTGGTTGCCTTCTGGGAGTCTATATGGAAATATGACAAACATGTTGTAGATGTCCTTATGTGGGTAAGGCCTCTGTGTCTGTGGATATAAATGCAGTACTTGCATTATTTTTTCTTTTATTATAATACCTTATATAGAATAAATCACATTACTTTCTTTCTGGAAAGCTGAAAGATAAATTTGCTGGAAGTCCCATGTCCATCTACTTGAGGCCTGGATATACCATTGGCTTTTATTCCTTTCTCAGTACAGAGATGAAGAAATGTTTAAGTGTTTTGAGATCATCTTGCACTTGGTGTGGCACTAAGTTTACACCACTTGTTATTCAGGCTTATTCTATAAATTATGGGGCATTTTTGAGAAGCATGGACTTAATTTATCAGAATGATGAAAAGAGAAAGCTAGAAAGCCAAAAAGATAATATTTGCACTAAAGAAGTTTGAAAGTAGAGAAAGACTATTACTTGTTGAGTAGGAAAAATCTATTTATACATTAACATCCTTAAATAACATTTGTAAAAGTGTTGGATCAAAGAATTGCTTTGCTGCTTAATTGAAGGATGTGGGATGCAGAATAGAACTTTACATCCCAAGGGCTGGGGTTAGCCAGTAGGTCTGCAGCTCTGGTTGCAGCTGAACTTTTGCAAAAGATCTGGCAAATTTTTTTAGTATTCCTCAAGATACATGCTTTGCCATCATCTGCCATTTTCAGTCTGTGCCTTTAGCCTCCTCTAGCTGTTATCTGCTTATTAATGTAAAAATACAGAAAGCAATTTATCACATAGTCATAAACTAGGTTTTCAAAAGGCTATTCAAGCTTAATGAAATCAGGCCCTGGCAGTCTGGCCCAGTCCCAGAATCTAAGGCAAAAACACCATGATGGGAAAAGGTTGCAAGTTCGGATCAATTTTCATATCTACCTGAAAATGTTAAAAGAATACCATCATGCATTATCAGATGCTTTTCTAGCAGCAGAGGTCCTGATGCTGATAAAAAGCAGACCATTATCTTGGAGGAAATGGAGATAGCTTCAGCTAGATGGACTAAGTGTCTGTCCTAGCCCAGGAACAGGATCACAATCTGTATGTTTCTAGCTGGAATGAAGACAAGGGGAACATTTATCTAAAACTATGGGAAAACCCTATGTAAATACTTGTGATCATTTGCTACTAGTAGTATAATTTCCTTGTGTTATTGCAAAGATCAGTTTATCTGTGTAATTAAACAGTTTATCTGTTTAATTGCACATCTTTTCTCAGTGTGTGGTCTAAAGTTTTTTTTTTCCTAGATTTACTCAAGTAGATGGTCAGAACATAAATAACTAGAATAGGGGCCAAATGTATGTGGAGGTACCCACCTCCAAAAGTTCCCTGCCCGAGGAAGAGGAAAAAAAAACCAAAAAGAAATTTAAAACTTGAAACATTGTTGTTAACTTTTGCTATTTGTTTTATTTGTGTTACTTCTTTCTATAAAGAAAGATGTCTTTTTTTGCAAATAAACTGGCTGGGATTATTCAGCTGTTCAGTTGTTTAAATACCTTCCTTTAAAATCACTCTTAGGCATTGTTTGGAGCACACTGTCTGCTGAACACTCCTAGGTTATCCAGAGCTACCTTTATCCAGTCCAGTCTGCATTTCAAATTCTTCTGGTACAAACAACAGTCTGATTCTTCCTTTTTATTAATATGAACTTTCAATTGTAAATGTTCTACTGAAAAATAATAAAAAGGTGGGATTAAAAGACTTTCAAATAGTATCACCCTCTGGGTGATCTTATTTTGTTTATTTTTCTTATGATTGTGGCTATTTACAAGGCATTAATTGGCAGCATAATGATAAAACATAGAGGAATTACTCTGCTTGTCATGCCATCCTTATGGGTGGTGGAGAAAACTTTCTACCCTGAAAAATAATCAGTGTCAAGAGTATCTTGTTATTATGTGAGTTACATGTGAAAATGTTTGCATTCCATATACTACAGTAATTTTGCAATGATTATGCAGTTAACTGTTTTAGGCTTATGCAGTTCAGTTTGGGTGTTTTAGCATTTGAAGAATCTTGTTAAAACTTCCTTCATATTGTTCTAGCAGACTTGGGATGGAGGAGGAGAGACAAAGATAGATGAAAAAAATAAGATGCATATCTGGCCTCGTGGTGCTGTGCATATGAGCTAGTATATATATGTGTGTGTATATGCATACATGCACATACACACACCCCTACACCACCCTTGTTGCTTGCAACACAGTCAAATGTTAGCCATATATCTAAATCGAAATTTATCATATTTGTGCACTAAATAAATTGCTTGAGCAAATATTTTTCACCCTAGAAGTTCTCTGATATTTTTTTCCTTTGGAAGAGGCAAAACTTTTTGTTTTCTAGGAGGCCTGAGTAATTTACCAGAGTTCTTTATTTGATGTAATAATTAAATATTCATGTTTCTGCTTTTGCCATAGTCAATGCCTTTTGTTTTGTTTTATGAAAGCTATTTTGTGGTACGTTTCATAATACCTGCCAAGTACCTTTTTTAATACATTCAAAAACTCCTGAAAATAAAATTACTCTTTATGTTAAATTGAATATCCAAGAGCATATATACCTAAAGGTTTCTTAATAAAGTATAAGCATGGATTTATATTTCAATTATATTTATATTTCAAGAGACCCAGCATCTCTTTTGCAACACTGTGGTCTCTAAAGCACAACATCTAGAGACTGTCAGTAGAGGTTGTAAAATCTCAAGAGGAGATGGTAATGTAGCAATGAACAGGTCAGAAAAAGTAAGGCATCCTGCATCACGGCGTGTGGCATCTTTGACCAAAATGTCAGTACAGCCCATGTTCTCAAATGCACTGCACGGACCTGTCTGATCCTCTGGCTTTGAAAGAAGGTGAAGGAAGGGATGAATGCTGCACTGGACAACCCAGTGCAGAGCACCTACCTGTGTGACCAGCCTGCTCCCTGCAGGCACCAAATAAAGATTTGAGGGGATCTGGGGAGCAGCAGCCTCAGCAGCTCAGCCCACCAGCACCTTTTGAGGTGGGTCATTGCAGACTGGGGGAAGACAAGCCAGGTTTTTCAGTTTCCTGTCTCTGCTGGCTCCTATCTGGCAGAGAAATCACAAGCAAAGAACTCAGCAATTTCCTTTCCCACCCAAGGAAGTGAGAGAGAGAGCAGAGGATCTCCCCTGTCCCTCCTCTGCAGTCATACTGAGCTGTGGATCTCCCTTTTCTCACCAGCAAGGCAGTGTACAATTGAGTGGTAAGGAAAAGCTTAGAGTCATCTGTTAGAGGGACGAGTTTTCAAAGAGTGGGATGTGAGGAAATTTTAGAAAGGTGATTCCTTAGGAGAAGTTCCCATTACAATTTTGTCTTGGTGCCTCATGTTTTGTTTAAAAAACAGCACTCCATGAAAAATTATAGCTGAGAGAGTGAACAGTTATTTACAAATTAATAATGAAAGCTAGACTGAGGGTGGTTTGACAGTATTTTAAAATTAATAGCCTGCCATAGAGCATTTTTCTTCTTTTTTTTTTCCTGGACGTGTGGCAGTATAAATTAGTTTAGCAAATCAAGTTTATGTGAACTAGTTTTTGGTGCTTTTAGCAGAATTATTGATGACACTATAATGCTGTAGATGCTACTGATTAAACCAAAGATATTGATAAACTATGAATTGACAGGCTTGAAAGCGGAATATTGAAAGATTGCTTCTGAAATATACTTGGAGTTAAGCAAATTAACCATTGCTCACAGTCATAAAAAGTAATCTGATGAAAAAAAGGCACATATGAGATAAGTGTCCTGGTTTTTAGGAGAAATGTGTAGTGGCTTATTTGGGAGGTTGCTTGAAGAAAGCAGCCTACACATGAAAAACTTGTCTTTTTACATGCATAATATGATTTAAGGGGTTTATTTTTTTATATTTAAGAGAGAGCTTGATTTCTGTACAAAACTCCAAACTGAAAGAAGCATCACATAAACATGGGCCTCAATGCAGACATTTTTCCCAGTTGCGTTCTTTAGAAGCATTTTTCCAAAGTTGTAGTGATTGTGTCTGCAGCACAAGGATTTCCTTGGTAGTATGCAGGATCTGGCAACAGATTTGATGTGTAATTAAAGCTTTGTATTGTGTATGCATGGCAAGATTTTGGTAGTAGGGGCCCTATAGGGGCAGCTTCTGTGAGAAGATGCTGGAAGCTTCCCTTATGTCCAATAGAGCCAATTCCAGCCAGCACCAAGACAGACCTGCCAACAGACCTGCACCAGACTGGCCAAGGCTGGGCCCATGGCTGACCACGATGGTGGCAGTGCCTCCTGGATATTATTTTTAAGAAGGGGAAAAAACACCTGCACGCTTGCAGGTGGAGAGGGGCGTGCACATACGTGAGAGGAGCAACTCTGCAGGCACCAAGGTGCAGAAGGAGGGGCAGGAGGTGCTCTGTGCTCTGGAGCAGAGATTCCACTGCAGCCCATGATGAAGACCATGACAAGGCAGACTGTCCCCCTGCAGCCCAGGGAGGTACATGGTGGAGCAGGGAGATGCCTGAAGAAGGCTGTGACTGCTTGGGAAGCCCACTCTGGAGCTGGCTCCTGGCAAGGCCTGTGGACCCATGTTCAGGGAAGCCCAGGTTTGCTGGCACGACTTAGTGACTCTGTGGAAGGGACCCATGCTGGAGCAGGGGGGAGGATTTGAGAAGTCCTTCCTGAGAGGAGGAAGAAGTGACAGAGACAATGTGAATGGACCACAGCCCCCATTTGCCATTTCCCTGCACTTCTAGGGAGGAGGAGGAAGAGACAGAGAATTTTGGGAATAAAGCTAAGTCCAGGAAGAAGGGAAGGGTGGGAAGAAGGTATTGTAAAATGTAGTTTTATTTGTCATTGCCCTATTCTGATTTCATTGATAATAAATTAAACTTATTTCCCAATTCAAATCTGTTTTGCCTGTGAGAGGAACCAGTGAGTGATCTCTCCCTGCCCTCATTTTGACCACAGAGCCTTTTGTTATATTTTCTCTCTCCCTGTTCAGCTGAGGAGGGGAGTGATACAGCAGCTTTGGTGGGCACCTGGTATCCAGCTAGAGTCAGCCCACCACAAATTTCTACATTATCTTGTTTTAAGCTGATCTTGCTTTGATTGCAGATTGCAGTATTTGAGCAGTTTCAAGGAGTGATGAATGGATTTTTGCCCCATATCATTGCTTTGCACTGGGAAGGGGTTCCATGCAGGCTGTGTCAGCAGCTGCCTCCTTGGCTGTCAGTGGCAACCTCTGCAAGAATGTTTCTTCTTACAGGTCCTCGCTGACTTTGGCTTTAAGACAAAAATAAGTGCAATGGGGTTTTTTCAGCATTAGCCTAATCTGTGGTCACTGTGCTTGCTAAAGAGAGTTTAGTTTGTGGCAGCTTTAAAATAGAGGAACAGGAGTCATTATATAGGCAAGCCTAATAAGTATATATTTATATATAAGGTCCTGCAGACTTGCAGATATTCTTTATGGAAAATCAGGAGCAAAGAAACTAAATCTCACTAAGTGGCAAGTACTCTTGCCTATTAGTAATCTGAAGTCTACTTTAAAGAGACCCAAGAGTCTGATTCTCTTTCTGTCTGGCCATATTTCCAGCTGAGGTTAGGTTTATGTTATCCACTAGCAAAAAGAGCCCAACACTACTTGCATAGAGTATAATTGCTATGCAAGTATTATTATTATTATGACCAGTAATTGGAAGATGACAAATAAAGATACTAATAAATTTTTAGAAAATCCTTGTGCCTACTATGTCCTCTTTTTTCCAGTTAGATTGTTAACCACTGAGCCATCCTTTCTTTTTGTTTTGCTTCTTAATTCTGCTCTTACATCATAGAAAGCCTCTCAAAACTATTCCTTTCCTACCTGAAGGAGGGACTATACTTTGCTGTGTTTGAATAGAAGACAGCCCTTGGCTCATCTGCTTTATTTCGTGGTGCTGCTGTGGGAGGGCTGGGTGGCAGCAGTAGTTGTGCGTGTCGCCGTGGGAGCACTGCGGTCCCTGTGACTCTCTCCAGCCCGAGCAGGGTGGCACAGCCCCTGCAACTGCCTGAAGTCACCCACAGAGCAGCTGTTCCCCTGAATCACTTCCATTTAGGCTCAGGGGGCATCCTGGAACCCAAGCACCATTAAAAACAAAAGGATTTTAGCTTGTAAAAACTTCAGTGAATCATGGGTGTTCCTTGGATTGTGTGTCTGGTACTCAGGTGAGCAGAGCACCAGGAGGGCCTCACACAGCTGAGTTTGAATCTCCTGAAATGAGTGGTTTTCTTGCCAGGTGTGAGCAGGGAAGGTTGATAGCTTCTGTGGGAGTCCTCATGAAATGTGGGCCAATGAGTTTTCTTTAAATACAGATAAGTAAGGAAGACTAATACTAATTATGAAGAGGTTTTGACAGCAGTACCTCTGTGCATGAGCCTAATGTGGCTTTTAACAGAAGTGGGGATAGAACAGACTGAGAAACACTGAAAGAAGGAGTTGGGTTTCTATGAGCAATGCTATGGAAAGAGGAGGAGGAGTGGTGCTTGTAATGGGTTATTTGCTTCTTGGAATAAATAATTAATCTCACTATAATAGTCCCAGCCCTCCTCATATCTCTGAAAGATTTCTGAATGAGCCTTCCATGAACTCTAAAGAACCAAGATGGTCTAGTTATGGTAGTACAGAGCTCTGTGCATGTTAATCAGTCTCCTGAAGACTAAAGACATAAAAGATCCAATAATACCTCATGGAGTCAATACATCTTCTTTGAAATTAATTCTAATTCCATCTTTTGCTATTAAAAATGATAGGGAGCATGTGCAAATGTTTAGCCTGTGTGTTGCTTTGTAGAATTATTCCATTAGATCAGCAGGCTGGGGATGAATAATTAACATGTATAATGTAGGGTGTTTTGTATGTGTGTTGGCTGATTGGGCTTGAACTGTATTCTTTGTCATGATACAAAGCTAGTTCATGAACTGTATTTAGTGTATTGATAGTGATTTGAAAGCTATTTCAAGGTATTATATAATCATTTACAAAAAACAGAATACCTCATCCAACTCATAGACAAGACAAGGAGCAGCTGCAATTGCTCTGACTGCTGCTGGAACCTAGGCAAATTATTTTGGAAAAATTGTGTATATTCAATTTTTTCTGTTCTCAGTCTGGACATAAACAAAAATCTTTCACAGAGCACTCGGGCACGAGAAGTTTTGGAACCACCCATCCTGGTTAGTCTCTCTGCCTTTTGTTAGGCACTTTTTGTCTGTTATGGGCTTCTTTGGGCCAAAGAGACAGGTGTCATAGTGCACAACTGGTTAACATTTTGATTATTCAAGAAAGGCTCTCACCCCTCACAAAGAACCTATGAAAATAATAGTTGCTTCCATAAAATAGGTATAAGGAAAAACAAAGTATATTGCTATTGAAGGCACTATTTTTGCTAACTTATTCTGAGAATTCTGCAGGTTTTAGAAGTAATTCTAACATAAGGAAAGAAGCATCATCTGGGTGATTTAAATTAAAACTGCATTAGAACAGCTGTAAATTTCAGTGTAATTGCAGTCACAAAAATATTGAGCACAAAAGGACAATCTGAGGTCAAGAATGGGAGTGGAAATGCCAAATTCAAACAGGTGAACACAGACCAAGGAAAAGGAGAACTCTTAGAAACATGAATAGTGCTTCTTTAAGGATATAATTCAAAAATAATATATTCCTTTTGGTAAGTGTGTAGTGGGATTTCGCTATGCTTATTGCATAGTAGCTAAGTTATTGCTACCCTTTTTCAAAAGGATGTTGTGACAGCACCTGTCCTGTCTGCTTTGATGCAAAAACTGAATTTGGGAGTGTTGAAAAAGCAAAGGCCCCAGTTCCTGTTCTGACAGTACAGGGGGCCTCAGCTTCTTCACGACCTGTTTAATATATAGAGTATCAAAAAAATGAGCCAACCATTTGGGACAGAGTGACAGCAGTCACAGCATACTCTTCCTATCCAGGCAATCCCTTGTCTTTGGGAAAAAACTCTTTAAAGAATCATCAGTATGGGTCACTTGGAGGTTGAGGATGGGCATTAAGAAAGAAACTTTATGAGCAAGGTGGTAACTCTGGTTCCTGACTATTCTGTCTCTGTGCTTTGGAGTGGGGCAGGTGGGGTAGCCTGGTTCCAGCCATGCCTCTACCTCCAGAATCTCCTGTCATACTTAGTATTTATGCCTTGGCATGGAGTATGTCATACAGCAGAAAGAGTGGAAATTGGCAAATGAAATGTCTCTTAGTTTTAAAAGAAATAAAACTGCTGTCCTCCAGTAGCAGTCTGCAATAGCAAATGTGGCAAGTAAACAATGATAATGCTGGCTGAAATGTTCTGTGAATGTCTGCAGGATATTGTAATAAACTTTTCCATTATTGGTTTCGCCAGACAATTTGCAGTCTAACAGCACTGGAGGGCTGCAGTAAACAGAGCAGTTCGGTTCTGCCTTGTAAATGTTTTCTGGAAAAATAGGAAGTACAACATTTTTTTGTTGAACATTCAAGTCAAGCCATCTCATTTCATTCACATTCCTTTGCCAAGTGTTTCCTTGGTCTGGCTTCCTACCTTCAGAGGTGCCTTAGCTCTAGAAGCCAAGTATCCTAGGGATTTAAATAGCATTTAGGTCCTCAGAATCTGGGCCACGTTTGGGATGCTGTTCTGTGCACCAGAAGTGGTGTGAAAAAATGCATCACACTGGAGTGAATGAAGGAACAAAAAGAGCCATGACTGCTCCGTGGCTCAAAAGCAGAGAGAGGAATCCAGGCATGAATGTTCTGGGAGGCAGAAGCCCCATTTGTAGATAAAACTGCCGTGCTCTGCTAGCTTTTAAGCTTTCAAAGTGTTGGCACCCTGTCTTCTGTTTTTGGCTGGTGTCTTGGGATAGACGTGTGGAATGTGATGCAGCAGGGGGGTGGGAAATTTTCAAGGGGTTGGAAGATGGAAAACAGAAGGAGTTGGCCCAAACGAGCAAAGCTGTGCTAGTTCCCTAGTACAGGGTGGAGAAGTTGTTTCTAACACTCTGATAAGGAGGCTTAAGCTCCTGAATGGCAATTACCAGTGCAGTCTATAGGTAGAAATCATTCATCAAACTGTAGCATTTTTCCTGTTCACTGTCACTTTAAGCAAGCATTTTTCACTCACAATGCAGAGAAAATCCAGCTTTTCTTTTGTCTGGAGTTGTTTGAATCCACTGAAATAATAAAGGATTTCTGGGAACTGCCACTTTGCATTATTTTTTTTTCCAAATTGGTGCAAAGATATGGATCTGTTCCTGAGAGTCAAAATGCCATAAGGAAAGAAATTGGATCAAAATTATTTTCCATTACCATAATTTCTTTGTCTGGTAAAATAATTTATTCAAGTTTACAGGAGAGATTCTCTCTCAATTTCATCAATGTGTCTCAGAAATTTCCTTACTTCTGGAAGGATATATTTGTGGCTTTCAGAACTGCTGAAAGAACACTTTTAGAGGCATCAAAAGCAGTTGAAGCAGTTCTCCCAGATTGCTATTAAACAGCAGTTTAACAGCTTGGGCACTGAGGCCAAGAAGGGGCTGTTCGATAATGCAGGCTATTATGTGAAGTTTCTTGTTTGAGACTGTTTTCCTTTTATTTGTACAAGTAAGTTTAAAAACTATACTCTGATACTAGTCCAACCAGGTCTCACCAAACATAAATAACATAGAGCAGGGTCCTGGTTTTGTTTAGGATTTAGGTTGCAGTGCTTCTGCTCTTGCTGGATACCTGGAGGGCAACATCAGGTTTTCTTGACTTCAGAGCTGAATGCTGGCAGATAGCACTTCATAAAATTTAAGTTTAGCTCAAATCTTCTCAAGAGCACGTGCAAAAATACTTTTTCCATCCTGAGGGTGACGAGCCAAGGTTTTCCTGCTTTTGGGCGGGTGAATGAAAGCTGAAAAACAGAACTGATCTGAAAAAGCAGTATTCCTCTCTCTGTAGGAAAAGCAGAGCTGGGAAATGCTGCTTTTCAGCAAGGGCCACCCCATCTATTATCTCAAATATCACAAGCTGTTCTTCTCAATGGGGATCTTGGTTTTCCAGGGCTCTGTTGGAGGAAGAGGGAACAGTGGGGCATCAGCATTACAGACATTAAATTAGCAGGTCATGGTCCAATATGAAAGAGGTTATGCAAATGTTAAGAGCATTTAATTATGTAAAAGTGATGTACCTGTAATTGCATCTCTAATTAATACTATAATTAATATTAGTATGATATTAATTTTGATTATGTTCATCTTAGTATGTCCTTTTTCTAAGGGCATATTGGCAGTGTCTTTTGGAAAATCATGAGAATGTATAGCCTTATGCTTCCTGTTGGAAGTCACAAATTCTAAAAATTAGCATGCAGCCTAATGTTGAATTGTTCTGGGAAATGAAAATGAGACTCTGTTTAAATGTGTGCTGTTAGCTGGCATAAGTTGGTTCTCTCCTTAGACCTTCTTGCACTGATTTTCAGCATGTTGATGCCCTGACTGAACCTGTCAGCAGGCAGCACCGAGAGACAGAGGCCATGCTCCAGCAGAGTTGACAAGGGAGAGGATTATTTCTTCCACTGGCAGCATGGATTTATAATAGTCTAAAATGACTTAATAACAAGAATCTCAGTGGGCCTTTCTTTCCTATTAATTTGAATAGGAAACAGCTCTCTGTGACCAGTTACTAACATTGCTTGGATTGCTGCTGTTCAGCAGTCAGCTTTCTAGTCATGTGATTTCATGGAATTTGGATCTAAGATAACTTTTTTTTATTCCCCTAATGTTTTCAGTTAGAGAATACATTTGACTATCTAAATGCTTCTTCAATTACCATTCCCAAATTAAAGTTTTATGTTTTCCTATGTTCACATACTTCTTGCCTTTTATATTAGTTGCAAGGTTCCAAGGGGTGTATAAACATTAGTAAAATATTTCACAAACTACAAATTATGTGCAGTCGTTATTCTGGTACGGTGGCTGGAGAAATCTGAGATCCTGTGAATTATTCAGATGTATGTCATAAGGCTGCAAATGGGAAACAGAGAGAGCCTACACCGATGAGTGCTGTGAGCTCTGACTGACTTTGAGGTGAGTCCTGCTTTGAATGGGCTCCCAGCCAAATGACCTTTCAAGGTCTTTTCCAGGCTAAATTATTAATGCACGTGTGTGCTTGGGGTGCAGTGCCACCTCAGTCCTGGATGCAATGTAGATGCATAAGCAAATGGCAATGGGTGAGGTTAATAAAACTTAAGAAAAGCAGAAGTATTGCATTTCTTTGTATAATCTAGTAAGGAGAGACATTTTCCATGAGGGTAGTTATAATCCACATTTTTTTTAAATGCAAAAAATCAATTAAAAACTTATTTTTAAAATTAAAAAAACCTCAATCTTCTACAAATTCAAACTTTTGTTGCTCTTATAACTGACACCAGTCAAACAGAAAATAATTGTGTACAGTGGGAAGCTGGTAATGAATGCGTTATACTATAGCTATATCTGCTGTTTTCTTTTTCCTGTAGTTATGTTGAATTCATGTTTTAGATGTTGCATATTTCTTTTTTCAAATTTTATTTCTCTTGAAAGAAAATCACAGGAAGAAAAACATTAGTATTCTGTCTAACTGCATGTCTCAGAACCTAGCTTAAGGGCCATTTGCCAATATGAACATTTTGTCACTCAGACACTGATTATGCATATATTCTCACCAAAAGTATTTATAATAGATTCTCATTGTAGCTTTTTGCTCCTGAGTATTGTGTAGGAGTTCTGATTTGCAGAAAGAAAAGGAAGTTATATTGCCAAAAATTTTTTTTAGTAATTTTTCATGTGGGTTAGTGCTTACTTTTTTCACTAAACTTGCTGAAATCAGTAACCTGGCAGGGGTATTCCAGTAACTAAATGGTATTAATTGGAAAGGTATTTAGTAATGTTTTGCACAAGTTTTTTTTCTCTGGTTTCAGTAGACTTGTACCTTAATGTCCTACAAATAATGAGATGTGCCATGATAGACACAATGAAATATACATGTAAAAGAAGGCATTAAAATATTTGTGATAGCAACAATACTTTTGTTTTGTATTTTCAAATCCCAAAATGTGCCCCAGAATCTGGTGCCTCTGTGCATTAGCACAGCATCCAGCACCATGGGGTTGGACGTGTAATGCAAAGCTTCAATGCTGTAGGATCCAGTGTCCACACTGTGTGTATTCTGAGCATTTTACTTTAGACCAGCTCTTGTCTGCCTTAGTTTTGCTGGTAAAGGGTCTGGTTTGTGCTCTCTGAGAGCATTCAGTGATGTGGAGCAAAGCATGGTAGATAGGGATGATCAGGAGACTTGCTTCCCAAAGGCACACTTAATTTGGGATTAAATCCCAGTATAAACACACTTTTCATTCCCTGTTAGAGAGGATCCTCATGCTGTCTTTTTTTCCTCTTAGACACACACCCAGAATGTTCCAGTGATTATAATTTTCCTCCAGAAAACTAGTATCTATGAATATGACAAATCATCATCAACATAATGCATTCTGGGATCTACATCTGTCATCAGCCATACTTTTATTTTGCTGCAGTCTAGCTGAGGGCATTTTGATTTTTGTCAGGAAACACTGAGGAGCAGAAACATCTCTGTTGAGAGAGAAAAGCATTACGTGCAATTATTTAAAGTTATAAATAGTAGGAGCTACATTTAACAAGCTGTATGAAAAGACTGTGAGATGCATTTAGTTGGATTTTTGGTTATAGTTGCAAAACACAATATTTTTTAAAATTGATGTTATATATATATGTATGTATTTTAGATATTTTGCAGGAGGTATTCCCTGGAGCTTTGCTTCAGTGGATTTTCTGCCTGGTTTCACTTGAGTGCAGTAAGCTGCTAAAGCTTTCAGGCTCATTCAGGAATCATCCTTTTGGGTTAGCAGGTTAATTGTTTTTGTGTTGTTGTGGCAGGATTGTGCACAAGTCAAGGAGAGGGAACAGTTTCCTCACTGTGCCAGGGGCGTGATGCTGAGCTGTGCTCGGGCAGCCACGCAGGGACACTCCCTGGGCTGGGGCAAGGCAGGGAGTGGTCATGGCTCTCCAGCCCCTGCTCTGCCCAAGCCTTCCTGACTTGTGCGCGGTGAAATACATTCCATTCTGCCAGGATCTATGAAACAGAGGAGAGAAAAGTAAAATAGACGAATAGTTGAAGCCCTATTTACTAATAAATACTAATAAATATAAACTAACTAGTGATCTGTTTTAATCTCTTAAAATTATGGATGGGTATATAAAATTTTCAATAAATGCTGTTATTTTTAATATGTTTTCAAATCTGAGCTCTTCCAAATTTTTAAGCTGAATCTGGCATTAAAACAATTGTTTGGAGCGTTTTTTTCCTGAAACTTTATTAACAATTAGATATAAAATAATCTGATCTTATTTTAAATTGAAGTCTCCAGTTGTACAAGCTTTCAATCTCCGAAGCAGCAATTCGATTTGCAGCAGCTAGAATGCTCTGGGAAGACACGTAGCTTTATCAGCCCTGAGGGCTGACTTACCCTGAACCAATCCGTTTTTCATCGTCGTTATTAGGGGCAAATAATTTATTGTGCAAACCCGTCGGGTTGCGTGGCCCCCCAGAGCAGCGCAGCTCCTGAGCAAGATGTTGGTTCTTCTGCCACCAAGTGGTTGTGCTGCTCAGAACCAACGACCATTTTAAGAAAGGCGCACTACTGTGGCTTCTATAAAAACAAACTATAAACTATCACCATTGTTTTGGTTTTGATGGTCAGACTTTAACTTAAGCTGTGCTGTTGGTAAATGTTAAGCTTCGAATTACGTGTTTAGAAAAAATACATTTCATTCAGTAGAATTGTCTTTTCATCTACTGGGAATTACTGTAAGTTATATATTTTTGCCTTAGCCTTTTCTCCTGTTGAAAATAAGTAATAAAGATCTTTCTTTGATGTTTGAGAACACTATTAGTCCCTGAACTTTGTTGTCAGAAGTTGAATTAAAATGTCCAAAAGCACAGTTGATCTGTGCAGATTAAACCTTTTTTTCTGTTTCCCCCATTCACTACAATGTATTAAAAAGTTAGTCTTTGCTTAAAAATATAGGAGTATGCCCACTCCCTATTTAACAATTTCCATTTCAGTGGAGAGAGACTTGTAGAAACATGTTTGCAGATGGGTTCCTGAAGATTTTTGCTGCAAATTCCTTTATCTATTCATAGGATTAAAAATTGGTCCCTCAATATGAAAACTAAGTTGCAAAGAGCAGACTTGGCATGCTTTTTACAAGGGTATCTACTTGTCAGACCTATTGCTTTTCTTTCCTTCTTTCCATGCTATTTTCACACAGCTCCTTCAGATTTCTTGTCAAAATAACCAGCTGCCATAAACCCCGTGATTATTACGTAAGCCGTGCTGCTACTGAAATACTCATTAACATGGGAAGGTACATGTCATTTCACACCATGCATTGTCTGAAATTATAATTTTTGTTCTGAATAAGCTTTTTACTTTTACTCCCCTGTAATAAAAGATATTTTTAGTAGAAGGGATGAAACTAAGTTTGAATGTTGAAGTATGGGGTCTATGTGAGCAGGCAGATTTGAAAGGTGTAATTAAATCACTTAGCTCTTTTTTTGTGAACTCCACTGAGCGCTACCTCTGAGGCTCACTCATCTCCCTTCTACTGTTAATGTGTTTAGAATATGTTCAATAATAAAACCTGATTCTTTTAATTGATTTTGCAGATTTTGAAACCTTCAGTAAGTCAACCTTTTTAGACAGTCTGAGCAGCTGATTCTCAGTGCTGAGTCGTTTGTGCCTGAAGCACTAGGTCTTATATTCATGTATTAATCAACAGAGTTCTGTTGTAGGATGGTTTTAGGTCATGTTTTGATAGACCCATGCACCCCTCTGAAGGTTTTCCTGGGTGCATTTGAGTCCATTTCTACTGTGCAGATGGACATTGTGTGTATGTATCGAAAGGCTTCAAAACTGTTTTGTAAAATACAATGAAAGATGCTTTGCTAAAGAAATAATGGTTTTTGCAAAGTGCTAGCACTTTCAGCACACACTGGAAGCAAATTCCATACTGCTGAGTATTGCTTGGGCAGATAAGGACAGGCACCACAGCCAAAACGATTCAGCAAAGTTTGGAAATGCAAAAAAACCTTGATTTAAAGAGCCAAAAATATAATCCTTTTACATTTTCTTTAAACTAGGTCATAGAACTGTTCAGGAGCAAGTCTTCAGAGAATCTTTAAGTGAGTTCTGCTGAAAGGAAAAGGGAGTGCATTCACCTGAAACTAATAATATGCTCATTCATGTTTTGTTGGTGTGAGCTTTTTAAGCACAGTAATGTATTTTTTCATTCTGGAGTCCCTATTTCAGGAGCAAACTCCACGTTCATTTCACTCTGCAAAGGGAACCCATTAAACTAGGTGAAAGGACAGCACTGCAACTAATAACAGCTTGTAGTGTCATGTGTCTATGTCACAACATCTTAAATATAAACTAAGTTTCTTCTATTAATTTAAAATTTATGTAATATTTTTACATATCATTCTCCTCTGACTGTTTTTCAAGTGGTCTCTCGGTGTAAATTTTAGAATTATTTGAAGGCAGTTTGGCAGGTTATTTATGACTGGGTGGGAAAACCCTAAATAATTGAAATCTTGTTGTATCCATTAAATAATTTTTTTTAAAATATGGTCACTAACACTTATATAATTGAAAGTCAGCTTAAAATTTTTCTGGAAAAACCATTCCTGTTAGCTTTCCATACTGAGCATACATGAATTTATGTGAGTGTCTGAAGGTAACATTTTGGAGCTACTTAGAACAAGTAGCATGACTTAAAAAATAACACATTGTGCAACTTGTGTGTATCATAAAATACATCATCGTTCCAGATTACTGTCACAAGTCAAAGTGAGGTCCTGACATTTCTAATTATATCTTGGATCATAACTTCAAGTCTTCAGGGATCTTATAATTTATGGGATATTTATGGGTTTTACACTTATGACTGAAAGGTTTGTTCAGCTTGGAGCCTCAAATAATGGGATGTTTGAATTTCTGTGTTCAAAGGTTTGTTTGTCTTGTTTATGAATCTTCTTATTTTCAGAATGCTCAGGATTTTTATGGCTCCTTTAATAATTGATTTTAATTTATCTTTTATGATCTTAAACATTAACATGTTTCTTTAGTATTTAGAGAGGCTTATTTCCTAGGAATTGTCTTTCTCAGAAGTTTCTTTCTTGAAATTTCTAAATGTTACTTCCAGTTCTTAGTAATTCAGCAACAATTGGAAGCAGAGCACTGGTTCATGGACTGTCACTGAACTGAATAGTCTTGAAAAACCTCAAGCACTAATAGGAATATTTTCTGCAAGATGGAAAACAAAACACTTCTACATGATGCTACCTCTTAGGAAATTTGGTTATGGTTTTATTCAAGAGGCCCAAAAGTTACACCTGTGTTTAACAGAACAGGTTAAAGGTGGTAATGAAAGCTGCATTGCACTTACAGAATAGAATTTGCATTAGTAAAGCTTACAAGTGACAGTCTCTGTGCTGGCAAATATTCCTTCTTCTGCAACGTTCCAAATTCCCCAAATGTGATTATAAATTTCACAGGGAGAGGAGGGCACAACAGAACTGTGTACATCTCTTCTGACATCAGATCTGACTGTGTATGTATCTATATGTGCCCATAAAAACATGCCACATGATATGTATGTTAAATAAAAAAATATAGCCTATTTGTCTACAACTTTACTTCACTGCATAAAACATCCACATCCCTGTGCTTAAGACTCCATTTAGGAGCATTATCTCGGTCTGGTGTGGGGAGATCCCCACAGTGTGTGCTGCTTTGCAGCTGGGCTTCTGCAGGACTGGAGTGCAGCTCGAGCTGTAGGGCTCCCCATAGGCCCTTGTATGTAATCCATGGGCAGAAGTGCTGAGCCTTCATTAGGGATCCAATCCTACTGCTGCAAAGGAGTTTTAAACTGTGCAAGCACTGTGCTTAAAAATACTCATGTGCACTGGTCTTCCTTGAAGACTAGTGAATGAATCATGATCTGCTAGAAAGATTCAATAACCAAAAATAAAACAGAAAATCCTGAACTTCTCTCATGAAAAGTATCTCCTTTCACAGTAAACCATAATAACTAAATTTAAAAAGTTGTCTCATTTATCTGCCTTCTTGCCTACCCATTACATTGTAAATTGTATCTGAAAATCTTGTCAGTTTTGATATATACTGTTTTCTTAGCTCTAGATAAGGGAAGGGGGGAAGAGAAGGGGACCAACATGGCCAACTCAGTGGAAGTAAAATCATGGCTTTTATAAGTGGGGTTTTAGAAATAGGTTTTTCGGAATAGGTTTCTAATTTTTGTTTTTCTGAAACCAAGAGATGGAGAAAAAGGTAGAATTGGTGTTTGACAGTGTTAGAAGAAAAAATTGATTGTAAGAGAAATACTGTTTCTCAGGAGTTAGACTTACATGAAAGAATAACACCATTGCAAGTAAATAAAAAGATAAATTTTTTTTTTAATTAACAAATGAGTCATTATTACTGTAGTCTAGTATAACCTGTTACTTCATTTTAAATAGGAGGAAAAGTTCAATATTTATTTCTTAAAGAAGTCTCATGCTTGCTGAGAGATTTTTTGCTTTAATTTTGCTATGCGTAAGCTATAAAGCACCTTAAAAACCTGTTCCAAAGAACTGTTCTTCTGAGAACCACTTCTTTATTTTATATGTGCAGAGACAGATTACTTTTGTGTAAGTTTACAGCAATATAACTCAAAACTCCTGGCAGTTTATCAGAGTTGGTCCTTGACCAAGACCATTATATTTTAGCATGTATTCAGTTTGTGTCTGAGGGGGAAACAGCTGTTTTAGAGGTAGTGCCCCTTAAAGAAATGAGTGGTGGGCTGAAAGAGTTCCTGTGTTAGGACCAGTGGTACAACACCATGTTAAAAAGGAAAAGCTACCAGGAGTATTTCAGAGTCTATTAATAGGAGTTCACCCTCTTGTTGCACGTGTGACCAGACAGATGATGTTCTGAAATGTCAGCAGGAAGTTACACATTTGTGAGAATGAAAGGAAGGGGAAAATGTAACACAAATAAAACCAGGGCTCTTCCTTGGACAGATGGAAAGTGCTCCTTGCATCTAGTGATTGTCCCATTAGTTTAAAAACTTGTAAAGGCCCAGGTCAGTTTATTTCAATGTTGATTCAAAATGTGCTTCTGGTGCAATGGTAGAGCCTCACAACTCCTGCGTTGCTGATGGCAGGCAGCAATGATTTGCTGATCTCTCCGTACTCAAACTGGGATCTTACTACTTTTGATTTGTGATGCAGCTTTCTACTTCTTTCTAAATAATTTACAATTCATTTTCATCAAAACCATAGTTCTGGCATGATCATCATAATGTTTCAATTGGCTTCTCTTAAACTAAGATTTATTTTTGCCCTTGGTTTCCAGGAATACTTTCTATCCTGTTTTTCTTCCTTCTGGTAAAGATAAATACAATGCAGAGGGAGGATCAGATTCATGATTTTGTGTCTGTCTTTCTATCTAAGGGACAAGTGTAATTTGTATTACTTGCTGGAATAGATACGGGGATAATTATTTTAAATAAGTCTAGATGCTGCTAATAATAGTGCTAGTGCTTGCTCACAGGAATGCTTTCTTCCCCCTAATGTTCTGTGTGGGCTGACTGAAAATCACATAGTGACATCTAATTTTCTTGGCCTATTTCTATGACTTTTTCCCCACCATGGAACAAGGGGCATTGTGTAGACTAAGATGATATTCTTGCATGTAGGGGAGTCAGCAAACTGATTTTACAATGTGGAAATCATGGTCCAAGTTCCCAAATAGAGGCAGCTATTCTGAATGCCTCTGGGTTTGGATTTAGGATTTAAGACCCTTTTAATGGAGCTGAGTTCAGACAGTTTCACTGTATCCTATAAAATCTGTACTTTCTAGCATAAGTTTGTTGTAGTGGTTCCAAAAATACAGGATCACAAAATTGGTAATTGGCAATTGACTGGTTTAGATTCACTGTGTGATACTAAATTTTCAGATTCAGGGAGTGTTCCAAATACATCAAAAAGTAAGGTTTGGTTTCATATGTTGGAAGAGGTAATACTGGGAGCTTTAAAAAATCGTGAGGATTCATAGTGAAGACTTTACTTTAAAGAGATTTTTGGAGTGCTCCAGTCTTGAAATGCTGTGTTTCCATTTCTTTGCATTTCTTTTCTAAAGATGTTTTTGTTTTTGTTAAAAAACATCTTTATGTGTTTTTTGTCTGCTAAAGTCTTTTGGTTATGGTTTTCCAGAAGTGGAATAAAGAAAAAGTCAGATTATAAATATGGTTTTATTTAATTGAAATTAGCTTTTAAAATTGTCTTTTTCCATCTTTATTTGTATTTCTTCAAATGCATTCAATATTTTTATTTGGCTACTGTATGCTAATGGCAAAGGTAATGTTTTGTAAAAAAAAAAAAATTAGAGAAATCTTTTCAACATGTAAGAAGATATTTTTGATTTTCAATAGATAGTTACTAAAAGAAGAGGATTCATAGGGCACGTTAGCTGTTATTTATGCAATTTCTGATGGTAAAATCTCTTTTTAGTGTGTGGGACACTCTCTTTCTTAGAGTGTTTTTGTCTCCTTCTCAAGAAGGAAATGCATTTTTTTCTGAATTAGAATGATTGTAATAAACTAATTCATGACTGCTGTGATGTGTCATGGAGAGTCAAGTTAGAGGCTCCAGCTATAGAGCAGGCAAAACCGTTTGAGGTTTTGGTTTTTTTGGTTGTTTCATATTTTTAAAGGAGCTTCTCTCTAGAGGTTCTTTTTCTGAAGACAACCAGTGTTGAAAGGATTTTCTTGAGGAACTTCTGACACCTTCTTAGGTAATTCACACTGAGAGAAAGTGAGTGGGAAATCAAAATCTCTTTGAAACCAACTTGGAAGTGCTGCCATATGTCTTATTCTTGAGATTATACAGGGTTGTTTAAAAAAAAAAGGAAAAAAAAGAAAGAAAGAAAAAAGAAAGAAATTCAGTCTCCAGCTTTCAACTGCCACGTCCTTCAACTAGACAGTTCTGGGATCTGTTAAACGAAATCTCCATCCACCACACTTTGCAACTTGTGAATTGATAGATGGTACAGCTTCCTGTGGTGGTATTTAAGTTTACCATGGGAACAGCTAAATCAGTGACAGCAGCAATAAGAAGGCACTGAATATATTTTTTCAACTTACAGCCAGCTGACTTTCACATTCTTATTCAGCAACCTGATAAGGATACGTTTAAATGAATTATGTAGTGTTTCAATATGAGCAGAGGTGCTGGCAAAGCAAGGAGGACAGAAAGGTTTCGAGATAATGGGCTATGACCTGAATTTTTTAAGGAAAGGGTTTTTTAAAGTGTCTGCTATCTCTTGACTTGTTAATAAACAAAACAATAAATGGAATGAGGTTTTAGAGGTTAGTTTTTTACAAATGTATGCTAGAACATTTTGTATCTTTCCACTTTGGACACAGACAATTAAGGTTTCTTTTTTTATCTAAGGAAAGTGAGCCAAATTCTCCTGGATTTTATGTACGTGTCTCTGTTCTCTGGCATAAGTGTAGAGCTGTAAATCTTATCCTCATGTGGCTATGCATTTAAAGCATTAAGTTGTACAAATAGTTGTCCTTTGTGCTGCAGGCAGTCTCCTTGTCATTCTCTTGGCTCTCCACAGATTTTGGTTGGACCCAATCCTCCTTGTCCTGTGCACAGGTTTCTAGATGAGTTTTGTGCTGCCAGTGTCAGGAGAACTTACTTGATGCCTTAGAGTATCCAAAGGTAGTACCACTGGTGTGAAGACAGGGTCAGTGCTAAATGGAAAACAGCTACAGCACTGGAATAATAAGAGAAAAATTAAATCTACAATCACTCCAAGAGTTGTTTTGTCTCTGTTTTCATTGCCTGATTTAGTTTCTGGAGTAGGGAGAAAGTTGTCTGGATCTTGAAGAAGCATTTTATTTGATCTTTTTTCTGAAGAAGAAAATAATTCAGAGCTTTTCTTTTTTTAGTTATATTTTCTCTCTCAGATACAAGATACAGATACTCTGCCCAGAGTTTAAAAAATATTTTTCTTGAAAGGACTACAGTTTTAAGAAATGATAGAAGCAAGTTTTGTCCTGCACACATTAATTCTTATACGAAGTCTTCACATATATTTTGAAAGTCAACCTTCAGTGAATGCTGAGGGAGTTTGTTAGTACTGAACTGCTTTTCATTCTAGGAAGTAGCAAAAGGTGACTTGTGGAAGAAGAACTAGAAAAGCTGACTTTTTGTACCTGTTCTTCTCCATGAACATCGTTTAAATTAGCTTTACCTATGATGACTCTAAAGACACAGCATCTCTGGTGGGGTTTTTTAAGTTAATTGTTTCAGTGAATTTGATTGACAATATCTTTGGGAAAACCTTAGTAAGTCTAACATATTTTCATTTGCCATAAGAATATCCAATCTGTTAGAGCACTGTAAGACAGGTATCTAGACCCCTATGGAAAAGGCATGGATCTTGAGTGCTTTTCTGTAGCTAACTCTGTTCATGTATATCTGCTAGTTCTTATGTACGAGCTTTCTGTAATAAGGAGAGTTAACTTTTCTGTACAGCAAATGGTTAGAAAGGAAATTAATTGATTAACAATAATTCTTAACTCAGATTGCCTTTGGAGTTTGGGCCATTGACAGATGTGAGCTGTGTTGCTCATAGTTTGTCCAGCTGGGAGGAAAAGGATTATTCTCTGATGCACTCTTTCCATCAGCCCCGAGGTCCCTTTTATTCCTCCCTCTCTTTGCTTTCACATCCCATTTTTCTCTGAGTTTCCTTCTCCAAAGTGAGAGGTTTAAGTGTTGGATTCCATTTTGGTCTTTTTTTTCCCCTCTCAATTCCCATGCTAAGTCACCTCATCATCCAACATCCCACTCTTCCCACTTGCCAGCTGCTTCCATCAGTAAGTTTTTAAGCATTCCTGAATTTTACATCAATTTTAGAGAACTATGAAAAACAAAATACATCTCAATCAACACATCTGTTGCCTCTTCGAAGGCTCTTTGCCAATTCTTTTCCTCTGTGAGTAGACTTTTTGTTAGAGGCTTAATCTGCCATAGTTCAGGTAAAACAGCTCAAGTCCCATTAGATCCCTTCAAGCAGATGATGCTTCAACATTTTTCTGAAATTCTGACTCAGTTAGAAATTAGGTGGCCAGCAAAGCATATAAGCAGAAGCCAGAAGCACTTTTCATTTCATGTGAAATTTTGAGCCACATGATCACCAAATCACTGAAAACGAGAAAGACACCAATACATCTGTTTTACCGAAGGTTGGAGAATAAGGACTAAATGAACTTTGCAGCTAGGATGTTTAGAATATAAAAAATATAGGAAAAGTTAGAAATAAGTACACTTTTAGAACTTGGTTCAAAGAGTCTTGTCTTTTACCAGTGTGTGTGTCTTACAGAGTAAGACACAAAGTTAGTCCAGCTGTAGTGGGTTGACCCCAGTCTGGTGCCCACAAAGTCTCTCTGCCACTCCCCTCTGTAACAGGACAGGGGAGAAGAGTACTAGGAAAAGCTCATGGATTGAGATAAGGACAGGGAGACATGACTCTGTGGGGAGAGTGTTTTCAAGGTAAAACAGACTCAACTTGGGGAAATTAATTAAATTTATTCCCAATCAAATCGGAGAAGCATAATGAGAAATACAACCAGATCTTGAAGCACCTTTCCCCCAGTCCTCTTTTCTTCCCAGGCTCAACTTAAGACCTGAATCTTCTACACCCTCTCCTCCAACAGCACAGCAGGACAGGGAATGGGGGTTGCATCAGTTCATCACACATTTTCTCTTAGGCTCTTTTCTCCTCAGGGGGAGAGCTCCTAATGCTCTTCCACTGCTCCAGCATGGGGCCTCTCTCGTGGGAGACAGACCATCATGAACTTGCCCAACATGAATCCTTCACATTGGCTTAAGAGTTTCACAAACTCTTCCAGCATGTGTCCCTTCCACAGGGTCACAAGTCCTGCCAGCAAACCTGCTTCAGCGTGGGCTTCTCTTGCCATGGGTCTCCACATCTTACAGGGGTCCTGCTCCCACACAGGCTTCTTGTGGGCTCACAGCCTCCTTCAGGCATCCATCTGCTCCAGTGTGGGGTTGTCCATGGGCTGCATGTGGATCCATGCTCCACTGCGGAGCTCCATGACCTACAGGAAAATAGGCTGTCTCACCATGGTCTTCACCATGGGCTGCAGGGGGGTCTTTGCAGTGGCACCTAAAGCACCTTCTCCCCTTCCTTCTTCACTGAACTTGCTGTCTGCAGTGTTGTTTCTCCCACATGTTAGTACATCTTTCTCTGTCTGCTGTTGCACAGTGGGGTTTTTTCTCTCCTGTTTAATTACTTAAAGCCAGAGGCACTACCTCTGTCACTAGTGGGCTCAGCCTCAGCTAGCATGAGTCCATCATGCACCCAGCTGGCATCTGTGAATATAGGGGAAGCTTCTAACAGGTTCTCACAGAAGCTGCCCCTGTAGCTTACCACCACCACCAAAACCTTGCCACCTGAGCCTCAAACTGTTTTAAATTCATGTATCCAGGGCAAAGAGACAAGAATGATTTTCCATAATATAGTTGGGGAGGGGTGTGCATTTGCATCACATTTTTCAAGTGTTTCTCCATAATCTGAGGGCTAGATAGGTGTTGCTTAATTTAACAAGAGCCAGGCTTCTCATGTGATTGTGTATTTCAGCTATCACACTGTACAAAACCTCAAATGCTGCAAAATTTTGCTCAGAATCCTAAGAACCTTGAGAGAGATCCCTTTGCTGTTCTTTTGCATGAACACCTGCAAAAAATCAGCATTACATTTATAGGTAGCAATCTGATATTACAAATCAGAGGACATGATGGACCTGGTAGGAAGTCCATGGTAGGACCCCAATTCCTTCTAGAATGAGTTAGAATGAGTTAACACTCTGATCTCCCCTCATTGCTCTATTATTTTATTGTTGTATAGTGTTCTAACAATAAAATATTCTGTATATTGAAACCCAAAGCAAGTGAGAAAGACATTAAAGCTTCTGTTATTTAATCTTGTCACTGAGAAATGCTTCATCTGCCAGTAATAGGTTATGAGGGTGGTCGTGTCCTTATTCCTGTCAAGTGTCAATCACCTCCCCAGTAAAAACCTGTATAACACACTCAGGTTCTACTGACAACATGTAAACTCATCATCTGCAATTCCCTCATGGTGCTGTGTCCATAAGCCTGGCAAGGAGAAAGAACACACCATGTAGCACATGTGTGCCTGTTTACCATGCATTAGATGCATAGGATAAACATTGTGCAGGGCAGGTAAATAGTACTTTGAATATTGGAAAATTTCCATTGCAATCTATGGCAGTGGGAATATGCTCTTTCCTACATCCAGAAATGCTTTGTTGAACTGGGGTCTGAAAATAGTATGCTGATAATAAATCATATTGAGTACTTCAGGATTTACATAAGATAGTTATTACTGTTTTCTGAGTGGAAATTTGTAGTAATGTATGTAATGTTGAAAGACATAGATATGAGAGTCGCTTTAATAGCATGGCTTATGAGTCAGAGATGTTCTTAATTAAGCTCTTGTTGTGTGCTTGGGGGGACATCAGAATAAGGAAAATTCCTCCCACGTTTGCAAGAAAGACAATGGAAAGAGGGAAGGAGTTCTTTTGCTGCTGATTTTTGTCTCTTGCAATTGAGTGGAAGAAGTGCCCACTTAGGAAACAGGCAGGATGAGGCTGTTGGTAGAGGATGACAGATTTGTCATAATACAGTCCGTACTACTAGATAAACTAGAAAGAGTAGTGACATGCTGGAACACTGGTGCAAGTGTGTTATGGGTTGGATATTGGGCCAAAAATGGAAAAATTGTCTCAGATGCTATTTTTTGGTGACAGCTGCATTGGAGAACAGTCCTTTCAAGGCATAACACTAATATGTGTTATCACTTGTTTTGTTCAGTTCAACAGTAGAGTTTTGAACAAATGAATCCAAAAGTTTGATTGCCTTATTATGTTCTACTGCTTGGGGTCAAATCTTTTTTTGTTTATTAGAACCACTACAGACTCATCAGTGGGTTTATATACACAAAGGTACAGCTACTTTCTGTCTTACTACTTTAGTACTGTTGGAAAGGAGAATCAATTTCCACATTTTAAAGCCTTTATTTTAATTAGTTGAAGGAATAGCATTATCATTATGTGAAAGTATAAGAAAAAAGTCTGTATAAATAAAATATTAATATATCACTGCCATTCTCCCTGCCCTTGAAAGCCCCTCTGGCTTTCATGAGCATTCTTTGAGCAAAGTATTGGGGATTCCGTGCTTTTTATTTTATACCAAACTCAGTCAAATTGAAAGGATTCTTCCTGCTTGGGATAAGGAAGCTGCTATGCAACCTTCTCTGGCTGTCTCAGTTATTACATAGGCTCTGTGTGAGGTTCTCTGAATGACAGTCAGTTCCACAGTGGGCTCCCTCTGCCCTGTGGATGATACAAGCAAATACCTCGTACTTTATTGAGACACAAATGAAGAAAAATTTTAAAAAGCAAAAACACTTCTCTAATTATAGGTAAGGTTTCACTGCCACTTCGAAGTACTCTGAATCTGTGTAATGTTTATCACAGGCTGGAGCTTGGTGAAGGCTGCAACCATTATAAAAACAAGTTTTGAAAGCCATCTTCTCTGACCTCTGTAGGTTGTGCACCATAGATCCTTAATGTGGTTATATGGAATTTTAATATAGAAATTTTAAGTGCAAGCGAGCTTTGTTACATGCTTTCAAAGCTTGGATGGGAACAAATTGTTGCTATCAGGGTGGGGATCTGGAAATGGAATCAGCAAGACAACTTAGAGATTTAGTAGCTTAAGGCAGTAAGTGATTTTCAATCCCTTTTTTACCTTCAGCTGTCATGACTTTTCTGCAGCTATCATGTGACTGGGAAATCCACACATGTGTCCTGTTTAGTGCAAAGCAGTTTCTGTCTTGCTGTGGCCTGTGAATCATACAAAATTTCTGCAGTCCTCTTTTCTGTGAGATCTTGCTGTGTCTCTGGCCTTTTGCATGGTATCCACAGGATAATCACTGCCTTGCTACAGATAATTCAGTAGTTTCTGTGCTGGCAAAACCTTGCTTTTTCAGGGTGCCATCATTCATCCAGCATAACTTATTGCAAAAGGATTTAGGTTGATATTAGAAAAACAGCCTGCCTGCCAGAGCAGGGAAACAAGATACATGAGTGTGTTGTGGAATTTCCCTCACTGGAGATTTTTGAGAACCATCAAAAAAATGAAAGCTGAGGATGCCTGAAGTACATGAGACATTTTCCCACTGCAGGAGACAGAGCTCAGGAATCTCCTAGGTGCCTGCCACTTGGGCTTGTGTTTTTCTGTGGGAAAGGAACAAAGCTGGGGTTTAACAAATATTTAAGAAACAACTTCTGAAAGACTAGAAATCCCAGTCATACAATGATCTGTTTCATCACAATCTATGCAGCTTTTACAAATATTAGAAAAAGACTGCAGAACTTCTCTAATCTATCACAAACACTTGCTTAAAATAGTGTCATTTGGGATCTGTCTGGTTTAATAGTTACCTCTGGGAAAAGGGCTTTGTCCTCAAGTTTTTACAATGTGTGTTTTCCTTCTTCGCATCACAACACCGTTTCCTTTCCAGGGAGCTGACAAAGGCCAGCAGCTCAGGTGTTGACCCTGCAGAGAGGTCATTTGACCCTGCAAATACTTCCATAGCCTGGAGCTGTGTTAAAGTAAGCATGGCTGTGTACCACCGTGGAAGTTCACATCCCACAGCAGCCCTGACTGTGATGGTTTGTCTCATCCTCCTTCTTTCATTGCAGACAGAGCACAGCCAGTGTGAGTGTGTGTCACCAGAGCTCACACCACCACTGACCACCACCACTGCCCCCACAAGGGAGTGCTCTGAGGAGCTGGGTGCCATCAAATTGTAGGACATGTTTGAAGACTTGCTGCAGTAGCAGTAGAGCCCCGAGGATAGCTTTTCTGATCAATACAATAATCTGATCTGTTACAATAACCTTATAATAATAATCGAATATGTTATATTATATATATCGTTTTTTTCATTTATAAGACTGTACTTTTTTAGCTCTAGTAAGTAGTTGACTTAATATGAGATATTTCATTTTGTTAGTCTGTCAGGGTTTAACACTAACAGTGCTAACACCAATCTGCTAATTCTCCTCATTAGTAACACTGTAACAACATGTTCTGACTATTACTGACACAAACTAATTTAATTTTCTGCCTGCAAGTTTATCAAGTCAAGTTATGGTGCAAAAAATGTTGTACATTTTGTAAATTATTACTTTACATTACTAGTTAGGACATGAACAGACATATTAAATTTCATGGAGTAAGCTTTTTCTCCTGAATAATAGCTTTAGTATTTGCCATATGTAGAATGCATTTCCACTTCTCTAATTTTAATTGCAGATTTATCGATATAAGGGCATTGTGTTTAGAGTGAGGTTGTTTGTTCCTCCTGAAAAATAACACTGAAAGTCTGAAATAACCTTAGTTAGAGTTGATTTTTGGCTGTTGTCTGTGAGATCTCCTTTTCAAATGAAAAAGGACTAAAGTCTGGGTTGTAGAAAAAGGTTTGGAAGCTGAAACTTTATTTTAAGAACTTTGAGATGTGAAGTTCACTTTTCAGAAAACCTGCCATATAGCAATAAATTCCCTGTGGTATTTCTAGTGATATAACTTCCTTTGACAAGTAAATTGTAATATGTGAATTATAATTACAAGTTGATTGTCTCAGGAATAGCATTTTTCTTAAAATCATTAATGTCACCAATAAAAAATTTGAGAGGAAGTAGGAGAAATCTGGCTCTGATTTGCTTGCTTTGTGGATCTGACAGCTGTTTAAGTACAGAAATTGCTGTATCCACCTTCAAAAATGACGTCAGTACCCCATCATCTGTATGACCTCCCAGGGATCTAAAAAATGGACCACATATTCATATCTATCCCCTACCAGTGGTCCAGTTCCTATAAAGCAGAATTCTGTTTGCTAAATATTAGATTTATTAAACCATGCTGTATGATCGCTGAAGATGCCCATGTGTAATTCTGTGTTGTTAAGACATTAAACTTGTGTAAATTATCACTAATTCTGTGGGCATTGTGGAGATCAAGTGCAGAAACTTGAGGGCTTATCTTGAAGTGTTTCTTAAGAAAAGTCTCAGAGTCATTTAAAGGAAAATTTTGTCTGAGCAGGTATGGAAACAAATTCCTCCTCTGCTGTAGCCGAGCGGATGGGCTGCAGCTGGAGCAACAGTGGGGGTTCACCAGGTCACTTCAGCTATCACACTCCTGGTTTTGAACACTTGGTCCAGATTATTGCCAGCCAGAAAGGTTGGGACATTTATGAAAACTAAATTGGACTTCTCTGTGTGTTGAAATTGCAATTGGACCATCAGTATCTATGAGACTCTTTAGTACTTCTGGACATTAAATCCTCCTTTATTAAGTGTATTGAATGTGAGAGCATTTCTGTTTGAAAGGATATGGGGAGTTACCATTGTCCCTTCAGCTTTGAGTGAGCTTATGAATGTGGTCCTGATAATAATTAAGTATGTAGAAAAAGATTGAATCATGTGTAAATAATTATTGGATAGCTTTATAGTGCTATTGGTGTTTTGGTTTGAGCTCTTTTTTTAGAAAAAGGAAATTAATAGAAGCTCTCAAACAAAAAGATATGTCTGTCACAACCCAAATCAGCTCTATCTGTGTGCATATCAAGGGAAATTTTAAAATACATATAGGTAGTATCTCTCTTTTAGACAAGAATTTAAGCACTTATAGGTAAGCACGTGTTTGAAGGCAAATACATTTGAGCCTCAGCCCATGGTACCAAACTACCCACCATATTTGGGCTTGATATACTTTAAAATGCAATTTGTTCTTCAGTGCATTTAGAAAACAGCTGGTGTTACCAGACATGTCTAGACACATATCTCTTTTAAAGCTCACCCATTCTGTGAGCAATTTTTTTGTTTTTTTAGTAGCACTCAGCATCTTTGTTTTCGTTAACAATATAGTGTTATCAAAGGATCTGATTCTTCTCCCATTAAACAAGAAATTTCCTGTTGGGTCTCCTAAATAAAGCAGATTTAAGATGTAGTAAACAAAACTTGTATGCTTGTGCCTTGTTTAAGAAATAGTCTGGAAACATAATACTTATAGAAAAAGACAGAAAAATTTCTTGCTCTTTCTATGACTGTGGTAAACTATCTTCCATTTCTGTGCTCATCAGTAACAGCTTTGTGAAATTATATTGCAGCACTTACCTTACTATTTTTTCTTCTAAAAGGTACAAAAGTAGTTTGTTGCATGTGTTACTACTAAGCAAGGCTTTTTCAAAAGAAAGGATATAGAAATGCAAATATATGCAAATATATAGCATTTTGTTGTTGGTGGGTTTTTGGTGTTTTTTTTTTCCATTTAAAATAGATTAAAGTCTTAAAGGCAAAATCCTGTAATGATTTCTGCCTGGAGAAATCTTTATGACAGTATATGTGCTTCTACTGTACAGCTCAAAATAGAGTTTGGGAAAAATCCTTTGAGACCTAATTTTGATGCATAATGATCTGGTTACACTCCATCCTGAATCCTGAGCAGTCCTGGACATTGTTTCTGCCCGTTATCACTTTCCAACATATTTTTAGACAAATTACCTCTCCTGCTTCAATCAATATCCTTCCTCTGTTTAGACATTATATAGTGCTAAAACGAAAGCTCTAGTTCAGTACATGCATAGTGGTTAAAGTGGTCAGGCTTAAATATGACACAAAAGCTGTTAGTTTTCATCTTCAGCAATAAAGCATCAGTACAATTATTGTTCATTTGCATTTCATCTTCAGCAATAAAGCATCAGTACAACTATTGTTCATTTGCATTTGTTGTTCAGTTAGGGTCAGTTGTAATTACTAAAGGTTGATGTTAAACCAGCTGTTTTTTCTGGATGCTGCTTGTAAGCTGGGGATGACAGCAAGGTGGCACCCAGGAGATGCCCAGGGTGAAAACCCCCTTGTGCCAGAAGTGCCATGAGAGGTCGGTGTGCTCTTGCAAGGGCTTACCTGGCAGTGCCACTAGCTGCCGCAAGGGTTACTGCTGTAAATGGCCCACACTTTGGCTTTGACGGGGCAGAAGCCATTTAACAAAAGCTTCATTGTGTTTTTCCTTCCCCAAACACTGACAGTTTGGTAACAATCACCTCCAGATTAAGGTGAAGGGCTCAGCATGTTCCTATTTGGAAGTCACCATCCTCGGCAATAAAAGGTGCTGGGTGTCCCCTCTATTGTGTGTAAGGTCTCTTGCTCTTTTTCAGCCTTATTTTTTGCATTTTTTTGGTTGTTGTAAGAATTCTGCAAGTACTCACAACACCAAAGATAAGAAATGGAAATGACTGTGCAGGATAATCCTGTTGCAGTTACTGCTCCACACTGAGCCCTTCTCATATATGCTGAAACTGTTTTAGTATGAAACAAGACCTGACATGGTTGAGCTTTTGTTATTTGGTGTACAGGTCTTATTCCCCCAATCTTGCTTCCTTTGAAGGTTGCTGAGCATTATGCATCACTTTATTTTCTTTTAAATTTTAAGCAATAACTTTTAAGTTATTATTTTTAAGGCTTATAATTTATGCTTAATGGATACTACACAATGAACAGCATTAAATGAAATTCCAGACAGTTTGTTTAAGCCTCCATTTTGCAGGTATTTATGAATTTTGTGCAATTTTTCATACCAGATACTTCTGACTTTTATAACACTTAGAGCTTGGATTTAAGCCTGCAAGTCTTTTGAGTCTTTAAAATTGTAGGCATTATGTATGTTATGTACATATGAGTATATAAAAGCAATTACATGCTATTGTTTCTCAAATAACTCAGAGTTACTCTTGGCTGCAATGAAATGAAGTAGTGGCATTACTGGGAATGGTTTTGAAACAAAATTAGTTCTAAATTTGCCAGTTCTCAAGTACCATCATATAAAATTCAATGTGCTAAATTCAATGTGCTCCGTTGACAGTATTCTCCATGAATACTTGGAAATTATCATAATTTCTTACACTATCTTTTGAAAATTGAAATTAAAGAAATGCATTTAAAAAGGATAAACTGAATAGTACAGAAGACAGAAGGACTCGAAATCAAAATAGGGAACAGAATGTACATTATATAAAGAAACAGCTTTTACTGAGGAAATGATAACCTCTATGACTATTCAGTATAAATACTGAGAGAAGAAATTGTTTATATTGAAACTTGCTAGTATTCTGGCTATGAAAAATTCACTTAATTTTAAGTCCTCTGCTAAGAATAGAAATGCCATGCACAGTATGCAGTATTCTGTAAGACTTCTAGAAAGATATTTTAAAGGCCAATTTTGTTTGGAATGCTAGTATTTTCAAAAGAATGCACTGAAAACACTAGTTGTCTGTATCACACAGATGCTGGGGCTTTTCCCAAGTACTCCCTGCTTTCTTATAGCATTTGCTAATCTTTGCTTTCCTGCTTGTAAACTATGAGAGATGTTTGGGGAGAGCAGTGTAGCCATCTCTAGAGTGGCTGCTCAGTATGAGATAAACAGATTTTAATTTAAATATAGACTATAGTTAGTTCTGCTAGAAATAAGTGGTTCACAACTGTGGGTATGAGCCAGAACAGATGTGATCATCTGGTTCTGAGTCACCTGGGACAGTTCCTGCCTGATTTTATGCCTGTGGCCCAAAACAGCAGTGTGAATCATAGGGTTGTTAAGGCTGGAAAAGACCTTTGAGATCATCAAGTCCACCTGTTAACCCAGCACCTCTGTGCTCAGCACTAAACCATGTACTTAAGTGCCAAATGCACACATTTTTTGAGCACTTCCAGTAATGGTGATTCCACCACATCCTGAGCTGCCTGTTCCAATGCCTGACCACCTTTTCAGTAAAACATTTTTCCTTAAATCCAGTCTTGTGCACGATGTGGCGGTGTTTTGCTGGGGGATTGTGGAAAAGCATTGCTTATATGTGTGTGTAGGGTCACAGTGACAGCTGGCTGAACTTCATGTTAACTGGGTGTTAAGCTGATGGGTGAGCTAATTTCTCCTGTGACTTCACCTGCTGTGACTAAAGGCTGATGTCCAGTCATCCAGTGGTCACTCATGCACTGTAATGTCAGATGCTTGTTTAGCCTGAAGAAAAGGAGCCTGAGAGATCTTTCTGCTCTCTAAAGCTACCTGAAAGGAGGGCATAGTGATGTGGGAGTTGGTCTCTTCTCCCAAATAGCAAGTGATAGAACAAGAGGAAATGGTATCAAGTTGTGCCAGGGGAGGTCTAGATTAGAAAAATTTCTTAACAAATTGTGTAGTCAGTCATGCATTAGAACAGGCTGCCCAGGAAAGTCACCTGCCTTGGAGATATTTAAAAGACATGTAGATGTGGCACTTTGGGACATGGTTCAGTGGTGGCCTTGGCAGTGCTGGATTAATGGTTGACTAAGGGATCTTGGAAGTCTTTTCCAATCAATGATTCCATGATTCTCTGATTCTACGCTGCTGCAAGCCCTATAAATGACTACTGCTGCTGGCGGACAAGGTGGGGATTCTACACAGGCAGGAATGAGAGGTGAAGTGGAAGCAGAGTTACTGCTCTTGAACATGCATTTCATCCATACATTTTGACTCTAAATCAGGGAAGGATGCATGGATTTGGCCAAGTGCCAGTCTTCAGTGACAAAAGAGGAATAGCCAACTGACAGCAGAGGCTGTTTGGGGGCAACTGGCTAATGGACCTCCAGCATTATCCAAGATAAAACAAGAAAACTACATTTTCTTGAGCTGTTAATGCATCCTTCTCACACACAGTGATGCATTTGTGTGGAAGTGATTTTGATAATCAAGGCCTGCAATTTAATCTGATAATTTCAGATGTATTGCTTGTATCTGTTTTCAAGTCAGTGCTTTTCTGAAAAAGATACTGTTTCACTGTTTCATTTAAACTGTAAGTATTAGAAGGGAAAAATGGAATTCCATTAGAGTATTAAATATAGAACTGATGGTAATGCAGTGAAAGTAGTTTTAAGACTTTGTTGGTAGACACAAAATGAGCAAACAAAAAAACCCTAGTGTCATGATACTGCATTTATGTAGCCAAAACAAGAGGAGGATTTTACATGCTCTGTAGAATTACAGGTGCTTTATCTGTGAAGAATTGCACTTAAGATGAAGTAATGAGAAAAATATTATTGTAGACTGAATATCATATCAAATGTGTACTGTGCACTGTCAGAACATCTTGTTCGGTTCATGTAAGCAGATAACTTTCTGGGAAACCTTTCCCGAAGAGTTGGATTTTAACTTTCTCACATACAGGCTGTGCCTACTGTAGCAAATTCTACAATCTGGATGATAACCAACAGGACAGGTCTGTGTTAATATAGAATTACTTCTTTTTATAGCTTTACATATATATATTCTTATAATAGGATTTCCAGCAGCTTTGTAAGGTCAGTAAATCATTCAAGAAGCTGGAAAAATGAATCTTTGGTTGTATTTCCAACTACGTGTTACATATGCTTTGTGGAAGACAGTCTTTCTCTTAAGGAGCTGTGATATTTATTAGACATAGGAGTTTTTCTTAATACCTCAGAATAAACAAAGTTGACACCATAAAAATAAGCATAATTTGTAACTATCTGGTACTTCTTATCTCTGTTGAAGTGTGACCTACAACCATTGCTTTTTGGTTGTTCTTCAGCATAAATCAAAGAGGTAGCATTGTGTATGAGGCAGTGTTTATTTACTGAGGGCTCACTTTAGAATAGAAAAGTAGTGCCAGTCTGGCCATCCCACAGATGTGTCATCTTAGGGTGAAAACCCACTCTGCATATGAAGTTTTTGTGACACATTAATGCCTAGTGACAGCTTAGGCACTTTTGCACATAAATAGATTTGCTGGTGTCATGGACTTTACTCTTGCTCTGCAGTGAAAGACATTGATCTCAATTTGTTCGTCTGTGCTCTTTTTTTTCCCAGGGTGTCCATCCATTGGTTTAATTTAAGACAATTTTCTAGAAATTCTTTAATCAATACCTTTTATTTTTACAACCCTCAAAACCAGGATTTATTCCAATGTTTGTAACAGAATTTGAGACCTTCGTACATTGAGTCATTCTCAGACTTTGAATTTTCTATGTGTTATTATTAGGTACTGTACTGTTGCTTGGACAACACAATCATGTACAGAAAAGCTTGCAGCAGACCAAAGTTGGTATTTTTAGGCCATTGTAATAATTCACAGCAGCTGAAATTCAAAGAACAACAAGTGTTAACTACAGATCAAAGTGTTGCATGCACTGAAGTATTGAGTTCATAGATTCAGTTGGCAGTGGATGACTGAATATGGATCCCCCCAGTTTTATATTCTAAGGCAAATTCTTATATTTGCCAAGGCATGAGTGGCTTGAGAGATGTTTACAAAATCTGTCTTTCATTAACAATTATTAACTCTTCTTCATTGCTAATTCATCCTCAGCTTTTGCTTAAATGCCTACAGAACGTTATGGTGGTGTTAGTCATACTTTTTAAAGAAAAACCTTAAGAAAAAGACCCAATGCACTTTGAAGAATTTCTTTCCAAATGTTTTCATTCTGAGATATATCAACTTCATTTTATACTTCCTCTGCCACTAAATCTCATGTACAATTGGAAGAGGAATTGGTTAAGAAGAACAACTTCCTTACCGTGAGCATTTTGCTGAGCATGTATCATATCAAATTGGGTTGTTAGAGCCTGAGGTTCAGATCTTAATCAGAAATACTACAAAGTAGTCTGTTCTGGATAGAATTTTGTTCTGCTTGATAATACGTACTTCTGCTCAGCTTTCTTGCACTTGTGTCAGCCCTTTCTGGGTGTATCGGGATCAGGGGATGTTGGGATCTTTTTCTTCCCCTGAAAATCAAGTGAGGTGAAAGTCTGAGCTGTTTGGAGAATCTAGCTGTGTAATTACTGTTAAGAGATTGTCGGTGTGCTTGATAGTGATAAAGTGTAGAGGACTTAATTTCAACATAGCATGAATTTATAGATGAAGCTTTAGGAGAAATAGAAGTTCCTGTACCAGGCAATGAAAACCTTTGCCCTTTGGTAATTGATGCTAAAAATAAATAAAAATTACCCAGAACTTAAGTAAGTTATTTTGCACTGCTGGGTAGAGAGAATTATTTCTATTTTTGGAGGGTATCTACCTATGCATTGCATTTGAGTTTCCCCACACTGTCTGTGACAGCCAGAGCTCACTGTTTCTCCCTGTGTTTCAGCACCCAAGGACAATGAAGAGCGTGTGTTCCGGGAACGGATGCGCCCCAGGAAGCGCCAGGGAGCCGTGCGGCGCAGGGTGCATCAGGTCAATGGACACAAGTTTATGGCCACCTACCTTAGACAACCAACGTACTGCTCACACTGCAGAGACTTTATATGGTAGGGAGTGACTTTGGCTTTGCTTTCTTTGCTGCTTTCAGCTGGGGAGTTAGCATAACTTCTTGTTCCTGAAGTGAAAATGGTAGAGAGCAGTAGTTCTTTTCCTCTTTATTTTGACATTAGGCTGTCACCAGTGTTGCAGATGATAATAGGAACCTGTTAAACTCCCATCACAAATGTTAGAATTTGTTGTATTTGTGGTTTTTCTCTTTTGAGCCACAAAGTTCCATATTTCCCTATCTAATGCACATTAAATTCCAGGTAGACAGCCAGTCTAGCATTATGTAAGTGCCTAAGTGTAGATTTAGACTTAATATGAGACATTTACATTCTGTCAAGATGACAGAATTCTTCGTTACATGCTTAACAATCACTCCTGTACATCCTACTGAAGTTAATGGAATATGGGTGTATTATACTTCTAAGGATACAGGGATTTCTGTGCTCAGTGTACAGTGTCTTTATTATTACAATGTACACCAGGAACTCCCTTTTAGAAATTATTTACATTAGTTTTTTTAGTATTTGAAATTTACAGACAGGGAGAAGTGATGGAGCCATTCAGTTTTCAGTTATTTTTCATCAATTCCTGATGTTTTCCAAAGTGACCTAGAGATACTGGTTTACACCTAAGATCTGATGTTATCCACAGTAAATCTTTCTTAGGAGTGTGTAATGAATCAGTCTTTCCTAATGTAAAACAATGTGAAATGTGCATGAACTCAACTGCATTCCTCTAAAAAGTGCCTGGAGGTTAAGGCTTTAGCTTGGCTAAGGTGATTACAAGCAATATTGAGAAATGCAATCTTCTGTCTATTTAATGGTCTGCTTGATGATGATTTATCACTTTGTCCCCTTTCCATGCACCTTTTGGCTTTGTCTATCTCACTATAGAAAATGTGTCTGTACTTCTGACTGCCTACATGGTCTGTTATCCTTCCTGTCACCTCTTAGCAGCTGAAATGTTTCTACTTTGAACTGATCTCAGTCTAGGCATGCAATTGTCAGATGATTGCTTAGAAGCTTTTCTTTAAACGTGTGCACATTCAGGAAAGGGAGAGAAAAATGTTTTTATTTTAAAAAAATATTTCCTCTTTGTTTTCTAAAACACTTTATTATTTTTCAGGGGTGTAATAGGAAAACAGGGATACCAATGTCAAGGTAAGAGAAATTCTACATAAGGGCAGTTTAAATATATTTATTATGTGATATAAGTAATCAGATATTTTTATCAGGCATTATATATGTACAATGCTAAGAATTTGGCACATGATGATCAGAATAAGTTTGTCTCAACAAGTATACAATCTTTGCACCAAGTCACAGTAATTTTTTTTCGAAACAATTTCGAAACAGTTTCGAAACAGGCATCCTATATGAAGTAGGAGCTCAGCTAACAGCCCTGAATATCAGATCCCAGATCTCTTAACATATGGTTCCATCTAGGGAACCATACCTGCAGATGTTGGCTTCTCCATTTTTCAAGTCTTGCATTTTAAAATTGAGAGCTCTTTATTCTGCTTAACATTCTATGTTTAAAAATTCCAGGTAATTGCAAAGACTGTAATTTAAATAGATGAGATAATTATAGAGGTCATCATTAGAGAAGGTTATAGCAAGGACTGCACAAGTGCTTCATTTTCATCTCCCATTTTTCAACTCAATTGCTTGTACTCCTACTTTTTTATGCAATCACCTCTTGGGATGATGTGTTAGTACTTAGTTCTCATCTAACAAGTAGAAACCATTGAGTTAGTGATTTTTCAGTTGCAAAAGACTAGATGAAATTTCATTTTAACTAAGTAGATGCCTTTTTCTTTATAGAACTTTACATGCTATAGTAAGAATTACTGTATTAACACTCTGCTGAAGTACCTTGACTTCTGATATAATTTTTTTTCTTACAATGACAAAAACTGGAGAAAGTGTAATTCATTACTTCACTTTGAGGATTTTTACTTTGTTTCATGACCTTGAAGTCTATGGTATGATAGATGTAGTAATTGTTAATCTTCTCTCTCATATCTGAAAGTGTTATCCATTGATTAAGTAATCAGGATGTATATTGGCAAGGCATTTTTGCCTCCTGAAACCTTTTACTGCTACCAACATATGATAATGTATTACAGAAAGAATGTTTGACTTCTTTTTTTTTTCTATTCTTTTGACTTTTACAGTGAGTTATCTTTATGTCTGTTTTCCTGTGGAAGTTCTTTAGACAGGAATTGTTTTTGCTATTGTGTCTCATGCAACATGGAGATCATGGACTTCATCAGATAAATAAATCACATATGTAAAAATCAAGAAAAATGCAGATAACATTTCAGAAAGTAATTTATAGTTTTATAGATGAGATATTTGGCAGATATGCATTAGTTATCTTAAAATTCTTTGGTCTTTTGAAAGTCCATTATCTTCTCCCTTTGTAAACCAGCTTATTTCATAGGACTCACCAAGTCACCACCAGTCACTTGCACACTTTCAAATCCCAGTGGTTCTAGTCTTCTGAGACCAGACTTCTGCTTTAAATTAATCATCATGAAAACTCATTCTTTTATCTGTTTTTGTCTTTCTAGTTTGCACTTGTGTAGTTCACAAGAGATGCCATGAACTTATAATAACAAAGTGTGCGGGCTTAAAAAAACAGGAAACTCACGATGAGGTAAATGTTTATAAAATAATTTTTCTAAATAAAATTCTGTCTTTGATCTGTTCAAAGTAGTATCATCTCCTCTGTTTAATCAATAGATGCTGCAGACTTTTTTGTGGCCTTCTGGTCATTTTGTGGTGTAGCATTTACTTTGGAATGCTAGATTTTCATCACAGTTTCATTTACATGGGAATTATCATACAGAAATTTATTTCTAATTGCTATACTTTCTATAACATCTGAGCTCAAAGCTTCGAAGAGGTCTTTCCACTCGTTTTAATTTTTAACGTTCTCTCTCCATTTCTGAGTTAATACAAATCTTGTCAGTTTAGTTCAGAGGAAGCAGGCTGGGATCTGTCATTCTCCTGGCTGCATTTTGTGTGGCTGAGCCATCAGCAGCTGATAGGAGAGCTGGGATGCTCAAGTGGGTATCTGGCACCAACATAAAAGACTGACCAAAATTTGCATGCAAAGTCTCACCTCAACAAAGACTGCATCCAAACTGTCAAAATGTAGTTATGTTTTTTTAAATAGTTTTAGCCCTCAAGTATAAACAGCAAATGCTTTTTCTTACACAGAAGTTTTTGGTTTGTGCTTCAACAGTAAAGCAGATGTATGCTCACTGTCCTGTTGTTTTGTGCAACAGCAAGGGCCTGCTGTTTCTCACCATAGGATTAGGTGAGGTGGGTGATCACAGTTCCTTGGCCACATAGAAAAACTATATTTCTTAATTTCATTATTTAAAAACCTATATTCATATGATTGAAAAAGCCTAGCTTTAAGTTACAAATGGGGGTTGTATGTAACAGGGCAGTTTTAATCTATTCTTTCAACTTCAGCGTGGGTTTGACTGAGGCACTAACTCATTATCGCATTTTCCCTGTGCAATGCACTGGCATTTTCCTTATTGGAACCATCCTGTAATATCTGGTTCACAACAACATTTTACATCCAAAATGTGATCACATGCATACAGTTTTGATAAAGGACTGTGCTGGGCTAGTGCTGGTTTTGTGTAGTACTCACAGGAAGACGCAAAGTCTTGTGCAGGTTTATATTCCCAGGCTCCAGACTGGTGGAGGCTTGCATACTTTGCTGATACTCTCATTGTTTAGAAGGGGTACTAGATCACTGGACAAAAGCCAGCGCTAATAGAAAAGGGAAGGAAAAACATAAAAATAAATCTCCTGCAATGCAGTGGCCACTATAAAAACTTACCAATGACATAATTAATTAGTAAGTAATCATACCTCAGAATCCCTGAACACAACAGGTTATCCTTGTCATTATCATAATCCAAAGAAGAGTGGGATATGAAAAGGTAAAGGGTTTATGATATATTTCTTTCTCTTAGTCCTGTATTAGTTTGGTGTCCTGCTCCTAAAACAATTGGGAGTGACTTCCTTGCCTTCCACATTAGAGATCTTTCCTGATAGCTATGTATTTGTTGTTCCCAAAAGTACTAGGAAGTAGACTTCAGTCTTTATCTTTTGGACAACAGCAGCTCTTCCCCCTCTTTTCCCCAGATAAAGTAGTGAAAAGAATTCTGGGGTTGGAGTATATCTAATGCAACAGTCATCATCTGAGCACAGACCTATTAAATCTCATTTGAATTCTGTGTGGTTTCAAAATGTAACAGGGCCACAGCATACACTGATTGCAAAGAAATTGTTTAAAATGAAATATGCTGTGCTGTCCTTTTTCAGCAAGTGGGATCCCAGCGTTTCAGCGTCAACATGCCTCACAAGTTCAGCATTCACAATTACAAAGTGCCCACCTTCTGTGACCACTGTGGTTCATTGCTCTGGGGTCTTTTGAGACAAGGTTTACAATGCAAAGGTAAGGCAACACTTGTGAGCTTTTCTCTTTCTTTGTGAGTGACTTGTAGACTTGGAAACACTTCAAGTTACTATGTCATCATGTACAGAAATAAAAAGAAAGTAAGTAGTGGACCAATGTAAGGATTTCCATCATGGTTAGAACGTGGTCCTTTACTCTGTTGGCTACACCAGTCAGTAACAAATGCAGAGGTAAGATGTGAAGAAACACATTTTGCACTCACTCCTGGGTAGGTTTATTGCCACACAGGATTTTAGAAGTTAACAGAAAATGAGGAGCATGACAATTTACATCCCTTCAGTTTATATGCCTTTTGTGGTTTTGGTTTGTTAAACTTTTTAAACATCAATATTCCAGCTACTTTTCCCTTTAATGCCATCTTCAAAAATTGCTATTATGTATTAGCTAGAATAGTTAGAACCAGTCCTGTGTGCCCATGCAGAATATGAGGTATTCTGATACCCAGCTAAATCATCCTTTGTAGGATGGTCTGCTTAGCCTTTCTGTTCCAGAAAATTAAGGATTCATTATGTTCTGCCACATAAGGGCTATGCACTCTGTACAGGACCTGTGTGTGAAAATACAGCTGGAAGGTGCATTCATGTAATTTTAGTTGTCAAAAATGTTTGGTTTCATATCTCATTGTTTCAAGCATCTATGTAATGGGTGAGAAAATAGTACAAACAATTGCAAAGTAAAGTAATATTTTAGAAACAGTTAATAAAATGCTTCAATTAATGGGTGGAAGGAAATGATGTCATGAAGGAAATGATTATCAGATTCTTGGGAAGTGGTGCCTAGTGGAATGATAAGCATTTCCATTTTGTTATACCTTATGAATGGGTAGGTCCATCTTCGCAAATACAAAAATCATGTAATGTACACCTCTCAACAGCAGAAGCATGGAGTCCCACATATATGTATAAATATGTTGTCTATGAAATGCATCCTTTGCAGTACTTAAGATGACACATAACTATAGGTGAAGGTCAGACCTAACGTTTTATGTCACAAGCTCTAAACTCTGCTACTTTGCTGCTATTGAAGTTTTTGCTCAAATGCTATCTAAATTATGGTAGAGATGCATTGAGTGAAAACTTTTCAATTAAACCTGGACCTTTTTCTCTTTGATTTTTTTTTTAACCAGAGCTATAGCATCTCTTTACCTAATCTGTGCATTTATGAGTTCTCTTTCATATTCTTACTCAAGTATCATACTGTTCATTTGCTCTTAATTACTGTTTCTTATACATGTGCATTTACTGTGTAGCAGATGCATAGAAACATTAGTAGAGAGAGCCTACGTTACTTTCTCCATGTTCATAAAATTATTGCCTATGAAAATGCAGTGTTCTCTGCATGAAATGTAGAACTCACCTGAACTGAAAATGTCATTTTCTCTGTGCTTGGTTTTCTCTTTAACAAGTGCTGAGTGACTCCCTTCTTCAGAGCTGTACTTCCTTGCCCAGTGTGGTTAGTAACACCATGAGATTTATTCTTCTTCATGTTTTTTTCACTGTTTATTCCTGTGCATCTTTTTACAAAATGTGTTCATGAAGTTGGACTGTACAAATTTTTCTTGCTATTTCAAGCACTTTGGTTCCTCCATGCCCACTTTTATGGCTCCTAGCTCAAGCATTTGTTGCTGAGGTTTTGTCACTGAATACACATTCATTGAAAACACCATGTTTAGCATTTTCTTTTTGCTCTTCTTGTGAGCTGAAGCGTACTTAAAAAGGAAAGGCACCAGCTTTCTGAAGTGTGTGGTTATGGCCAGATCCAGTGCCTGGGTATAGACTCAGAGGCAAATGGGCTTTTTTTCCTTAGGGGTTGTAAAGTGAAAGCTGCATTGATAAAAAATATAATGAAATGTAAATTTATAAATACACTTTTTAAAGATTTATTTTCTCTAAAAAGTAAAGAGGTGAGGAATTTGAGCAATTGAACTTTAATCTAGCATTTAACCACGCTGACAGCGGTGCTCTCTTCATGCCTTGCTCCACGAGAGGGCACTGTAGTCTCAGATAAAATGTCATCTGCTCCCAACAAATCCACGCTCCTCGAGTNAAATCCACACTCCTCGAGTCTTGAAGGAGCTGTGTTCTTGCCTCTGCCCCATAATCTGTAAGCAAAGTAACCTTTTTTTTTCCTCCTCATATTAATATAATAGTTTCAGGAGGTTTAGGGGAAAGAGCTTAGTAACTGGATTGCCGAATAAATAAAGCAGGTGTTTACCCCTTAATTTTTATTAAAACTTAAAGTGCTGTCAGTTTTACAGCTGCCAACATTAGAAGTTAATCTACTTCAGTAGAATAGAGTAAAAAGAAATAATACATAGGGATTTAATGTTGTGATTTCTGTAGTGGACTGTAAAAATCCAAGCTCTGAAGGACTTTTCTTCTAATTCAAATTATATTTAAGAGTTACAGGATCATTTGATATTTTCATTTGTTCCCATGTCTGTTCTGGGTACTGTGTGAAAATACTGTTCTACATTATCATATTAGAACAATGATAATGAGGTTAATAACTTTATATTAACATTGAAGTATGCCTTTAGATCCAGCTAAGTATTTTCCTACTCAGAATGTATTTATTTGAAAAAGTTATTGGTAGATCAAATAAGATCTGATTTAGGTAAGGCAAATGCATGCCAAAATAGTATTTAGTTCACTGTATTACTTTATATTTCATTGCAGTTTGCAAGATGAATGTACATCGACGCTGTGAAACAAATGTGGCACCAAACTGTGGAGTGGATGCTAGAGGCATAGCTAAAGTTCTTGCAGATCTTGGAGTCACTCCAGATAAGATCACTAATAGTGGGCAGAGGAGAAAAAAGGTAATTTTACTATGGATTGTCACATTTAAAAAATGAAATAAGTATGACTGCATTGTAACTTTATTAGTTGGGGTTCAATCCTACTCAAATGACTTGCACAATAATTTTCTAAAAGTCAGCAGAGACCTAAGACTT
>VZTN01001101.1:1075-25838 GCA_013400515.1 Erpornis zantholeuca | reverse complement strand
AATGTTCCATCCCATCCCTGACCTTGCTCCAATTTGTCAATGTCTTTCTTGCCGTGAGGAGGAACCCAGAATGGGATGCAGTACCCCAGATGTGATCTAATAAGCACTGAGAAGGAATAATTGCTTCCTTGGTGTTCTGATGGTAACCCTTTTCACACAGCCAAGGATGCTGTTGGTCCTTACAATTCGCACAGCGCACAGCTGGCCAGTATTCAGCTTACTGCCTGCCAGAGTCCCTAAGTCCTTTTCCACAGAGCTGCTCCTGCTCTTGGCTTTCCTCAGACAATATTATTCAGAAGGTTTTTTCATCCCAGGTTTACTTGTTGAATTTAGTGAAGTCTGGGTTGGCCCTTTACTGCAGCCTGTCAAGGTCCTACAGACACAACTCTCTCCTTGAGCACACTGACTGATAATATTATCACCAACTTGATATTATCTGCAAACCAGTGCTCCATCACCCCTTCCTGCCCACTAGTATTTCAATTCTGAAGGTCAGAAGGGTTAAATTGTTGATAACACTTGAACAGCAAAGACAAAATGTTTTAAGTTAGAGGCATTTGTTTGGGGAGGAGTCTTCGGATTGGAAGATTTTTCTTAAAGTTGTACCACTAATTGGTGGTTCATATCTATTTGTTATAAACGATCCTAGCAAGAAATAATACATGAACAGAAAAAACAGTAAAGCAGAATCTCTGCTTCCAGCATCAAGGCGTCTCCTCTGTTTATTTCTCTTTTTTTTACTACATTGCTTCTCTGCTAGGTTTAAAACTACCCAACCATCTGCTACTGTTCTTGGCTTTTAGGGTCACCAACTGTTGCATTGCCAAGTCAGATCTTCAAGTTTTTGTTCACTAGCAGTTTTGAAGCTGATAAGCATAGATGTGATTTTACAGGGCACACTGGTGAAGAGTTTTAAGTGTGATTTTCTGAAACTTTCTCAGTAGTTGCCCCTCTTTAATGACAGATTTGATTGAATTCCCACTTGCTTCAGATGCAATAGAGTTAGGACAGGGAAAAAAATCCTGCACTATATGAACACTTACAGTATTCATATTACTCATCTGAGAAGACAGATGTGACACTGGACAGGAAGCTGAGCCAAATAAGCTTCCTATAAAATTTTTGTCTCATTCATTTCAGAGCTTGGAATAGTAAATTGCTATTGTAACCTATTATCACTGGGTGTGTTCTGGGCAGCTGGAACTATTCATTAAGACTTATCTCCTTATTCTCAGCCATAAAGGAAAACAGGGTGACAGAATACGGTGCCTAGTAAATAAAGGAAGGTGGAATCTAGTCTTTGGGATTTTTCATTACATGATTTAGTTGCTTATTCACTTGCACATTAATTTTATATAGGTAAACCAGCACTCTGGTTGTTTCATTGAATTGATAGCAACAGAAATAGGAGTAGTGTATTGGGAAATGTGAAGTCCTTTCTGTCCCTCCATTTTCCATCATATGCTTGAAAGGGCTACTGCCCAAACTTGTATTTCCCACATTGGGAATTTTTTCATGCAGATTCCTTGCAATGTGTTTGCAGCCTTTGGCCTAAGCAGTTTCCATTGGCACAGATAGCTGAAATGAGAACTTTGAAATGGCCTCAGAATAAACAGAGAATGCTGGTTTCTTCTCCAGCTATAGTGACTCTAGAAGAGTCCAATCTGCCTCTCTGAGTTCAGAGTAGGGACAATATGAGAACTAATCATTCCAAAGTTCATGATGTACCTTTCTTTCTCACAAGGATAAACACTGCAGAACATTATTCTTGGTAGTTGATTTCATCCACTGGAAACTTGACAGAAGCCAATTACACATCTGAGAAAACTTTTCATCAGAGACATATGACCAGGTCTTCTCTCAAGATACTAATCTGCTGTTGATTTAATAGTGTGTTTCTTTCTTCCTCCTGTTCTTAGTTGGCCTATTTAGTTCCTGTTTCTGTACTCAGTAGGTTATGTCCCTGTCCCTCTTTGGTTGGGCCTTGCCTGCAGTGTTTTAGAGAATCTAGTTAATTCAGGTCACAAAGCTTGTGTTCTGGAAACAACTAATTGCCTTATTAAGCTGGTCTCTTTTGTGTTTCTGTCCCTTAAATTTGGTGCAGTGCTAGCAGTTTTCAGAATGCAGATCTTGAACATTGAGTCCCCTTTGGATCCTATTTGACATTTTCTGCAAATAGATAAGTGTTCTCTTCAGGTTGCATCCTCATTATTGTATTTTTCTGCGATGTAGATGTGTTTTTCTTTTACACTAACAAATGCAATTGTCTCTCAAGATCTGTGTTCAATACCATGTTTGTATGTCAAGTAGTCCTTCAGGTAGTGACTCAGCACAAACTGTCCATGGCTACATGGCTTATAAGAACAGAATAATAAGTACTTCAGCCAGGAACCTCTTGTGCTAGAAGGATGAACATTACTCGCTCAAGGATCTGTTCTAGTGTTGCATGCACTCATGAAGGGAATATTTTTTTAATATTCTTTGCCTACACTGTCCTTAAACATCACCTAACCAACTGTTTTAAATCCATAGGTAGAATCTCTGGCTACATCCTGTCCAGAAGAACTGCAAAAAGGAAATGTACTAGCCTGGCCGGATTTCCTGCCAGGAGTTGTTGGAAGAGTGAAGATAGATTACAAAAGTATCTTTTGTGCTGGTTAGAACTTTATTTCCTAGAACCCATTTTATCCTGAACAATACCATAATACCCTTCCATGGGGTCAACTATGCTAGCTTGTAGCCTTTGCCCTACTAACCTTGAGTAAACTATTTTGATAATTTGACAGTTAGAACATGCAGTCCTTCATTCCTCGAATTCCAGGGGTTTGTCACAAAAGTTCATTGAAATCTCTGACAAAGATTTATTGCTTCCTGAATTGAGATGGAAAGAGAGTGAAGACAGCATTGAATCAGAAAAAAATTTTCCCACCTTTTATTTTGAGAATAATTGTATGGTATTATATACTATAAATGTACCTGCTGCCTCCTTGCTTCTGTTCCTGCAGATTCCTTTTCTGATTTTATATGCTGATGATTCTCAAAACCCTTTGGACCCAAGCGGGATGTAGCATGCATAACATTTCCCAAAGCTTTTTCCTGGATAAACTTATATGGGATCAAACAATCACATAACCAATTTACTCATTTCAGCACCTAGTTGTATCTCTTACTGTATGCATGTATTTTGTCCACAGATTGTCCACCTTTGCAAGGATCCATACCACATCTGCGGGCCTCTTCTGCTGATTTAAAGCCAGGATCAAAAGTGAGCCTTTCCTGCGACCCAGGATTCCAGATAGTAGGAAACTCTGTTCAGCACTGCCTTAACCTGGGACAGTGGACACGGCCTTTTCCCCGCTGTGAAAGTGAGTTGTCTCAGTGGGCTGGCAGGATTAGGAAACCCTAGCATTTATTTGGAACCTATCACTATTCATGGCCTGTTTATTTGTGCAGCTGTCGTGCACTTGAATCCATCCATGCTACAGCATATACATAGATGCTTAAACCTAAACTCAGGTTTTGCTGAGCAGAAACTATATCATGATCAGGTTCTTACTGGTTTCTCAGTTTCTAACACCCATGGGAGAAATTTGTCCACTTGGATCACCAATCCGGTACTTTCCTCCCCATTGGCATCAGGAGTGCGGAAGATGCACAGGAAATGCTAGAATATCTCTGTGATTTTTAAATGTCACTGAGACTGTCTAGTTTGAAGCAGAAGCCTTGACTTCAGTAAGTTAAGAACTAATTTCTTTAAAGGCAGCAGATACTTCTGTTAGGACTTGGCAGAGCTCCAAGATTTACAGGCTTTCTTCAAAGAAACTGAGCTGTATGCATTCTGGCCGCCAAGTTTCTTTTGATTGTATGATTCCTGCTCCTGCCTTCTCCTTTCCTTTGGTCCTCCTCTGTTGTGACTGCACATATGACTGCAGTTGCTTGTGTTGGAGCTGGTTACATTTTCTATTTCAGCAGAATGGTAAATTAGCTCCAGAAGTGTAGATATTGCATAATCACAGAATTTATATGTAGTTTGGAGAAAATTGTCAAATTTGTTAAAAATGCCTTTAAAATAATTTGATATAGATTTTAATGTCTTCCTCTTTATTTGGTTGTTAATAGCACAAGTCCACAATCTTTCTCATCTTCTATGTAAAGAATAGCACGCTGGTGAGGATTTACCCAAAAGCAAGTCCTGCTGGGCAGAAGGAAAGTTCCCTGGCAGAGACAGCTTTGGACTTTTTTGGTGTCTGATCAGTGACAAACCACCAGAATCCTGATAGTTGTTTCTGATGTCTCTATGTTGGGCCAAGCAGTTTCACCTGCCGAGCACAGAACTCAGAGCAGGGCTGACCTGCCACAAACAGGCTGAGGGAAGGAAGGCCAGACTCACCCACTGGCCTTTACCTTCAGTGTACTTGTTCCACTAGTACCTGATGAATGAAAGTTGCTTGAAGATACCTCTTTCCTGCATAGTGAACTGCAGGTTTATACTAGTGCTGTAGGCCTGAGAAAGTACTGACTGAATCAGGCTCAGTGGAATCACTGTCTTAACCCACTGGTATCCTTTTCCTCTTGCTGGTGCTAAATACTCCCAAAACGACAGATGCCTGTGAGCCTGTCTTTGTTACGGCAGCTCTGCAGCTCTATTCCTCCACAGCAAGTACTTGGCTTCCATTAATATAGGCTTTCTACTCTTGTTGTTATATCCTTGCACACAGTTAGGGAGCAAGGACTGGCTATAAGCCATGTAGCTACAAAGATGAGCTGTGTAGCTGTTGGAATAAGTTCATGCCTTTTTGACTGAGATAAAGATGCAGAGAAGCAGCTCTGCTTGAGTAAATAAAAACCTCTGGCAGGCAGGTACAGGGATGCCTTCTGCTGGCACAACTGGAATCAGATGGGCTTATTTACTAATAAACCCATTATTATAAGTCAGTCTAAGAGATGCCCCAGTTCTATGTGAGGTCAGTTCCAATCTCTCCATCATTCATGCACTGCCCAGTCTCAGACCAGTATAGTAACTCTTAGCAGTCTCTGCTAGCTACTACAAAGTTACTCTGTAACTACTACCTACAAGTTTACTCTGTAAACTTTGCAAAGTTTAAACACAATAAGACTGAGCTTGCTTTTCAGCAAAATGAAATAACAACAACATTCAGCAAGGCAAACTCAGTTTTCCTTTTTCTTTATAACTCACCAAGGATTCTGAATCTGATTTCTTATCAGAAGTGTTCTGTGACTGAAAGGCATCTGTTCAGATCTCAGCCACAGATGTCTCCTCCAAAGCTAGCAAAATTTTCTTAGCATGAACTGAAGAGTCCTGCTAAGTCTCTTATTGACAAACACCCACAAAACAAGACCTTCCACTAGACCTGGAATCGAGTAGCTGCTTCAGAAAAGGACTGAGCCCTATTGCTAATGGGATTGTGCAGCTGCAGAGACAAAATGCGGTAGTGGCTCTCATGTGGAATTATTCTGAAGATGATCTGTGTTTGCTCTGCTAATGCCTGTGCCCCCTTTTCACCCACATTGCAGGAATCAGCTGTGGAGTGCCTCCAACTTTAGAAAATGGATTTTATTCAGCTGAGGACTTTTTTGCTGGCAGTACTGTTACCTATCACTGTAACAGTGGTTACTATTTGTTGGGAGAATCCAGGATGCTCTGCCTGGACAATGGAGGCTGGAACAGCATTTCACCATCTTGCCTTGGTAAGGTGTGCCATGCATTTGGCTGCATGCACTGACATCTTAATTTCTCCTGTGCTCTTAGGTTGGAGTGAACATTCAGTCTGAAATTGCGGAGGCTGACCACTGTCCCAGAATCATAATCCAAAATATTCACTTTTCTGAAATACCATGCTTACGTGAAACCAAAACTACATTCTGCCACCTTTCTCTGTCCATCCTCTTGTATGGCCCACATCCTGCATTTATCAAACATGTATAAAATTTCATACATAATAGGTCTGCATTGCACTCTCAGCCTCTCTCCTTCCATGTCCTGCAATCCTTGCATTCTGTGCTTTTTACCTGTGCATTTTGTTGTGCTTCAGCAGGCTGGCTGTGTGCCATGCTCTCTGTCCAGGTGCTTTTAAGACATTTCACACATGGAAATTGTAGTATTTAATATGGAATTTACTCACCTGAAGACAGTAGATGCTGCACAGGATCTCTGGTTGAGTGATACGAAACGTACTGCGTAGCACAGTAGAAACAAAATCAAGTTACAAATACAGCAATTGCAATACACAATTTGGGTACATTTACAACGTTTCCCATTATCAAGCTCTATAATATGTTCACCATCATGACATTGCACATCCCCAGTAGCTGGGAATGAATGTGTGGGTTAAGGTCAGCTCAAGCCCCTTGCTAGTTGTCTGATATTTATACCTCATGTTGACCTGAGCCACATATTCATTTCCACCCCTCCATGCTGGTCTGGCTAACTCAGGAAGACATTCACACTCTTTAATGGACTCAAGGAGAAGCATTTACAGTGCCAGTTGATCCACTCAACTCTTAATTGATGTTTATCTAAAAGAAAGGCCACCTTACTGTCTCATTAGTCCCTAAGCTTCATGGGCAGATCACCTTTGCCCATGTCCTCTGAGCCTTTCTCCACTGTGGGGTTTTTCTGGTGAGTCACACATGCCTGCCAGCAAGCAGCTGCAGCATCGAGAGGGCTGGGAGTGCACTTGTGGATGCAGTTCAGTGGCCACACCGTAGCTTACTTCCTGGTCAGCTGGGTCTGATGGACCCAGGTGCAGTGGCACAAGCTGAAAGGTGAGACAGGCTGGCATTGTATGATGTACAGAGGACTAGGTACCACTGGTCTTGCAGGGCCATGTCTCCAGCAGACCCCTGCTGGGATCCACTAGCTGGTTGTACTTGGGTTGCTGCAGTCTTAGTCATGCCTCAAATGGGAGTTGCACAGTAAAAAACTGGCAAGATTTGTATTTGATTTGACTCCTAAGTCTTGGTAGGTGTGGCACATAATTTTTTCAGTCAAGACAAGCAAAAGAAAAGCCAACAGTCTTGTAGTTCTGCCAAAATTCACTTTGGAGTAGGATACATCTGGTTTCATAGCATCCTGTCCAGCAGCACTCCTTCAGAACATACAAACATCATCACAGGTGTTTCAAGGCTGTCCAAATAGTTCAACCCCTATGCAGTAGGAGTCATGATGTTCAGAGTGAAAAAGCCTGTGCCCCACCTTCCAGCTTGCCTTGTCTCTCCAAAAGCAGAGTAATGGGAAAATGAAAACAAGAGTGGATTTGTCTTCGTGACCCACCATTTAGCTTTCTAACTCATGCTTCAGGGTGGTGCTAACAAAGCCTGGTACATCTATGCCCCTTGGCATTCCTTTTGTTCATTAGAGTCTGATTCACAGTGTACTTTCACCTCATTGGAAGTCTCTTGCCTAACAAGATATTACAGAAGAAGCAGTCATTCCAGTTCTGCTGTGGTAGCCCTTTGCATTCTCCTGGTACTTGTGTAATTGGCAACTGTTTTGGTATTAATATGCACTTGTCATCCTGCATGTCAGAAAGGAACTCCTTTTCTTTTCAATGTGTTGTGGTCTTTTCATGCTGATCAGACTCATCCAGCAGTGAAGATGCACTAAATTGTCTTGCCTTTTTAACCAGTGTGGTTTTTTTTCTGGAAACGGGCAAAGAACCCAAGCTGTGTTATCTGCATGGTATACCTGGATCAACAGGTGTCCTGCAGCAGGGCATTTAGATGAAGATTTGTTCTGATGCCTTAAAGTGGCTACCTGAAAACAGAGGCTAGACACGATTAAGACAATTAAAGCAGGTATTTGTTTGAAGGACCTTCAAAAGTACACCCTGGGCAGTCAAAAGCCTCCAAAATGCACATTAGGTCATGGGGTTTTCACACTTTTATAAGTTTGGTCCATTTGCATATCAGGCTTAATTCTCCAATTATAATTTCAGGTAGTAATGTAATTACCCCAAGTTTACTGCCCCTGTCAGAGGCTTTAGTTTACATATTTTGGGGCAAGGCACAACAAAGTGTCCTTGAAGTGCAAACCTAGAGAGGGTTTGTTATGTCTAACCAGCATGAGAGGACAGCAGCTAACAGGCTGTATGAAAATTCAGAGTTACATACTAAGCACTACAGGATTTGAAAAATATAAAAGCTAAAACCTAAGGCATCAGTTCTACCTCTCTATAAGTCTGAAACATTTATACAGAGAATAATCCCTGATACCAGCACTTTTCAATTAGATACTTTGACTCTGCAATTTTGACTCATTGTTCATATACCAAGGACATTTCCTTCCTGTCAAGATTAAAAGATTCCATAAGATATTCTGGAGTGAGGGATTTTTTTTTTTTTTGATTTTTTTTTTCCTGCATTTTAATCCATACCTGGATTAAAATTTATCAGTTGGGATTTTTAGGTGCTATTATCATGTAAGTAGTTAATTATAATAACTAATATATTTTGAAGTAATTTTAACTTTTCTGGCAACCGCAGGCTCTTTGAGGCCTAGTCTAACTCTCTTCATCAAAGATGAGGTTCTAATATTTTCAGAGAATTTTCCCTCTTGGCTAAGATTTTCTGTCTTATAAGCAGGAAGGTTGAGATATAGAGGATTTCCCAAGCAAGAGGGAATTTAAGGATTTAATGCAAAAATCCTTCCTCAGAGTGTCTGCCCAGACTAGTAGTAACAACAGTTACAATATCTGTTCTTTTGCAGTTTGGAAACCCGATAGTTTTTGTGGAACTAGTGGCTGAAGGTTAATGAGATTTATCTCTGATTTTCTCATGTTGCGCAATACTGTAGAATAAGTTAAAATTATAATAAAAATTTTCAGTGAGTTATAAATACTTGTTGAAATATTAAATATTTTTACCAATGCATCAAAAATGTGATTGAAGTAAGAGTGATTTTTAATTAGACTACGAAAAGTAATGTCTCTGGACAGTTACTAAGACAGAAATTTAAAGCAAATGCTCACTACAAATAGCACACTAGAGACGTGTGTTTTGTGGCTTTGTTTTTTGTTTTTTGCAGATGTTGATGAATGTGCTGTTGGATCAGACTGCGATGAGCATGCATCTTGTCACAACACAAATGGATCCTATGTTTGCACTTGCATCCCTCCTTATACAGGAGATGGTAAAAAATGTGCAGGTATGGGAGAGAATAACATCAGGCTGTCCTTTCCAAGATTCTGTATAGGCCAGTGTCCTGCCTCATACTGTGGAAGACAGCAGCCAATAACTGATGTCTAGGATAGGCATGCTTTCATCTCCAGGTCTGTTTAGTCTGGAGGAGGCTGTGATAAAGTGTCTCCTTTTGTTTCTTGACAGCTCACCTCCCTCCCCATATGGGTACAGCTATCAGTGGGATGCTGCTCCAAGACATACACACATGCAGAATCCTCTTCCACATGGAGAACAAGGCCTGGGAAGGCCACAGTTTCACTTCTCAGAGCAGAGCTGTGCAAGAAATATTTTAATACAGGCTTCTGAGTAGGGCTAGAGCTGCCTGTACAAATATTAAACAAGGTAACTTTGGATAAAGATAACAAGACAGTGGCGTAGGGATAAAAGGTAGCTGGGCTGTTTTCATGTTCAGGGATGCACATGTTGGAATGGCCTTTCCGTCACAGAGGGAAAAATGACTGTAAGCTGTGTTTGCTTCTGACAATGAATGTAAGCTCAGTTACAGAGGGCTCTTCCATGTCAAGATTAGCTTACTTGCATGAGTCTTCAGTGTCTGTCACTTACATATGAAAAAAAGAAAAGGCTGTAAACTACCTTTGAGTGTTTTCCATGTCCTTTGCCATTCCAATTTCAGCAAATTCCCAAAGATGTCTCCTGCAACTTATTCATACAACCTGACACTTAATTATATTATTCGTAGTTTCCCTCTTCCTCCTCAGAACCCGTGAAATGCCATAATCCAGGCAATCCAGAGCATGGCCGTTTGTATGGGGATACTTACAGTGTTGGCAGTCAAGTAACATTTTCCTGCGAAGAAGGGTTCCGGCTGATGGGAGCAACAAAACTTGCTTGCATGGAGTCCGGAGAGTGGAGCCACCCAGTACCCTATTGTGAAGGTGTGGTTCCTGGGGAGAATGCATGTTGAAATGTGACTTTAACATTAGAGAGATGGAAGGGGCAAAGTAGTAGTGAAGGGCCTTTAGAGACCGTGGGAGCTTATGAAACCCTGTCCTAGCAGATCTGGATCTCAGTGTTGAAGTGTTTGTTTTCTTAAGACATAAGCACAGTTGTCATATTTGTACTGGTACTCTCGTAACACAGATTATGCAGTGCGTCAGAGGTGTAGACTCAGTCTAATGCAAGCATTAGAAGCATATTTTTTCTCCACCCAGCCTTCCATTTTCAAGCAGTTAATGACTCAAAAACCATTAACTGTGTCTCGGTGGATAAAAAGCAACCAGAAAGGACAGGCTGATGCACATACCTATGTATGTCATGGCTTAAGAGCAGAAATTGTTTCTTTAGAAAACCAGAAAGAATGTGATGAAGCAACAGGTAAAGTGAAGAGTTGACAAAGATGGTCTAAGCAAGAAAACAATTACTTTGTCCATAGAGAGAGGTAGATATGGAGTCCTCTTGAGAGTCAAGCGTGTGGTTTGTAGAGCAGTTATAACTACCTGCTCCCAGTTAGTTCAGTTTCTCAGTAAGGTGATTTCAGACAAAGAGTCCTAAATGTTATTTACAGATAAGTCAAGAACTCCTTGTTACTTAGGGCTTTACACCTCTTCAAACCTATTCAGAGAAAACAAAGCAAATCCTAATTTTCTGTACATTTTTGTTTGTGTTATATCAACCTCTCTTGTATTCCTGTCTTTTTAAAGCTATATCCTGTGGTGCTCCAGTTATTCCAGAGAACAGTGCCATTTTTGGCTCAAATTTTACATACCATAATAAGGTGGTGTACAGGTAGGAATTCAGTATGTTTGAAGTGCTGTATTAATAACTGATTGACAATCTGGCAGCAAATAAGAGTATGGCTGAATTGAGAGATTGGTTGAAATGAAGGAGAGGAGCAAGATGGGATTAAAATAATGGAAAGACATTTGGTTATAGATGTGGCTGTTCATTAGCAGAGCTGAATGTTTACTCCAGTACTACTTCTCTATGCCCTGAAAAGAAAGATGATTTATGCAGGTGTGGATGATGAGAAAAAAGGGATGTCTGATTATGTTGTGCATGAAAGGCTCTGTGTTTGATAGCACTTCTTTTCTTCTAACACAGATGCAATGATGGATACAACTTAGTGGGTGAAAAGGAAATTCTGTGCCTTGCTAGTGGCATTTGGAGTCACGCTGCTCCCTCCTGTGAATTAGTGATGTGCCCTAGCCCACAGGGTATCAGCAATGGAAGATACACGCTCAGTGGCACAGCCTACCTTTCCTCTGTAACATACACCTGTGACAATGGATATAGGTAAATGCACAAACACTCCTGAGTCAAGTGCAGGTGGCATGCTTGCTAGAAGGTCTGACTTATATCTGAAAGAGACAAAGCTGGGATCATTGCTCAGAAAGATATGATACTAAAACAGAATTGAAAAATATGTCTTTATATTTTGGGGGTACTTTCTGTATTTTATCCTGAACTGGAGCAGTTCAGAAAAGTCACTCAGAATTTGCTATATACATGTATAATGCTTTCATTTCACCATCAAACTTATAAAAATATTTTGAATGTTCAGAAAAATAGTTTTCATTATTTCTGAAAGTTCTTATTTGTCTTTAAAGATCATTATACCTCTACAACTTGGTAATTCATACCCAATATTATTTTTGCTTTTGCTTTATAACAACTTTTGTGAAGGAACTTTCTGGAAGTTACTAATTTACTCTTTGAACTCTTTGTAGTAGTAATTTATCTAAGGTTTTGTTCTGTTTTACATTTGTAAGCAATTATACTGGCAACACATTTGTAACATGCTACAATTAAAGATTAACACATGAACGCTATATCCAAGGATGTGGATGTACATGCAGGTTTCTGCCTCTCCTGATATCTGCTTGTACCTCTAGCAGATATACTCTGACATAAGCAGCTTCATATGGACCTGTTTAGGGATGATTTTTTTCTCCATTTTCCTGCTGCAATTATTTCCTTGTCCAGATGCAGGCAGGTAGGTGAGGTATGTTCATTTGGTGTAAGTACAAAGAGATACCTCAGCTGCAGCTCAGTGTAGTGTTAAGTTGTAGATTCACATTGTGGGCTTGTCCGTGCCCCACTAAACCAGGCAGCGCTTTTACCAATACCAGTGAGTTTTTGACTGTGGAGTTTGGACATATAGGCAGTAAATACCACGTCAATTTTGACTCATTGTCTTCACCTGTCTACTATACCTTGGTGAGAGAGGTCCTCTCTCCTGTGGTTACCACTCCAGAGGAAGCCCTCCCAAGCAGTGTCCATCTTATATATTATTTCTGGACCCAGTCTCTTCCTTCAAGCACCCCTTAGGTGTTTTTAGTCTTAAACGTATTGCCACAGGTAGGCAGAGCCCTACTTCAGGTGCCTGTGCCAAATTTGTAAGACCAGATCAGTGATGTTCCTTTCCATTAACTTATTCCAGTCAGCTAAATGCAGGAGTCTAATACCATTTGAGACCAAATTGTAGGGAATCAGACACTCCAGTGTAGGGCTCTCAGATATGATGTGGGACCTACAGGGAACCCGCAGGCAGCTGACTTAGCAGCTGGAGACAAGGGGTTTCACCCAGGGCATCTCAGGGTGGTGTTGCACACTCTGTTCAGGTATCCGAGTCACACCCTCTGAACAAATGCTGTTTCCTCAGCTAAGGAAACCAAAAAATACAATCGACTTCAAATGTGTGTGGTCATTCACTCAAGCAAAATCATTTACCTCCTTTGGAAGGAAATGAATGCCTTTTTTTGAACAAACTTGAACTGCAGCATTTCCTTCAGTGTTCTGTGTAAAGGTAATGTTTTAAGTCCTTGAGTGAATCGGGTCTCAGGCAGAGGCATAGTTGCAAGTCTCAAGCCTGGGATACTGTTGATGGCATACAAGTAAATTTTTAAGCTTAAACAAATACACATTTATTTTGTGCTCAAAGATGGGCAAAGCTACAGGAGGAAGTACTTGTGTGTCTGCACAGGGCATTGAGGCCCCACATGAAATCCCCCAGCTTTCTCTTCAAAATAATGTGAAAACCAGCTTTTTTTGACAGCATCAGAGTGTTTTTCCATGAACAGAGGGTGATATTCTGTCCTCTACTGAAGTCAGTGTGAAAGACCCCTTAGTTTCACTGGGGCCAGGAAACAAAGCAGCTCTTTCACTCTCTGTCCCTCACCTGGAATGAAATGGCAGCCTTAATAATGATCTTTGTGTTTCAGCCTTCAGGGGCCTTCTGTACTTGTCTGTGCATCTTCAGGGAACTGGAACAGCACACCACCCACTTGCAGCGTTGTGTCCTGTGGATCCCCTCCTGCCATCAAAGATGCAGTCATCAAGGGAGATAACTTTACTTTTGGAAACAGGGTCTCTTACACGTGTAAGGAAGGGTATGTAGGCCAGCACTACTGGACTAACAGTCAGGACGAGAAAAAATGGTGCACTGTTTCACGGGTCCTTTATAACTGCACACTAACTCATTGTTACTATTTCTGTCAACTTTTTGGAAGTTAAATGCAATGGAGATTTATTTTTAATGGGCTGTGAAGTTAGTATGAGATACAGACATTTCTTAAAGTAGTTTCAGGGCAACTGAATACACTCTGGAAGAGGAGAATAGAGAGGAATCTGGGGAGATGATAGCACAGTTCAACAGGAAGGCCTTGTCCTTGGTGTTAGTACAGAACCAGTACTTCTGTGGTAAACTCAAGACTCTGATCATAACAAATTCCTTATGTCTCATCAGCGAGAATGCTTTTGGTGCAGTTTAACCACTGTCTATTTTGGTGTTCTAAATTCTATTTCCTTAAAATTATGATTCTGTTTATTGAGGTGCATTATTTTAAATTTATTTCTATCTACTCTGTGTAGAGATATTTTCAGACCCTATTTCATCAAAGAGGAGGCTCAGTTTAGATGATATCAAGCATGAAAGTATAAGGCTGGACTCTGATCCTTCAAGAACCTTTGCACATGGTAATCTTTACAGCCCATGAGCAGTTCCATTAAATTTCTTGGAACTGTTCTGTCTAAAAGGCAGAGAGGGCATGCAGAGGTTTTTCCAGTTTAGATCCAAAGTGACTAGAGGACTTTCTGCTTTTTCTTGGTGTAAAAAGATAAATTGACAACCTAACATTTTTCTTATAAATTGGCTCTGCAATGTTATTTGAAACATAACTGAAGCAAAACGTCCTTGTTATGTTTTCTAGACTGTACAACGATTTTAAAAGCTGCTTCTCTTTCCTGTGCATGCATTTCAAATGGGATAGGATAGCAGCATTTCAGGACTGTCACAGCTGTCTGCCTGTGACAGTGGATCATACTAAACATTGGCACATAACAGGCTCTTTTTCTGGGGTTCAGTCATGAGGCCTTGAAAACAAATCCTGTAAAGACAAAACACTTTTACAGATGTTGCTCCAAAATGTGAACAGCCTTCAGTTGGAAAGTCACTGGGGACTTTGCAGTAGTTATTGGCTTTCTGTGAGAGCCCACCACACAGAAAAAAAAAAGAAGAAAACAGTCAGAGGTACTGTGAGTACATTATTACCTGTTGCATATTTAAGCAGCAGGGGTTTAAGTGGGATGATGGACAGCATGGATTAATGGCTGTCATTGCATCCCAGAGATAGAATGGAGAACTACATCTACACTAACAGTATTCATGTGGTAGAATTTTATTGTAAACCATTTCATTGGGGTTTTTTCTAGTCAGCATTAATTTTTTATTGACTTTCTAATATTGTTTACAGTGACTTTTTAGGAAGAAGTTATTTAAAAATTGCTATATGCATTATTGGCAAAAGTATCTCTGGTAACTCAGTAAGAGGTTTCACTTTGCTTGCAAGTGTGCAAATAGAGTGATAGGGCTAAGACAGAAACACAAAAGGCCTGTCTGGGCTTTTCATCTCTCTCCTTTCCAAAAGGTTTTGCTAAACAGAAACAGTTTGTCAGTGGGATCATTTCTTTGAGGATTTCACAGATGGTCACAGCACAACACTAGGTTTGTTATAGTAGTTTGAGCCAAAATGGAAGTTCAGAAATGGTAATTGGATGGACAGATGAGAGAGAGGCAATATGCACATGGTGTCCTAAGATATCCACCATTGTGATACCTCACCCATGGACATGTAGGCTTTGAGATTTTCCTTTTGAAATTGATCATAGCTTTTTTAAAGGATCCTATTCTTCTGGGGTTCTAGCAAACAAGCTCATACTGCAGGGGCTTCAGGAAATCATAGGTAGAGTTTGACAATGCTTGTCTTTTTGACTTCGTATGACTTATTTTGACTTCCCTATCCACAGTTACACATTAGTTGGCCCTGAAACAGTAGAGTGCTTAGCCAGCGGCAAGTGGAGTGTGAGCCACCAGCAGTGCCTGGCAGTATCCTGTGATGAGCCACCCCATGTGGAAAATGCATCACCAGAGAGTGGCCACCGCCTCTTTGGAGATATAGCTTATTATTTCTGCTTGGATGGTTACAGCCTGGCTGATAACTCTCAGCTGCTTTGCAATGCAGAAGGGAAATGGGTGCCTCCAGAGGGCAGGGACATGCCCCACTGCATAGCTGATTTTTGTGAAAAGCCATCCACTGTCTCATACAGCATCCTGGAGTCCATTAGTAAAGCCAAGTTTGCAGCTGGCTCCGTTGTGAGCTTCAAGTGCATGGAAGGCTTTGTTCTGAACACTTCGGCCAAGATCGAATGCCTTCGAGGGGGCCAGTGGAATCCTTCTCCTCTGAGCATCCAGTGCATCCCTGTTCGCTGCGGAGAGCCTCCCCAGATCAGCAATGGCTATGCCAGTGGGTCCAACTACAGCTTCGGAGCAGTGGTGGCTTACAGCTGCAACAAGGGGTTCTACATCAAGGGAGAGAAGAAGCGGACCTGTGAGGCCACTGGCAACTGGAGTGGCAGTTTGCCCACATGCCACCCAGTGTCCTGTGGAGAGCCACCACAGCTTGAGAATGGCTTTATTAAGGTACAGAATGAGTTTTCTCATCCGCCTGGTACCACGGCAAACTGAATATATCTTCACAACTGTTGCTGTTTTCTTTCTTCTGTTTTGCTCTTCTGTTAAAATTGAGGAAATACATGATTGGATGGTATGAGAACAGGGAAAAGTGGGTGGATTTGCAGCAGAATAGTATCTGAAAAGCATGAACACTTCCATGGTATTTCCTATCATAAAGTGCGTTTCCAGTTAAGAGACTCAAGATGCCGTATGACATTCAGTTGATTTCCTCAATGTCTTATTTTTCATTTGTTTAGTTCTTGAGTAACTCTCAAGCACATTCTGGAGATGTCTGAAGTACTGATGCCAGTTCACAAGCCTTGCTCTTTTCACTGCTATGAAAAAAAATCTGATATGCGATAGATAAATCACCTTGGGATAATTTCTTTTCTTTTGATGCAAGCACATTTCTTTACTGAATTCAAAACTTCCCTTTCCTTATTAAATTAAATTGCAACAGTGCCTGAAGTTTAAAGTCTCCTTGTGGCAGCCCTCTAACAACTGCTTTACCTGTGTTTTGCTTTGATGCATAATGGTAATTTTGTGGTAAGGAAAATCATAAACACTATTAGAAAGATTTAACATTGAATTTTTGAAGCATTGTTCTTCTGAACATCTCTCTTCCTTCCTTAAAGCTAACTACCAGGGAATCTTGATTTACTAAATTTGGTTGGGGGGAGGTTGGCATTCCAGTTCCTACATGGGTTTACAGCAGTAATAACAGCAATCTCTCTTCAGACTCCCATAAAGATGCATGTCCTAATTAATGCATATCACTCTGTTTTGTTTTCCTTGGGTAGGATCACTCCTTCATATATTCTTTACAGTTGGAGAAATTTTTTATTACCTCAGGCAGAGCTCAGGCTGCAACTTTGAGGTGCTCCTCATCTGCCTGCTCAAGGCAGCTGCATATGTGGCATTTATAAATGTCTCCTAGTTGCAGTAGATTTGAAGGCTCCAATCTTAGGTGCACCTGGAAGCTAAAGAATCATGACAACAATAGGCCATTTGTTGGCAGCCTTCCCCTGATCCATTTCTTTTCCATCTTCCTGTCCACACACATTTTGGTCTCATGGGTAGGGAAGGGAGAAAGTAGAGGAATTCTTCTCCAACTTTAGCCATTTATGCCTTGAATTTTCTGTTTTCTTTTGGAAGTGATCTGAGATTTTCTGAAAACAGAGTACATCATTTGAGGCAGGATATTTTGTGCCAGTTACTTGCCTTCATTCCTCTGGAGATAGCCTTTACTGCTGCCAGGGATTCAGCTAGAAGCTAGAACACAAGAAATTAAATGAGCCTCCTATTGCCCAAATCATGCATCTTCATTTCAAACGTGTCTCTGTCTTACCTGTTTTTCAGGACACCACTGGACACTTCTTTGAAAATCAGGCAAATTATCATTGTGACTCTGGTTACCAGATGGTTGGGAGCTCAGTGTTTACCTGCCAAGCAAATCGGCAATGGTACAGTGAATCACCTCCTTACTGCGCTCCCCTCAGCTGTGGAAAACCACCAGCCATCCAGCATGGCTACTCCAAGGGAGAAACTTTTGATATGGGCTCCAAAGTTGAGTTCTTTTGTGTTGAAGGCTATGAGCTGATTGGAGATGTTTCGTGGACATGTCAAAAGTCTGGGAAGTGGAGCAAAAAGCAAAGCCCCAAGTGTGTGCCAACTAAATGTCCAGAACCACCCTTGGTGGAAAATCATCTGGTCTTGAGGGAAGTATCTTACCAAGTTGGTGTTGTACAGTTCTCCTGCAAGGAGGGTTATGTTTTGCATGGCTCCTCTGTACTGAAATGCTTGCCCTCCCAGCGGTGGAATGATTCCTTTCCCTTCTGCAAGGTTGTACAGTGTTCTGCACCACCCTACATCCCCTTTGGAGACCCCTTGACTACATCTCTTCATTTTGGTAGCACTGTGAAATACATCTGTGTGGATGGGTTTTTGCTGAAGGGTGAGTCCACCATCAGATGCCAGGCTGATGGCTCATGGAGCTTGCCTTTGCCAGAATGCATTCCTGTGGAGTGTCCTCAACCAGAAGAAATTCAGAACGGCATAGTTGATGTGCAGGGCCTCACCTTCCTTAGCACAGCTCTCTACACATGTAAACCAGGCTTTGAATTGGTAGGGAACACAACAGTCCTCTGTGGAGAAGATGGACAGTGGCTTGGGGGAAGGCCAGTTTGCAAACCTATCCAATGCCCAAGGCCTAAGAAGATCCTCAATGGCAAATACTCATTCACAAACTTCCATTATGGGCAGACAGTTAGGTATTTCTGTGACAGAGGTTTCCAGCTCCAAGGGGAGGAAACCCTGAGATGCCTAGAAACAGGAGAGTGGAGTACAGATGTCCCCTCTTGCAAAGCCATAAATTGCCAGCCCCCTCAACCCATTGAGAATGGCTTTGTGGAGGGTGCAGATTATAGCTACGGGGCCATGGTCATTTACAGCTGTGTGCCAGGCTTCCAGCTGTCAGGCCTTGCCATGCAGACCTGTGAAGAATCGGGGTGGTCTAGCTCCACACCAACCTGCCTTCCAACAGACTGTGGCCTGCCTCCTCACATTGACTTCGGAGAGTACGTGCAGCTGAGACATGGGGAAAGACGTTCTGACCAGGAGGGTGTTACAGAGAGTCCCTCCCTTTCACACATGTTGTTGGCTGACAATATGAAAGACTTCAAAAGTTCATTGAAGGAGGACAGTGCAATACAGCTCACCACTTTCTTGTTTGGAACAATCATTTTATACACGTGTTACTCTGGCTATGAGCTGCTGGGAAACCCTGTTCTAGCTTGCCAGGAAGATGGGGCTTGGAACGGCACTGCCCCTGCCTGTGTTTCGATAGAGTGCACCTTGCCATCGCCCCCAGAGAACGGCTTTTTGCACGTCACTGAGAACACGCTGGGCAGTGCCGTGCGGTACACCTGCAGGCCAGGATTCACGCTGGTTGGCTCTGACACACGGCTGTGCTTGCCAAGTCGGCAGTGGAGTCACACTGCTCCATACTGCAAAGCAATAACATGCGGTTCACCTACCCAGCTTATGAATGGGAAGATAAGAGGGGAAAACTACACATATGGGAGCGTTGTCTACTATGAGTGTGATCCTGGTTACCAGCTAAATGGCCCCACAGGGAGGAGATGCCAAGAAAGCCAGAAATGGGATGGCAATGAGCCAATTTGCATTCCTGTTTCCTGCAGCCCACCACCAGTTTTGGAGAATGGTCAGGTAATTGGAGAGGACTACACGTTCCAGAGACATACAGAGTATAGCTGCAACGAAGGGTTCCTGTTAGATGGGGACAGGAGTAGAGTCTGCCTTGCAAATGGAAGCTGGAGTGGAATCAATCCAGTTTGCAAAGCTGTGACCTGCCCTGTGCCACTGCCTCTTTCCAATGGGGGAATTGCTGGCTCAGATTTCAGCTTTAAGAAAGAAGTGCACTACCACTGCAGTGATGGTTATAGCCTGCAAGGAGCATCTACACTTACCTGTCAGAGTGATGGGACCTGGGACTCAGAAGCTCCCCACTGTGAACCAGTCATTTGTGGACCTCCTGAAGACATCTCCCATGGCTTTCTGAATGGCTCAGCCTTTACTTACGGAGAATTTGTCCACTATACGTGTTTCCCTGGTTATGAGCTGCATGGCAATCCCTTACGGCAATGTCTGTCCAATGGTTCCTGGAGTGGAAGCCTTCCATCTTGTCTACCCTGCCTGTGTCCTACACCACAGATTAAAAACGGGATCATTCTTGGTACAGATTTTAGCTGTGGGATAAGTGTCCAGTTTCAGTGCCTGGAGGGCTTCAAACTGCTGGGGCCTTCTGAAGTCACGTGTGAGGCAGCTGGAAAATGGAGTTCTGGGTTTCCTCGCTGCGGACAGATTTCCTGCGGTGCTCCGCCCATCATCCCCAACACATTTATCAATGGGAGCAGCTCTGAAGATGAGAACACCATCATCTATACTTGCTTGACAGGTTTTGTCATGAAGGGGAGTCCAGCACTGACTTGTGTGGAGACTGGTGTGTGGAAGAAGCCGTACCCAAGCTGTGAGCTGTTAAGCTGTGGCCCACCACCATCTGTCCCAAATGCAGAGGTTCTTGGGAGCATTTACACCTATGGAAGTAAGGTCCAGTACAGGTAAGGATGATGCTGCTATTCTGTTTTCATTAAAAGTCCCTGAAGTAATGAAGACGAAAAGTTACTGTACCCTCAGTGCAAATTTTACATTCTCAGATTGATAAAGCCCATATTGCTATGCACTTTATAAATTATTATTTGGACCATTCATGAAACCTCCAGAAAGGCATTTCAGCCTATTGGGTTGACACCTCCACTGACTTTATTTTCCCATTTCTGTTTGATTTCCTAATCTTCTCCTCTGAAGCACTGGTTTCAACACATAGGTTTTTGTTAGCAGGTGACAGCAACAGTCAGCAGGGTGTGCAGCTTGTCTCCTCTTGGCATTGCATTTATGCTTTCCTTCTGCTTCAGGTGCCTGTTATAATACAGAAGGGCTGATATATCTCTTGTCCCATTTTCTGTACTGCAGCACTGTGTTGTCAGCTAGTTACTTGTTTGCCAGATATTAGAAACTGAGGGGTTTTGTTAATTTCATGTATACACTGTAGATCTCTTTCTCCAAGATGAAGAAAGCCTTGGCAAAAAGGGGACATATTTTTTGATGATAAAAGCAAATAATGGTATGGGACAGAACTGGGACAGAAGTGGCAGGTGGGTGAAGTGAACAGTGTCAGTCATTTCCATGCAACTTTAAAAAGGTAAAAGGAGTAGTTTTGCTGCCATTCTACAAGCAAAGGCACTAGTGCAATTCAGTTGAGTTGTTCTTGGTAAAGCACCATAGAGTCAGCCTTAAATGTATAAACAATAGTCTGTGGTCGGGCTAAGACCTGGTTTGTACATGGAAGAAAGTGAGATCATGTTTAGAATTGCTTGGTGCTCACACACACTCTTTACCTCACCAAAGAAAAGGGCAGTGTAAGAACTGCACTAAAATGTCCAGTGCCCTCCAAGTACTAAAGCCACGAACTCACTTTCCGCTGTGATGCTGCAGCAGCATGAAACAACATGGAAATGAAGTCTGAAGTCTCCAGTTCTTGCAGCAGAATGAACTCAGTCCAGACTTACTTCCTACAGGCTTACCTTGAAATAATAGAGAAATCTTAAGATGTGCTTATTATCAACTAATGATGAAAAATTACTGACCTGACTTTTTGATTTATGGGTTAGCTCATGCCCAGCTGTGTCTCTGTGGTCAGGTCTTCATGCTGTGTTGCAGATGTCTGGAAGGCTACACTCTGGCGACAGAAGTGGATGTATGCACTTGCCAGGAAGATGGACAATGGTCCCCTCAAAGTATTTCCTGTTGCCCCACGAAGTGTTCCCTTCCAGGAAATATCACCAATGTAATCGCTCTTGGGAATGACTTCACTGTGAACACAAGCATCACTTTGTCATGTGTAGAAGGCTACACTCTGGTGGGAGCAAGCACATCTACATGCAAGGTATATTTTTATTAACACTGTTTATTCTGCTGGCTTTCTCAAATTCAGGAGTCCTTCTCATACCTTCCTTACCTTTTGGCCCTTAACTGGACAAAACAAAAAAATTCAAAGCATATCCTGCAATATATAATATGTTTAGTGATTTCCCATTAAGTATTTGTTTTCTATGTATAGGCTTTCAGAACTAGAAATTTTTTATTTATTCTTCCATCAAAAGCCATGGTTGTCCTTTAGAAAAGCATTCACTTTATCTCATTCCAGGCGTTAAATCATATCTGAGATTGAAAAAAATTATGTTCAAGATTTCTAATGTATTTTGAGGATTGAATGCAGAACTTTTTCTCCAGAATAACAGGCAATGCACATTTTAATCCACTGTACACCTGTACAAACTTGAATCCTCTGAGTGTTAAAGAACAAACATCTTCATCGATTCCACTGGTAACCTCCTGTCACATTAGCTGTGAACAACCTCATCTTAAGTTTGCAAACAGACTTTTTAAAGTCACTAGGTATGCTCATATGAGAAAAGCTGAGGATGTGTCAGTTTGCAAAGTATTTCTTATGGAAATGTTTTCACCTTACTTTGCTGTTTCAAATACATGTGGAAGTAGGAGTAGGTGTCTTTGACAAGTATTTCTTCAGGTATCAGACTTCCCTTAGTGAGTCAGAGAAGGCTGCTGAAGCACTTAGTCATGGTGTTAGACATTCAACCAGGAGAGAAATACAAAACATGAAATCAGGCAGATGTAGTTTTCATTCTTCTGATGTGCTCCATTAGTGATAAGGTGACCTCGCACCAGTGAACTTGCTTTTCCAAGCTTCTTCTTCCCATTATACTTCTTGTTCCTCCTGTCTTGTAAGTCTTAAGCTAAGTGTTCCTGCCAAAGATAAGCTCCAGTCTTTGCTGACATCTTAAAAGTATTACTTAAATTACCAAGTTGTATAAAGGATTGAACAGATATTATTGTATCTGTACACCCACAGCAACTGGATGCTTCTACTATGATTTTTCTTCAATTAGTTATTGATTCAACATATAAAGAGGTGCTTTCACATTTCTAATTACATTTATTTTTTAGGAAAGTGGTGTTTGGGTGCCACCGTTTTCTGATGACATCTGCAGTCCTGTGTCCTGTGGAATTCCAGAGTCTCCAGAGCATGGATTTGTGGTTGGCACCAAATACAATTACAAAGATGTGTCTCTTTATAAATGTGATTCTGGCTATGAATTACAAGTAAGCAAACTCAAATCTCCAACACTCTAAATTTTAGTTGTTGTTCTCAGTTCTTGTGTGGTTGCTGTGGACTGTCTCATTCATATTGATGCCATAGAAGCTGGGTGTCTGCTGGGTTTTTGTCTGTAGAGAGTTCATGGTATGTTTGGGGCAGTCTTTGAATGGCTTAAGGGTATAATTGAAGCAAATATAAGAATCCTGTTGAGAGGTATATGTCCAGCAGGGATCTTGCAATGTTTGAGTTTTCTTCACTGAAGACACCTGCAAATACAGCATTTCACGTGCTTGTGACCATAAGTCATAGAAGAGTGAATTTCTCATGTTCTGCTCCCTTGACCTGGTTCTTTAGCCAGAGTTAGATAGCATTTTTTTCTTCTGTTTCATAGTGTCCCAAGCATTATGTCTGCTGTGCCAAGAGTTGTGTCTTCCAGACTTAAAGTTCCTCATGAGCTCCACTGTCCTCAGTACTATGACAATGCTAGATGGTATTAAAGTGATAGATCAAAGATATGCCAATTTTTTCAATGAAAGCTTTATTCCCTGGTGGAGAAGGAATCAAAGTTCTTTCCTGTCTATTGTTTTTATTATGGCTTTTATCCCCATCTGAGCTCTGAAACAGCATTGCTTTCCCAGTATCAGGACTCAGGCGAGAAAGTTCAGAGCTGTCTCAGGGGCGTTTTCAACAGCTGCAGTGAATTCAGAAATGACAGTATGTTGCTGAGGCACAGCATGATCTCCACCATCCCCANAAACAGAGTGCAAGATTGTGCTTCCTTTGTACTGTCATAACGCCAGTAATTAATTAAGATTGTCATGCATGTAAAATCACCCAGTCAGAAGTTAACTCACTCAGTCAAGATAAAAATAGGAACATTTTGGAGAATGCTTAGGTAACAATTTAATTTTCATTATGTTGTGAGATATGCTATATCAGTGGGGATGGATGTGTTGGTACTTAGACGAAAAGGTAGAGTTGCTGTTTAAAATAATTTTTGGAAGTAATAAGTCAATGTTTTTATACAGTAATATGTTCTTCCAAATATCTTCGTAATCCAGTCTTGCCACCTGGTGTCAAACTCTGTCTCTGCTGTTGAAGAGAAGTCCTGCTTTTTTCCTTTGGGAAGAAAAGTCCGTTGGGTGTGATGCCATACAAGAACAAGGGAAACAGCTGCCCTCTATCAGATGGGTTTGCTTTGTAATGAAAGTACATTACAGCAAGGGACAAAATTAAATATTGTTCTTCATGTCTCTGAATAAAATAAGAATTAATCCTGGGCTATAAGACTGTCTTTAAAACTTGTATGTAAGAAAGAAATAATGTAAATTAAATGCAAATATAAAGAATGAATGTGGGTAAATCAGCTCATAACATTATAAAACATGAGCTTGTGCTGTTGTTGAAAAAAAATGCTAGTTGAATTTCCTGTAAGTGAGTCCTGAAAGGAGAAAATCTGTCATCACGACACATTCCTAAGCACAAGAATGATAAAACTGACAAAAAAGACGATACTCTAAAGGACAAGAGAGTTATCACCACCAAATATATTTGGGCACATTTTCAGGTGTCTGCAGTGTGAACACCAGAAGAAAGGGCAGGGAAAGAATTGTATAACACTTATCCATGTAAAAGTTCACAGCTTCTTTCTTGCTGTCTTGCCACTAATTCAGGGTGAGAACAGAGCTATCAGTGTGTGACTCGCAGAAAGAATAGTTTTCATTGTGTGTGACTACCTGGCCCCACGAAGTTTTGGTTTATAAATACCATCATTTTGCAGAAAGGACTTCTACCGTAAACTCTACTAGTAGAGTTGGGCTGTAGCACTGAATTTT
>VZTN01001093.1:0-24342 GCA_013400515.1 Erpornis zantholeuca | reverse complement strand
TTTTCCCTGACTCTAGCTGTTAACATTAAATGTAATGTTTCAGCAGGAAACCAGGCAACATCACTTTAATTAATTTCTGTGGTATAAAAAAATCTGATCTTATGTACTACAGCCAAGATAAGAAAGAACCCCAGCACAGAGCATTAATTACCCTTGGAAGGTCTCACTAATTTGCTCGAATACATTCATAAGCCAAAACTTGACTTAAAAACATTTAGCAATAATTATGACAATTTTGATTCCTGAAAGTAATACATTTAATTAACATATTGTTGTGGTGTTGTAATACATTACTCTAAGTCAGGCTTGGATAAGAATAAGGATTGGCATCAGAAGTGAAAAGACAGCACATGACAGATAAGACAAAGCACACTGAATGTTTTTAGTTTTATCTCTGTTTCTTGAGCAACTAATATCTTCAAAATTGCCAGTCCCTAGTGTATATTAGACAGTGTGTATTAATAAACGCTTGTGGCTACCATCAGTAACACACATGTTAGAAGAACTGGACCTTTTCCTTAAACCAATCCATCCTTGCTATGAAGTACCTATAGAACCTATTTTCTGTGTGATAATTTCTTCTTTTTTTCCCCTCAAAAAAAAAATCGAACCCTTGTCATTAGATTTTGCAGATCATTATAAAGAGAATGAATTGGTGCTTACAAATATTTACTAAAGACCACAGTTTGGAAAATATTTTACTCAACAATGCTTATAATGTCAGCATTACAACACTTTGGTAAACAATGGAGAATGGTTTTTCACTAGTTAATCTTTTATGGCATTTTAATGTCAGTTCAAAGCAAAGTGTCCCTCTGTGGTCCATCAGGTGTGGAAGATGAAACCAAACAGATGACTAAAGTCTGGAGAAACCAAGTAAAAATGTCCAGAGACTCACGGATGTTTTGAAATGTGAGATGTAGCTTCCCACATCCAGCCTGGTCTCATGTCTCCTCCAACAGCTACCAGTATTCATAGCTTCTGCTGAGAGACTAAATAGATAATACCTGTTGGTGTGGCAAAACCTAATGAATGGTGAATGGTGAGGGGGAAAGAAATAGTCTGTCATTATTGATCCACGTGAGGCTTTCTGATCATAATGCTGCCTTTCACCACCACAAGCTCTTTGAGAGAAAGCTTAAAAATTGCAGCAGGAATAGTATCAGCACAGTCCTAAGGCAGACATCTTGACATCTCCTAAACTCAGATAAGTTCTGAGCATCATCATTATGTCAAAGATTCTGTCTAGTTAGAAAAACTGAGCTCTCCTTGGAGCTACTACTGCTGTTGCAAAGCCTTGAAATATTTAATTGTAAAGCTGTACTCATTCTAGCTCTTAAAAAACATATTTTTCAGAGCTTGTTTTTTAGTGGCCCTTCCCTACACCAGACATCACAGTTCCTGAGTGCATTCCAAATACCCATTAGTGTGTTATCTGATGTATTATGTCACAGCCTTGCAAAAAACCTGCATTTGTTTTGGATTATAATGTCCAAGAAGCTGTCAACACCTAACATTCTGGAAGTGTTCAGTGAACAGTTAAGCTTATATAAAAAAAATTCACAACCAGCTGTTAGTCCTCATGAGATCATTTCACTCCCTGCTCACTGCCCACTGTAGTGCAGACTGGAACACTTACCTCATATACAAAGAATTTTTCATTGCAGATTCTCTCTTCCTTAGACTCTCCAGCTAGGAGTATTTATTCTAGACCCTCCATTCTAACAATCACAGGGGGCTGCTGGTTCCTTTCTCAGAGGGAAGACCAATTTCATTTTGTTCTTTTTTCTCATTGTTTGAAGCACTTGACAGAAAGAGCAAGCCATTCTTCCAGCAGCAGAGAAGGAACTAGTCAATGCTTAGACTGTTCCCCTGCTCTCCCATTTGTAAGTCCCATTTGTAAGCACAGTAGAAACCTCTGAGATGGTATCTGAACTACAGTCCTGTCATTAAGATGGCAGTTAACTGCCTTTCAGAGCTGGAAGATACTATTATCTGTGAAACCTAGCATGCAGAATGTCAACAACTTGGCTTCATTTCAACTCAGACCAGAACATGTTGAGTCAGATTGTGATAAGAAGGCATGCAGAGGAACTGTCAAAAATCTCTGAAGACCCCATTTATCCAGGAAAACTGCTCCATCATAGTTACATTAGCCAAAAAGTTTGGACAGTTTCTAGGTACACTGGTGTTTCTTCTTTAACACCAGAAATATCTTCCGGTAGCTCCTGCATGAAAAAATTACTCTCTCTTCTCTATGACTTAGTGCATATCAATGTCATTCAAGCCATTAAGAACAGGCTACAACAATGTATTCTCCCTGTTCAGGAGACTAATGACAACTTCACTGGGGGTTATAATGGGGTAAATGGGGTATAATGCTTTGTACCACTGTCAGCATCTCCATGTTTCTGTTACAGTTTTACATCCTGATTAATGTAGTTTGCCAGGTATAACTGAAGTGCCATTGTGAAAAATTACTAAACAGCAGCCTAAGTCCAGATATGTGGAGACACAAATCATATTACTGTGTATTTACTACAGTTATTCTTCATTTTTTGTGCAAAAATGTTCAGTATAAAAGAGCTCCATATATATGTAAGCCTCACAAGTAAAAAAACATCATATGTCATTCAAGCAAACAGATTTTTACTAAATTTTTACATTAGAATGCAACACTTGATAAGCTGAGCCTCACAGATTTGCCTTAGCATTCTATTGGCTACCTCAGTCTACAAATACATCACAAATTACTTGACTTAACAAATTATAATTTCAACTGTATTATTCAAAATTTGTTAAGTTGCTATTTGTTAAAAAACCCCAGCCACATCAGCAATTAATACTGTGACCAGTGCTGAAGCACTTAGCTTCTCCATGCCCAAATCCCAAGACACTTTGTTCAAGATGACTGCCCAAGATATCAGAGCAGTTTTATTCAGCCACAGAGCTATCCTGGAGAGAACTATTCAAGCTATTTACAAATACTTACTGAAGTCAAGAGAATAAAAAATGGCAGCTTATCAGCAACTTCATGTCAGTATTATGAATAGTCGGACTGTTGCCTTTTTTTATTAAGAATTTCATTAATACCTAATTTTCACAGTTCTGGATACACAGGAGAAAAACAAATATAAATGCCTCAGATCCATCTTCAAATGAGCTCACAGAAAATAACAACCACTACAAATACTTAGCAAGTGCAGAAAATATGCATGAAACAATGCCTGCGAGGCTTAGTTCGTGTAATAATCATACTGAGACTTGGAAAATTGTCTGCAGTAAAGAGAACACAGATTGTACTAACCCAAAAACGCACGCAGATTTTGTGTTCATCTTTTTTCATTCTGCAGTTTTCTGTTTGGTTTCCTTCACCCATACACAATATCTAGTTTCAGACAATTCCTGTTAGATTTGGTATATCACGAAGGACATTGCAGATGTGCCTTGCCTGAGTTTGGATGTCTGTATTTCACAGCATTGTGATCTTACTATAATTCACAAATTTCATAAAACCTCAAAATACAGTCCCTGCTTTCCTCCTGTTGCCTTGGCTGTATATTGTAGTGACACCTTATTAACATACACATAGTATGGTGTCCCCTCTACCTCTTCAGCTGTCAGCATGTTGCCTCCTTTCTCTCTTCAACCCTTCACCTTTCCTTTACTGGCAGCTTGGGTGAAAGACAAGCTGTTTTCCAGAAGGTGTGGATGGCTCATCCCTGGAAATGTTCAAGGCCAGGTTATAGTCAGATATGCCCATAGCGATGGGGAGGAGGGGGGCGGGTTGGACTAGAAGAACTTTTAAGGTAGGACTAGAGGATCTTTTAAGGTCACAAACCATTCTGTGACTCTATGGTGCAGGTATTGCAGTGTCCTGCGGCATGAATTCTCCACTTACACATCACAATGGAGCAAGCTCCTATTGAGCTTGCAGAGAAAATGTTAAACATATAGAGTTTCCCAGCAATGATCCAGATGCAGTGATGGCTTGTGTTATCAAGCATTGAGGGCAGGTAGTCTACTGATCAGGATGGAGAGCTGCAGCATTTAATGGAGGACAGTATTTCAGAATTCTGTCTCTGTGTGAGGTGTTGCCCTCAAGCATTATATATTTGCATTATATATTTCCATTAGGTAGTATATATTTTGCCATAACTTGGCAAAAGTTTCAAAAGCTGCTTTGCAGACAGCATAGACAGGAATGGCAACATGACAACAGCAACCCAACGCAGTAAGGAAGACATGGATATTGAGTTCTTTTTAATGTCAGATGCTTACTGCAGAATGATGTTTCTAGGTCAGAAATGCAACCCAGGACTGCTGGGAGTAATCCATCCAACTTTACACTTTGCATGTCTGAGTTCAGAGAGAGGCTTGATAGCTAAGGGAGGAGTAATGCCCCTCCCCAGTCTCAGCAATGAAATACACTAAGCATGCTTCCAGGCACTGAAATACAGAGCACTTATATTGACTGCAGGGAGCCTGACACTGAACACCTTGAATTAAACAATGTATGTGCCTCCCTGGTGATTAAAAACACACATGACCATTGAAAGGTCCAGAATTTTATAAGTTTCCTATCTGTGCAGAACAGAAGGGACTTGCTATTCCTGTTCAGATTTGGACTCAAGTCACCATAATTAACTGTCCCAGGAATTGTTCGATTCATCAAATATTGTTGCAGTTGTCTCAGACAGGTAAGTGTAAAGTTATACCATGTTTTTCTTTTTACTTCTTGTTCTATACATTTATGACAGAAAAATTACTTTTTTCCCTCTTAGAGAAATGCTAACCTTTTATCATCATATTTCTACCAGCAATGCTTAAAATGTCTTATAAAATAACACATACTGAATAAGCAGTCAGTAGTAATCATAGCGACAATGACTACACTGCATCTTTTTCCAAGTCACTGAAAAGATACAAGGTTGGTATGCTTCAGACACCAGAATGAGGGGTATCATAGTTTACACTTACCATGCTAGAAATCTCTGTGATGAATAAATTAAGATATGTGAATTGAAAGAATTGCCTTTGTACTTTCTCTCTTAGCAATGAATGCTCCAGCCTAGCTAGGGTTCTGACTGACTGAAGACTTGCTCTCTACCAGACCTCCAAACTGGACAGAAGTGGAAGATCATCAGAAAGATCTCTTGTATTAGTCACAGCATGTCCTAGCACACAAGCAGTTTAGGATGGTAGTGAGCAATTCTAAAGGAATTTTTATAGCATATTTTGGCTTTGATATGACTGCAATACTGTCAGATCTTAAAATTAATTTGTGCACTTAAAAGAAGACAGTATTGTATTGAGTTCCTGCAAACTGCTGTTTTGAATGTCTTCTCCCACTATTTTCTATAGTTTTGATCAGGATGGTCAGATGACAACTGCCATGGGGAAAATACTCTCATAAACACGAAAATTAAGAGCCCTCACAAAATCATGACAACGAGGTTGGCAATGCCCATATAACCTGCAGCATTTCCAGTGTAGGAATTCTAGGTTTCCATGCCTATGGAGTTGCAAGAAAAAAGAAGGCCATAAATTAGGGCTAAGCTCTTTCTAAAGCTATATACAAGTTACTACTCACTATTCGGTGCCTTTCTTTTCTAAGGTTTAGAGTGCCCTTGCAAGCTGTCACATAAAAACTGCACCCATGCTGTTGCCATACATCTAAAATGAAACCAGTGGCCCATGAGCCACCATGAAGAAAGTGGAAAACAATCACAGTTTGCACACTATGTCTTTATGGTAACAATATACACTTTAGAACTGCCTTTCAGCTCTAAGATTTAAATTGATAATACACTCAGTAAGCACCATCTCTATATGGCAGGAGAATTAAATTAAACTTAGACAGAAAAAAGATCTGTGAAGACAAAGCATAAAAATATGTATCATAGGTTCCACACCTCAAAAGATGAGAGATTAAAAGACTATCAAATAGAAATTAGTATCAAGGAGAGAGAACGCCCTTATCATCTTATCAATGATGATAAGATCATCATTGAACTTTGGAAGAGGCAAGAGTGACGCTCTTTATGATGTCCTGTTTTGTGTGTCATTAGTTAGACTAGTCAACAAACTGAAACATTTCCACAATAGCCACTCATATTATGCAATTTTTAAAAATTTTATCTGTCCCTCCCCTCTGATTTCATTGAGAAACACTGAAACAAATATAGCTATTTTGCCTGGTGCTTTTCCGTGAAACCATGCACAAATGCTAAGTCCTTTAAAAGGCAGCTCTGCTGCAATGTTATGTCTGTGCCATATATCCCCTCTAAGCAGTCCCAGGCAGGAGCAGAACTGACTCTGGATACATTCCCAAGGCACAGGAAGGTTTTGCTTAGCCCACCTTGGGGGTTTCCCCTCACTGGAGTTACAATAGAGGCATCTTTGCCTGCTCTGGCTGCCCAAACACTCCACAGGCATAGGAGAGAGACAGGTGACATCTAAGACAGGCTGGTGGAGGCCGTGCCTGGAACAGCCTGGTTCTCATCATCCCAAGCGACACCTCTGTCTTAAATACCTGAAGGCAGTGCTGAATGTCTCCCCTGTGTGCAGGATCCATCCCCGAGCCTGCCAGGCTCTGCTGGAGACCACAGGAAGGGGCTCCACTGCAGTGGAATCTCATCATGTTGGAGCCCATCTGCTGAGATTGTTCCGTCTCATGCCACAGACACTCCTTCAGCAGCCACTCCTGGGTGTGAAATTCAGCCCATGTGGCCACCAGCTTCCCTCACTCCAAGAACTTCTGCACCATCGACTTGTGCTCCTTCTGCAAAGTGCTCTGGAGAGCATTGCAAAAGAAGCAAAGAGGATGCCCTAAGTCCTGCTGGAGGCTTTTTCTCCTTTCACTTATCAATGTCGCTAAACCCCAAGTAACATCAAGAGGCTGGTTCCAGCCCATGGTTCCACCTGACCAGCACCCCATGTGGAGAGATCTGCTTCCTTGAGAACCAGGACACATATGCACGTACACAGCCACCTTTGTCACTTGTGTGCCCAAGGGTCTGTTGGATTGCAACTCCCCATGCAAGAGGGTGGGATGAAGGAGGCAGAGAGCAGATGAAGGTGCCTGCAGCCCAACACTCAGCTCCTTCCTCCACCATATAACACTGCTCAGACTCACTGCACATACAAAAAACATGTCTGCCCCACCTCCCCTTTGCCCTCTCCAGCTCTTCTTACTTTCATGGAAAGTTGCTGTGTCATGGTCACTGCTCCTCTTATGAGTGCTGCTGCAATTCTGCTTTGACTTGCTCCAACATTGCCCTTTGGTGCTCCTGGGCTTGGACACAGAGGAGTGACAAATGCCATTCACATGCTCCAGGCCAGGGACCTCCAGTGGGCAAGACACATGCCACATACCCACACAGGAGAGCTGACCCAGGCAGACAATATAGCGTGGGATCACCTGTGTGAGCTGCTTGCCCAGCCTCAGTTTTGCAATCACTTCCTGGAATCAGCTCCATTCCTCCCCCATGCCCCTCTGCTCTGGAAGAGGCAGTAGCAAGATGGTATTGGCATGGTAAACTGCATGTGTTTGTGATCACCACCCTCTGCTTATTCCCAAGACATTTTTGTGAAGGGGAGACAACTTTGCCAGACTCAGCTGGACTGACTTTCTCCAATGAATTCTTTAGCAGAGCTGAGTGTCTACACTGTGATTTTTACGTGTCTAATGTCTCAGAGGCAATATCTGTAGGTCCTGTTGGAATGAATCCCACTTGGATGAAATGTTCCTTTAAACAGCAAGGCACCCTGCTCCTGGGATGCAGCTGTGTTGTGTCCTGGCTCTGTAAGAGGGGCTGAGCTGCCAGCTGCTCCCTCTCCCACAGCCCTACCTCCTGCTACTCATCAGTGTCCTCCACCACCTTCATCTGTCTCCTGCCCAAGAGGTCACAGCAGGAAAAAGCGTTGCTTTCATGGCCATACCCAGCACCCCAGGGATGTTTTGGCAGTGGGACTGGCCCCTCCTCCTCCTCCACTGAGAGTTGGACCCTGGCTTACCTGTGGGGCTGTTCTCTGTCCCCATCAGGACAACACTGACATGGCTTCTGTCCCTGCCTACCCCAAGGGTGGGCTGGGGAAGTGCCCCAGCACTCCCACCCCAGGGAAAATGAACAGACCTTAGGCAAGGACCTTACAGAAGAGGGGAGTGCAGGCCAAAGCATGCCATCTATGGGTGTGCATGAGGAGATCCAGGTCCTCCTTGTGTCACTGCTGGAGAAGCTCTAGGAACTGCCTTTGCTGTGTCCACTACAGTTCCACTGTCTGGACCTGCCTAGCACCCAAAAGAAAGTCAATGTGCTGCCTCAGGGTTAGAACTCCCACAGCAGCACCTGGAGACTATAGACATCTCTGGACAGTGATATTTCTCCTTTCTGCCCTGTCACCCTGGTGCTATTTAAGGCAGACATGATGCTTCCACTCCCTGTGGTTTACCTGTGATGTCCCAGTCAGCAGATGATGGGGGTCACCTGGCTCTCCAGCTGTGTTACATGAGCATGGATGTAGGGCAGCCCTGCCCAAAAGCCTGATTCAGCCTGGCGATGTGCTCTGCATGTGGTAGCCTGTAGGGACACAGGGATGTTCTCAGGGAAGTGTAGCACTGGAGAGACCATCTCCTCCTTGCTCTGTTTGAGCAATCCATCCACAGCCCCTCCTCCACCTGCTCAACTCTGACACTGACTTGGGTCCTTTTCCCTGGGAGCAAACCCTACTACAAACACAAGCTTGCTGAGTTCTGTTCTTGACTCAAGGAGAAGACCATGAGTCTCTGGGAGACCACGTGTGTCCTACGACCAAAGCAGGCGAGGAGACTCAGCTGGATAGGAAATGGAGGCTTCCAAGACCAGGCAAGAGCTGCACCTGCTGTCAAAGGCTCTAATTCGCCTTCAGTTATCTAGAAACCATCTCAGAGCACCTGAGTAAGCATCTGCCATTAAGTAATGCTATGCCACTTCGAGTGAGAACAAAGAACAAATAGATTTTTTTTTTTTTTACTTGTGAATTAGTGTAATGATAAAAGCAATAAAACGTTTTACTGACTTGCATTTCAGAAAAAAAGTAACTGGAAAATGTAATTGCTAAGTCTAGAAATAGTAATGAGAGAAAAATAAAAAACTTGATGAAACAGGGCACATAGGTAATTTCTAGCTAGAGTATATGAAAAATGAAGAAACGTGGCCATATTCATTCATCAACATTTGTAGAAAAATGCACATCCATATATTGCATATCCAGCAGCGGTTGAGGATGAGGTTTTGTGAAAGGCTGCTGTAGACATAATTGAGCTCCACTAGGGGCTGCATTGTCACACATCTAGGTGAACAGCTTCCTCTTCCAAGAGCAAAGTATAGGCAGAAAAATCCACAGGGACTGAAAAAGAAGGGTTTCACATCTCCAGGTATCTCCATGCAAGGGGTCTTTGTATCAGCCCAAAGAAAAAGTGTGTTTGTCAGAACGGAAAAATCTCATAAGGGGAATTGGTTTTAGTGATAGCCCCTGAAATAAAAGTCCAATGCTTTTGTGGAATTTTGATGCATTTTCTTTGCTCTTTTATTTACTTGCTTTTAAGGGAAAATAAAAATGAAGTTTGTAACAACTAAATGATTATGCTGCCACAGAAATTCTGTGAACTTAAATGTTTTTGTTTACCAGTTGCCAAATACTGGAAATTATCATGCCATCTTCCTAGAAAAACCATGTATGTATGTATGTATGGTATGTGGTTGCTGGCATATAACACTAAAGATTTGTGCATTGTTTTTGCAAATCCTGTTTGTTGAGAAGGAAGTATCAGATAATATTTTTATCTTGTGGTGGGTTTGTTTTTGTTTGTTTGTTTGGGTTTTTTTTTGTTGGTATGAAGAATACTTCTGTCATATATACCTCAACTAAGCCCTGAAAGAAGTTCAAGTAAATGAGTAATATCATTGTAATATTAATAATGCTTTTTGAAACACATTTGTAAACCTTATTTTATACTAACCAAAGTAAGCATCAGAGTGAGAGACACTAGAAGGTGACTCCAGTCCTTGGGCCATTTGTTTTGTGGAGAAAATCCATTTAAAAGTGACCTTACGAAGATGTGCTAGCCATAGACAACCCTGGAGACATATAAAAACTTAAATAGCATGAGTGAGATGTTTTCTGTGGTATCTTTGAGATCAGAGGTTTGTTATTGTTCACTTTATAAATTGGTCTAAGACATTCTTTGGTGGGATAATGTAGTATAATACTTTGCCACAGGTATGCTAGCTGTAGAAATTTGGTGAAAGCATACAGCACTACCTTGGAGACTATCAACCTTTTGGCTAACTGAGGCTTAGCATTTGTGCATGGTTTCACTGAAAAGTACAAGGAAAAGTACATTTTCCACCAGGGTGGAAAATAACCATTCAGGCTGAGTTTTTCCACTGCTGACAAACTGTCATGCCTTGAGCTTGTTTTAGGGTGTAGAACATCGTGAGAGGCTCCATTCTTTCTCTGAAAGAGTGTGTGTGTCTGTACAGAGTGTGTGTCTCTGCCAGCCCTGGCCCCCATCCAAGGGTGGATGGATGAGGGGATTACTCAAGTACCTGGTGGTGTTGCTCCGCACCCCAAACTGGCCCACATGAGAAGTTCAGCAGGAGCAGATCTCCTTCATGACTTGGGAAGACATAAGTGAGACAGTGTCCAGGACAGGGCAGGTAATGCATTGGTTTCCCCCATGCCCATCCTAGGAACAGGCAGTGCTGAAGTTGTGGGGCTGTGAGCTGAGAGCCAAGGAGGAGTAGCTGGAGATGGACAGGATGACAGATGGATGAGTCCTGGCATGAGCTGATGCAGTAGAAGGAAGTGAACAGGTAAAGCATCCAGCAAAGGGAGGAGGTCATTTGGAGCATGACTGAGGTAAGCAGTATGTCTGCTCTGCAATTCACTCCTGAAGTTGTGAATACTAAACCTGACCCTGAAGGGAAATAAGGGGATGCAGAAACAGGGCAGCAAGAGGTCCTGTCCCCTGCCTCACCAGCTCCTCTGTCTTGCAGGGCTTATCCCAGGAAGGGGAGCAAGCCCTGCACAAAGCATGCAGGATGGAGTCTGAACACCAGGAAGGCTGCAGGCCATGCAGTGGCACTGTAGGAACTGAGGCGGCACAAAGAGCATCTGCACCAGGCAAATACCCCCTCACCTCTCCTTTTCATCCTGGGGCCTCTGTGCCAGGGGCAGTTGGCCTTTGCCAACAGCTTCTCTTTCTCCTGGGGAGAAAGCATAGGTAAAACATGCATTTCTCTATATTCCAACTGGAGAGGATCACTTCTGAAGTATTTTAATTGGAAGTTTGTGGGTTTTGTAGTGTGCTTACTTGGCCTAACAATTCATTTCATAATTAGTAGAGACCAGAACAGAAATATATTATAAATATATAAATACCAAGAAAATGATAAATTACTGGATTTTGCAACTTTCATAGGAACAACTGTCTAGAAAACACTGGCTGTATGCCTGTGACTGAGCTACACCCATCCTCACCGTTAAAAAAAATTTAAAAGAATTTCATAGTGGTAAAGAAAGCATTTGTCATATGCTTTTTACTTAACTTTTTCACTCACTGGAATGTACAAATACTGATAGAATTCCTGGAACCAGAGTGAAAAGTGTAGGTTTTGTTTTCCATAGAGAAAACCTACCCACATCTGGAACTCAAACTGCAATGAGTTCTCGGAGCAGATGCATTTTTCCAGACTCCCCAAACTATTATAGCAACTGGCTGAATGCACCTGCTACAGCACTGCCAAGGGTTTGCACGCTTCTAATGTGTTCTCTGTGGGTATCCACATCTACAATAAAAGGAGGAGAAGGCATGGACAGACAATAAAATGGCTTTGTAGTGCCAACAACAGTAAGATTGAGCAAGCAAAACTGTCTGGCCTAGTTACAGGCTAGGATGGGTGTAGAGCTGGATGGTGCAAGGTAGAGAAGGGGAGATGGGGCCTTCCCACAACTACTCCTGATATTTTTGTCGTTCCAGGGATTAGTCAGAGTCTGGGCACTGTAGAAATCTGACACTAAACTGCCTTTTGAGAAACACAACAATTTGTTCAACAGACAGCAGCCTGAGGGTTGTGAGAGCAATTTAAGCAGCCATTAAAAGATTTTTTTTTTTTAATGGCCTTTTTTTCTCTAAGATGACAGCTTCTTGTAGACACTAAAATTTCACAAGTTTTCTGAACATAGAAAAGTAAGCATTTCTGGGTATTAGGTTGTATTTAATTCTCGTTCTATTTCTGTTCCCCAGGTAACAGGAAGCAGGTCACGATCCCTTTAAAAACTAACCCGGTCCTGTTCTTTTAACTTCTTCTCCCGTGCAATCTGCTACCCGGGGAACTGAAGAAGTTACTTAACTGCTTTTATTTATGCATTTACTGCTTTAAAAGTACTTTCAGCTTTGGCAATCATGTACGCTTACCTATCGGCTAACTCCCGAAGACCGCCCCCGCCCCCCTTGTTCACGCAGTTATTAGGAACGCTGCGCTCCTGAGGGAAGGGCGGGAGGCGGGAGGAGCGGCAGCCAGTCAGAGGGAGAGCTCCTCGGGACAGCCAGTCAGAGGCGAGCACTCCGGGAGACAGCCAATCAGAGGAGCGAGATCGCCGTCCCGGGCGGGCGGGGCGGAGGCGCCGCGGCGCTGAGGGAAGGGAGGCCGTGGCGCCCTGAGGGGTTGAGGTGGGTGGTAGTGTTTGGTTCCTGTCCGTACCGCTGTAGGTTTTTTAAGAACATTTGACGCTGGCAGAAGTACCTCATCCTGCATATTTCTCTTACTGAAAGCGGTGTTCCCTCGAGTCCTTGGAGAATGACACAGGGTCATATCCTTTTACGGACTGTTGGGGTTTTTTTGTTGTTTTTCCTTTAAAAACTTGGAAAAATTCCATGTAGGCTCACAGACTTGTATTTCTAGGTCCCACTTTTTCAGTTTTAAATTGGGAATTTAGAACGTATCCGGATGTGGTGGTTTTGATGTTTATTGATTGACAGACCCTTAAGAAACTAGTGGTACCTGGAGTGACTGCTGTGTTAGTTCAAATTTTGTCACTGTAGTGAGTAGTAGTTGCAATTCTATAGCTAATGTTTGAATTAACACGTGGTTGTATTGCTATAAAGAAATTTTAGTTACTGATACACATCAGTTCTGCTAAGGTGCAGTTCTATCCAGTGCTCACCAGCACTCTAAGGTGCAGATCCATCCCTTCTTTCAAACCCATTCCAGCTTGCTTCACTGCCACGCACCAAATCTGTTGCAGGTAAATCTGTTGGAGGGTCCAGCAGGCTGTCCAAAGGGTTTTCTTTAGCATCTTGTGATTTTGGTCCACTGTTTCCTACTGTCCACACTCCTTCCCTCAGAAGGTTCTCCTCTACTTTGTTTTCTGTATGGTTCTCTATACCTTATTCCCTGTTTTGTTTATTTACTGAACTTATCTTTTTACCTTTCCTGCACTTCTTTTTTCTGCCTAGACTCCTTTTAAGTAAGCAACTGCCTCCTAGTTACTTTTTCCTCCTCTGGTTCCAATTCTGTTACATCCATACCTGAATTTGCTATTTCCAAATTTGTTAGGTAAGCAATTTCAGCCTCATGTCACTTGCTGGTACATACATGAATATTGCCTTGAAGATGGCCCTACAATTAATTTTGGTTGCATTTCAATTACATCATAAAGTTTTTGATAGAATTATCTTAATTTATCTTTGACTCTAATTTTTAATTAAGTAAAAGTACTGTCTTACCTATGCAGATCTCAACTACAATATATCCTGGTTTGCATTCGCACTGGCCTTGTGCAGTTTTTGCCTCTCTTCTGGTTCCCCGCAGAAGCACTGACTTACTTAGAGACCTGGTGTTCCATCAAGGCCTCTTGCTCCCAGCTAGCCTATACCATCTCCTTTTCTCTTGTTAAACTGAAAGTGGGGAGAAAGTCCCTTCACAAATACACGAGGCAGTGAAAAGTTAATAGTCTAGACAGTTGAATTAGTGCCTTTAAAAACTAATTTATAATCCATAAAAATTTGTTGAATCAGTTAATTTAAGAGTTATTGCTTAAGGGAGGTAATTTGTATTGCCTACATTCACTTAATGGTACTAAAGGTTTTCTGTGAAATAAAAACCAGGAGGCGTAGCTAAAAAAAAACCCCAAAGCCCAGTTCTTTCAGATAGAAATCAAATGTTTGTGGTCTGCAGTTGGTCTGTTACGTCCTTCCACAGGAAGAACACTGGATGCTTTGGGTAGCTTTCTTCTACAAGAAATTCAGTCCAAGGTGCATGTGCTAGAATTATGAAGCTATTCATGTAAAACTTTAATTTCAACCTTCTCTTTCAATATTTTGAGGTGATATAAAAAGTTTTTATCTGATACATATTCCATATATCTTCCAGACTATTGAAATGTTGAAAACACCACAAAACAAGATGTATGCAGCTTTGAAGTATCATTCAACAGACTATTTATATGAGGTATAGTTTTATTCTCTTAATAGTCTGAACAAAAGGTAGCAGTTACTGAAGAAAATGTTGAGTAAAAATTTAAAAATATAAGAAGAACTACTTTCTTTAGAATTCTCTTTTAGAGATGTTGTTGTGCTGTACTTCGTGGGATAACACAGTGAAGTCATTAAAGGTTTTTAAATAAAAAATTAATGTACAATTTTTGTCCAGACTGAAAAGCATCTGTTATTTTTAGTGTCTGTTGCACTTATTTTTCACTTATCATGCACATATAAATTTCCTGCTTAGAGCTTTCTTTGGCAAATACACTGTGCCTTCTAATACATTAAATTAAATTAATTACTTCCTGGGGTACTAATCAAATTTTCTAGCTACTTTGGTGTGTATTAGAATAGTGATACACAATGCTGTATTCCTTAATGATTGTATGGAAGAGTTTTTGCAGTGTCTTAGATTAAATTCGTGGAAAGGAGATTTTTTTTTCCACACCAACAATGAATATTTCGGCTTAACAGATTTTGATCAGGTAAGGTCTAGGAGCTTGTGAAGTCTTGTTTTCCTTCCTGTCTCCTTCTGTGGTGTTGCCAGCCTCTTATGCCCAAAGAACCCTGTCATAATTGGGTTTTTACTTACTTATATTTCCCAAGAAAAGCCGCAGACCAAATACAAGACTTCTCTTGCAGAGTAGTAGAGTGGTGCTTTGCCAGAAGGGGGCATTTCTAGTTTGTGAGCAGAATACTGTAACAAGACATGATGCCTTCAGGAGTTCAGGGAGAGTACAAGGACACACAGAAGCGCCCCTGGCACATAACTAGAGGCTGGGAGGTGGTCCAGCAATAGTACTCCCGGTTAAACTGGGATCTGTGTTATGAAACATTGTCCATCTCTCTCCTTAGAGTACAGCAACTGATATGTATAGTGCTGGTGTACGTACCTGCTGTTTTCTTAGATTGTAGCGAACAGAACTTCTTTTTCTATTATAGTTTCAACAGTATTTGAACTTGGTATTCAGTGAAGTAAACTTGCCACATAGACTATTTAATTTCAGAATTCAATTGAATACTACCGCTGGTTTTGGTGAAAATAAATGGCTTCCAAAGGACTTTCAATAGCTCATAATGGCACATGAAAGACAAGAGGCCTTAGAATATTAAAATATTAAAAGCACTTGAAACAGCAATAGTAGGAATGATACTAAATTGTTTCTGGTCAGCTTATCCATGTGTCCATTCAGGAGACCATTCCAAGTGTTAAGATAAGCACTTGTAATTGCACATTCAAGGTTTAGTTAAAGTGTAGTTAAGCAGTTTTGTGTACTCAGAGTTGTAAATTAAATGTTAAGTAACAAATCAGGTAAATATTAGTATCTTCTCTTAGTTTGGACTGTGTTAGCATTACAAAAATAAGATTTAAATCTAAAATATTGTGTTCTAGTAGAATACCCTCAAAAGCAGTAGAAATATTTGAAGAGGTAGTGCACAAAAAGAATGGAACTGTCTCTCATAATTTTACCACATGCCTTTTTTTATTCAGAGCATGGCAAGGCAGAAGTTTTCCATCTGGAAATTATCACTTTGCTTTCCTCCATGTTTACATCAAGATGAAAAGTATCATCTCAATGGACTCTTTGCTGATGATAAGTATAGGAAGCCGTGGACTAGAAGTATGTTATAAAATCCTTAAGTTTAATTTGGATTTACTGTAGATTAAAGGAAAAGCTTGTGCTTATCCATAATATGATAAGTCTGACATAGCACTATGTCAGTTCTTAGAGTTCTTGAAGGTAGAACATCTTCATTGCCCAAAGAGAAACAAATGGGTAATGGATATTTATTTGTGTGGCACCATAAATTAGATGATATTTGATTAGTTTGTAGAGTTCTCCGGAAAGATTTCTTTCCAGAGAAATGTTTATGGAAGAAAAGCAATGATCAGAGATAAGTCAAATACTAAATCTAATTAGCTGGGAGAGGTTTGGAAGGTTATGCTGAGGTTATGAGATATGGGACAAAAATGAGGTTTTCAAATGACAAAGGTAAATATATGTATAAAAGTGTTTGCATCTTTCTTGTGCATTTGTATTACCTTTCCTAATAGAAACGAAACCTGCTGTTTCTTCTGTACATCGTGTATAAAGCTTGATTAACCTCTGCAATGATTTAATCAATATATAAAAATTCATTTTCATATTTTCTGTGTCATTTATTTTCTCTCCTTTTCATCTTAGTTGGTTCAACACAGAACATGATTGCTATTTCAGTATTGGATCAATGGAAGAAAAGTTTACCTGTGGAGGATTTCCTGGAAAAGTCAGTAACTTCAAGTTAAAAACATTTATTATTTCTTTCATATCATTCAGGTACTTTGTGAATTATAAGCTAATGATGAAAACAGAATATGAAGATGTTTCCTGACAGTAGGAATTGTGGTGGAGATCTCTACACTATCAGATAGCTTAAAGATTTTTTTTCACTGAAAGTAGTATTGTGTTTTTATGGAGTTCTTTATATAATTTTTTAATGGTTGTGTAATCTATTTATGACATTGGAGAAAGTCTCTGAAAACTGCATAAACATGAAAATAAGCATTTTCTCCCATCCTCTCTGAGACAATTATCTCATGTAACTGTACAAGCACAGCTATATGACTTGAATATATTTTTCCGTACTTGGAATAGTCTACACTAAAATATTTGCCATTTTCTAGAACGGCCCTACTAAGGCTTTGACTTGGGAAGAGGTGGCCTCTGTAGTCTCAAAACAGGCAATTCAGTTAGGTTTTTTCTATCTATAAAACTGTAGTGAAACCCAGTGATTTCAGTGAAGTTGGCCCATGTGTAAGTGGGCAGTGTTTTAAGGTTCATGGATTTTCATAGGCTTATGCCTTGTGAAACTTTGGATATTAGCTATTATCATTACCACGTGTTTCTTACTTGTGAAGTATACTACTTGTTGCTTCAAAATTAACTTCTGAACTATAATCAAAATGTTGTAAAATAGTTGATTATTTTATGATGTGTAGCAGAGATTCCTCTCTATTGCTGTTTACACATGAAGTCCTGTACTGAATTTCAGAGGTGCACTTATACACTGTTTGCGTTTATGAGAATTATCTTCAGATGACTAGCAAATAGCAAGATGGTGAAATGCAAAGTATTATTAAAAATATTAATAAATCAGTAGGATGCACAATTGAGAAATTGGTTGTCTGAAATGAGAATATTAAGTACAATAACTATAGATGAGTCAATGTGGGTTCTTCAAAAATGTCAGCACTCATCAGTCATTGTCACTGCAGTCAATTTATATGGATGGCACAGCATTAACACATATTTTAATTGTAACTGTTTTGTCCAGATGCATACTTACCTCAGGAGTATGATGGTCTTTCTTTTTTTCCTTTCTGTAGTCAAATAATTTTGCTCCTTATTTGGCAAGTGGTAGGGAGGTTTTCTTAATAAATACTGGTAGTACTGAGGTTAGTATGAAAAGTGACAGGAAATTGAAGTGGTTTTGTTTCTTCATTTACTCTGTCTTTTTCCTATTGCTGTTACTTGCAATTTCTTCATAGTTTCTGAAACAGAAGCATACATTTAACCCAGCAGTGAATTTTTGTCACAAATGTTATGACAGCATTAGGTTTGATGCCTTTTTCCTTTTGTTCAATTTGATGCTGGGTGTAAACTTAAAGGGCTTTTTCTTGGCAAAGAATTGAACATGTAACTTGACCATGGATCCAGTGAATAGAGAGAACTATGTAACTTCCAATCTTCTTCAGTGAATACAGTGATTATCAAAGTTCTTAGAGCACTTTGATGAGTTCTGTTGATTCACTGAGAAGTCAGGGAAGTTACAACATTGGTTTTGCTACAGCCTAACTGTCAGATATTTTTTCTGTTTTTTTAGGAAACCTATCTCCTCTATAGAGTTTCAGACTAGTAATGATTTAATAGAAGTAATTCCAAGTTCAAATCCTTGCTCTGAGACTGACACAGAAGAACCTTTTTTACTTATGAAGCATGTTCTTAAGAAAGACTCCACCCAAGACAAATATTTGAAGATTTACTATGCCACTGAATTTAAAGAACCCTGGCAGGGTAAAATATTCAATTAACTATTTTCTAACTTTTGGTAATCTTGTTAACTTCCATAATTTTTTGTGCATGCTCCAGAGACATTTATGAAATCATTTGGGTTATCAAAACCTTTGCAGCTGCATACGGTATAGCCACTGAAGACAGATTTATTCCCTATAGAACCAGGGCTTGTGTTAATATCGAGAGATGCAAGCCAAAAGAAGTTTATGGTAGATTTCTTTATGAGTATCTGTTTGAGTTAGAATCATAAAACAGTGTGGTGGGAACATAATCAGTATCCAACATTTCCAGACACTATGAGGCAACAGAGAGTTATTACAGATAGGGAATCATCCAAGGAGTGAAAAGGAAATGTGGGAATAAGGAGACTTCCATATTTGTAAAAACTAAGGAAGAAGAACAAAAAACTCGCTTTGTCCTTCTGTATGTATCATATATGTGTAAAATGTGTGTGCTGATATATCATGTATTTCATACTGGAAATGTAAGGGAATGTATCAAAAGTGGTTACTGCATCACTTCTGTCTCATAGGAGCAGTAGTTTCAACTCAAAAGAAATAGAATCATGTGATGGCTTGGGTCGGAAAGGATCTTTTAAGGGAGTCCAACTGCCCTGTAACAGCTCAGGTTGGTCAGATCCTCATCCAGCCTCACGTTGAACACCTCCAGGGATGGGGCATTGACCACCTCCCTTGTAGTAAGGAACTGCTTCCTTATATCTAATTTAAATCATCCCTCTTTAAGTTTAAAACCTAAAATGTCTACCCCCATCTTTCTTACAGGCCTCCTTTAATTACTGAGAAGCCACGTTAAGGTTTCCCTGGAGCCATGTCTTCTCCAGGCTGAACATAGGCCAATTCTCTCAGCCTTTTCTCACAGGAGTGGTGTTCCTTTCCTCTGATTGGTTTTTTGTGATCCCTCCTCTGGACCTGCTCCAAGAGGTCCATGGCTTTTTTCTGAGGACCCCATAGCTGCATGCAGTGTTCCAGGTCTCACCAGAGCAGAGCAGAGGGGCAGAATCTCCTCCCTCCCTCCCCTGCTGCCCACGCTGCTTTGGATGCAGCCCAGGACACGTTTGGCTCTCTGGGCTGGGAGTGCTCATGGCTGGGTCATGTCCAGCCTATCATCTACCAGCACCCCCAAGTCCTTCTCACAGGGCTGTTCTCAGTCTGTTCATCCCCCAGCCTGTGTTGATACAGTAATGTAATCTCTCTTGAAACCATAGTAATTTGCAACCTTTTTTGTAAATTTTTTACTTCAGAATTAAAGAATCTGCATTTAGGTTTAGACAGGTATGGAGAGACTGCCTCATTTATACATTTAAAATTGCCCTGAGCTAAGTTCCTATATCATGCTTGAAAGCTCAAACTAGGAAATGAAAAAAAAACCCTTTTGTATTTAACAGGCATTATGTGAGACAAAAGAAAAAGCAAAAGAAAACTAGAGCTGATCATGTGAACCATGGAAGTCTAGACTTTGTTGCACTTTAAATATTTTAGGATTAAGCTTTAAGTAAAAAAGCAGTTATTGTTTTACTGACATTTATAGTATTCCAACAGTTGTTCAACAATTCTCTTTATTCTGATAATTCTTAGTATTTTTATCTTGTTTTATAATGTACTTTTTCTTACATTTTTTCAGATTTATGTTTGGAAGAAGAGTTTGTTTTTATTGATAATCTTGAAAATTTTCGTAAAAAGCTGCCAACTTTATCTATACTTCTGAGCAGACTACAGTTTTTTTTAGTGAAAGACCCCCTTTTAGATTCTGAAGGACAGATTTTAACAGCAGAGAATATTTTCAGGTACCTACAATTTGTTGTATAATATTAAACATAAAAAATAGTTTGTGTATAATGCCATTAACATTTTAACATTTGTTGTATTTTACCTTTGTGAGTAGTTTATATTTGCAACAGGTAAAGACTTCAGTTTTTCTTCTCAGGAAAAAAGGAGGAGGGTGAAATTTATATGCATTAAGAAAACTGTATTAATGAAATTGTCATTTTTACATTCTGTAAGTGTGAAATGTAGTCAGGATATTACTTTTGGAATACTGAAAAAAGGTGTATCTTAAGGAACCGTGTCCTCCCTCAAGCTGGCTGATTCCCTATCATGAAAATATCGCTAAATTTAATAGGGCTAGGATTTTACACATGCTTCCATGTTCCTTTTTTCTCTCCTGTCAGATATGCTGTCAATGAATCCATGCTCTTACCCTTGAATTGTATTTCTCCAAGTTTAAATATTAATTATTCTTATGGTTTTGTATTGCTGGTTTGATTGAATTTAATTGGATTTTATCTATGTCATGAATTTGAACAAACCGGTACATTAAAACAGGTATAAGTTGTATCAAAAATGGGCCAGTATTTTGTTAATATACTCATTGTGTAAAATCTGGCTGTTGGTTTACCAAATCTTGTGTTGGTTTATTTCATGTCTGGACTACTTGTATTGCTTCCTTTGCACTTGAAAGGGTTGCATGATTCACAGGCAAGGTAAAACAGATTTTAACTGAACCAGCTGTACCCATATAGTGAAGAACAGGGAGGAGTTGGGTTGTTTGCCTGTTTTTTCAAACGTGAGCCCCAGTCTTGCAGTGACTCTTGGACATAAGACTGCATGAGTTCTCTAAATGACCAGTGATGATAACACCATGATCCAAATTCTGCAATGACTTTCACATATACTAGTAATGGGAGAAAAAAATGCTAGTGTGAAGCTTTACAGCAATAGCTCTGATCTCCTGATCTGTGGTTGACTAGCAAACCATGGACCTGTCCAAGGTGTGAGTCCAGATCTCCTAGTGCAACACATGCGGAGATGCATTTAGAGAAAGGGACTCAATTAGACAGGCTTCTATTTCAGTTAAAATTCATGAGCATCCCAAAGCTGGACACCGAACAATTCATACTCTTCAGAATAAAACATTCCTCCAGGAAAATAATAGTGTCAGGGACTGCTGAGGATGCTATTCCCCTAAATTCACTATAGATTTAGTGCCTGTAGTTGGCACAAAGGATAAGCCTGATGAAGTGTATGTTATGTATTTCTACTTGACAAATCTTCACCCCCAGGCTCTTTGTGTCCTTGCTTTATAATGCAGGTAGTAGCCTCATTACTGAGTTTTACTTCCAAGTGTTTTAAAGATTTTCAGTTAAACCAGGGAACATACTTCTAGTTTTCACTTTAACTAATAATAGGTACTCTCTGCCTTCTTTCATGCTGAATCTTGCCTGAAGATAGAAACTAAAGGTGACAAAGAGAAGTAGGGCAAATATATTACAGAGATTTTATGTATAATAAAAAATTGGATGTTGGAAAAAATTAGATCTGCGATTAGATTTGCAAAAAGCACTTTTACATGGGGGGACTTACATGCTGGGGACTTGAAGAATTATAATATATTATTCTGGTTTTTTTCCAGAACTGTTGAAGGCAGGCCCAATATTAGGCAGTTCTACTCTGCCTTGAAAATTTTTTTTGGTTAATTACACAGATGGAACAGCATCAGCATCACTTGGAATTGCCTTCTTGGAAAAGGCATGGATTTAGAAAAACTTTTGCCATGTATTTGGCTATCAAAACTATTGCTAAGAATTTCAGTTTTAGGCTTTAAGTAATACAAAGAAGTCACTTACTTTCTTTTTTGGTCTTTTAAAGAGAATGTTTGACTTTTCAAAATGAAGTGAAGATGGAGGAGACTCCAAACGAATTGCAGGGGATTAAAGAGAATTTCTGTACTATATCTATAAAAGATGAAGAGGTATCATCTTGTTTTTCATACTATATTGCTCTATGTTGTGCACATATGTTTGTTCGCTTGCAAGTCATCTCACTGAATTCTGTTCATATTTGCCAAATATTCTGAGCTTTCATGTTTCCAAGATTAGAAAACACTAGTATTATTTGTGATTTTTTAATTCTTAGATGCTGTTTTTAGGAATCCCCATTCTGCCTAGCTGTTTCTCCTGGTACCTGATGTGTTTGCAGTTTTACGTAGATGCTTGTTACACTAAGAATAAAAATTAATCAGAACAGGAAGCCATGACATGAGCATGGGAAAGGGAAAGCTCTAAGACATGTTCTGGGATCTGGGTGGCCACCTTGGCTTGTTTTTTGTTTTTTTTTTTTTTAAAGAAGTCAAATCTATTTTTGCTCCATTTTTCAAAGTTCTGAAAAACAAACTTTCAGTAAAAAAAAAGAGGATTTTACTTGATTGGGAACTGTTAAGTTAAGATACCCTTTTTACACTCCACTGACTCAATCTGAAATTCTGTAACACTGTATTTTACCCTGTATTGAGCAAAGGTTTGTGTGCACTGTGTAACTGTCAAGTGATTTCTAAGAGCTCTTAAATTGGTTTAGAATTAATTTATTTCAAGATTCTGAAGAAGCTTTGACTGTACAGTAATATCAAAGAAAATTTACTGGCCATTCTGTTGTGATTAATATTTTTTCAGTATTTCTTGTTGCCTGTTGAGTTAGAATTGAGCAAACCCAGCAATGGCAGATCTGATTGTATAAAGATTCCATCATTCTTGGAACTAAAGGAGATGTTAAATTTAGCTACAGTCACTGTGGATGATGAAGACTTTTGCAAACAAGTGATCAGAGAAGGTGAGGGTTGGTTTTCTTAAGTACTCGACTTGATTTTCCTTTCATTTGAGCACAGTTAACATAATCAAGCTTTTTTATATTGAGCTCATCTACAAATGACATCACAGTTTATCAGATGAGAATTTCTGTGGATAAACTAAGAACTGTGCTATACCCAAATTTCTGTATTAGAAATGTCTCCTTACTACCTAAGGGGTAGTAAGCTACCTGCCATTTGATTTAGCCCAGGGTTTTGTTGTAATCTTGAACACAAATGTAATATGAGCCATGATTTTTGATGTATAATCAACCATGACTATAATCATTTGGTCTTGTGTTCTCTAATCTGTTTTTAAGTTTACTTTCAGAGACTCCCTTAGAGGGTTATATTCAGAACAGTCACACCATAAAAAGTGCTTTTATTGCATTGTAAGTGCAAGCACAAAAGCATATTTCTGGGGAAAAAATGGTTAAATATTTCCATAGACAACAGGATTCTTCTCAGTGATGCTGATAGTTTCTTTAAAGGAGTTTTAGAAAAATTACTAAATGCTCTTATACTTTTGATAAATACAACTTTAATGACAGTTGTTGGCTAATGGATTGATTTGTATGACAGTATTTTGTTTAATTAAAAGAAAAGGCATTGCCTGAGGGTTGGGGCTTTTCTTAAGTCAAAATGAATCATTTTCCACTTTTTTGGTGGACAGGAAGCAGATCAAAGAAGGAAGATTAATGCTTCTGAAGATGGAGGGTGTGTACTGAATTCTGTGATGGCTAGGGCAGCAGTTTGAAGTAATCTGGTCTCTTACTGAAGATAGAAACAAAACTTTTTAAAGTAGATATTTGACTAAGACAGTTTCATATGCATTCCTCTGATATATTTATTATGTGCCATATTTCAAGCTGAGATTGCAGAGATTTGAAGATTCTGTACATAAATGTCAACCTATTGGGGATTTCTTTGTTCTGTTTTAGTCCTTTTTTAGTAGCAAGAGAATCTACATACACTTACTCCTAGTAAACTATATTTAGGCTGCTTAATTGTTCTGGAAATTGCTGTAGTCATAAGAGTTTGAAATAATTAAGACAGTGACTATACAATATTGTGGGGAATTTTTTCACTCACTTATGGGACAAGACTGAGCACTGGTCT
>VZTN01001077.1:0-44878 GCA_013400515.1 Erpornis zantholeuca | reverse complement strand
TTCAACAATCTATTTAATCTCTTCAACAATCCACTTAATCTTTCTGAGAGAAAAATTTTTGGACTGCAATGAAAGCATCCCCAGAATTCTTACAAAGAATATTTGCTGTTAAATTGAAACCTTTCTCTACAAAGTTGTTTAATACTGTCTTGACTTTCTTTGCACCATTCTAGGTTGAATTTAGTGCCCTTTTACTGGATTATAAAATACTGGGGCATTTTTTCCTGAGCGGTATATAACATGGACAGGCATTTTGCTTAAGAACAGCTCTCCTGTAGTAAGTGAGATGAAACATAGATCAAGCCACAGCTAGCACTGCGACGTCCAAAACCCAAAGATTATAAATAGAGAGACCTAAAGTGCTTGATAAACAGCTTTCACATGTACTGAAACAAGAAATTCTGGCACAAAAGTATGTGCAACTACCTCTAGTGATTCAGGCAGTACTGTAAGAATGCTACACAGTCAGTACCAGAGGGCAAATTGTTTTCCTGTCCTTTGAAAAATTTGAGATGCACAGGGTTTCTTTTGCTGCATCAAGGTAGAGAACAGAAACATTTTGTGTAACAGGGAAAGAAAAATAACAGAATATAGAGAAGATGCTTTTACTTAAAGCAGAAAACAGTCTGGTGTAAACCTCTTAAAGTAGTTTTCTGAGATGTGAGAGACGGTACTCTGCCTTACTCAGACTGAATATCAGCAATCACTCAAAGTGACTTTCAAACTGCCACATCCCAGGCATCTAAGTTACTGAATATTTAGGAGTCATTACCTGTGCCATTATATAACCAAATGACTAAAATGTACACTAAAGAGAAACTTTAGAGGGCTCTCTCGTTGTTGCAAATCTGTTTTACTCAGTGATATTTTAATCCAGAATTTTTAATATTGACTTAGATTAAAAAAAAATAAATCTGATGAACTGTGGCAAAAATCTTAGTCAACAAATTAGTATTTCCAAAGTAAAGAAGGATTTAGAAACTTGAACTATGGTCACAACGCTTAAATCAACTCCTCACTGAGGCAAAGCTATTTGATATGAAACCCAAGAAAAATGAAGTGATGATTGGAAGTGTATCGCAGGACAATACCCATCCTTTGGAAACTGTATGTTTTGCACCTGCAAAAATAAGCTAAATAGATCATATCTCCCACCTAGAACGTCTGACTCCTATGCCCATCCAAACATTTGACCAAAACAGACACATACATCTGGCACCTCTAAACTCAGTGTTGGCAATTCGCTACACCTAAGTGTAAAATGATAGCAGAAGTAAGGCTGATACAGCACAATACACTAAGCTGCATCCTCCTGCATTAGGACAGTAGAATTCTGTCTTCTCTATGGTTGGTCTTCTTACTACCCAGCTATCCAAATCCACCTCTGTGGCCACTTGAAATGCCCAAGTTTTATTTTCTGAAACTTAGCTGCCTTTCTAAGGGTTAGAATGGCAATGGTGGTCTACTATAAAGGATCACGATTATTTACTACTATCATGTGAAAACCAGGGGAAAAAGTCATTTGTAGAAGGGAATTGTTATGTGGCTCAAACTTCTGATCTACTACCCCTCCTTCTATTTGACCATCTTTAAAGATGCTGAAGATCCCTTCTCTGATTTTTTTCCTGTCACAGTGAATACTGTTTCTCAGTATTACTAGAACAAAAGCAATGAGATAATAATTTATCAAAGAACAAAAGCTTAAGGCCTCAAGAACTGGAGTGGCCTTCTAGGATTATCAATTACTCTGTTAGACATCTGGGTGCACTGAAGATGGGATTTAGGCAAAATACTCAATAATGTGGATATTAAATAGTTACTTCTGCAATCTGTGGGCAGTTCCTGTCTGAATCCTGAAGTTGCAGTTACCACATGAAAAGGAAGTAGAGGGTAGATTCCACTTCATTCTGGAAAAAGAAGCTTACCTTCTCTTAAACAGTTATATACCTTACTGTCACAAATATTAATTCTAAATACTCTTAATTTTGCTTCAAACTAACAGGTGTTCTTCTAGGGAGGCAACTTTTACCAACGTCTTGATTTCAGAATTCTCTCTCAAAATTATTTCAGAATATCTTCCCATCAAGTGTTTAACATTTCTTAATTCCTTCTAGGCCATTTAGGGAATAATCTTGAACTTAGTCCTAACTCAGCCTAGTAGGAGTCCATGTCTCATTCCAAATCTATACTCTCAGCTTTGAAACGTGCTCGACACGCCTTTACCAGCTATACTATTGTAGGGAAAAAGGAACATCTCAACCACCAAATTCACCTTCCTGGGGAGGAAAACCAAGTAAAATAAAACCAATCTCAATTTGTTCCAAGGATTCATTTAAACAACAAACTGATTTTTACTACCTCATTTGCTGTCTTCAATAAATGACAGCAGTCCCTTTTTAACACAGCTCTACGAAGCAACAGTGGTCAACGTATCAACTGTCCTCAAAAGCTTAAAAATGTAAGTTTTACTGTATTGTAGACAAAAAAGGCATATTCATGTGACTTTAGGTTCAACATCACTTGGGAAAAGTCATATTCTTGTGCAGCATCAAACTGTGTAAAAATATTTCGTGCAGGATAGAGCAGAAGATGCCAGTTATCATATGCTTGTTATTTCCCCATTCACATTACTTATAAATCTTCTTATGATTTGATGCATTTATTCTAAAATCATTATTCTAAAATCTCTGGAACTGCAAATGTACTACAGAATACATTTTTACTTTTCAGATACACTGGCAGGTTTACAGACTACAGATTCTCATGTAAAAATGTGTGTAATTACAAAGCTACACACTGCTTCCAGAGAAGTGACGTGTACCACGGAAGGAGCTGATTTTTAATATAGTAACTTGAGTTCATATTAATATTAGAGTAATTTAAAATAACTCAAGGCCTATCAGGCTAAACACAGGAAAAAATATATATGAACTAGGAAAAAAAGTACGGGAAATCACAAACATAAAATTAGAAAAGACTTGATAGAGTGAGTATGCATAACCAGCTTGATGTTAGGCAGCCACATTTTTGTTGCTCATTTTTACTGAACTGTGTTTTATTACATCTGTCTTGCAGCAAACATTTTCACACTAGTGTCATGTTTAAAACTGAGCATCTGCATGCTTAAAGTTTCCCGCAAAGGTTAGTAGCAGCATACAATGCATTCAAATAAAAATTATTGATAACACTGTAAGAGTTTTACATAGGGTTAAGAATAAAGACAGTAATTCAGACAAAAACCTTTGAGCTCCAAAAAGAGCGAAGCTGGTCCTGCAGTGCTGGCTTGACTGTCTGAAAGTTTACAAAAACAAAATCCACTAATTGAAAACCTTCTTTTTTTGTCTTTCACAAAACAAAAATAACAATCCAAATTCAAAAATGAAGACAAGCAAATTTCTATTAAGGAATATTTCTGCTTGCAAAGTAAGCCTAAAATGTCTTACCTTCAGGCTAGGTGTTTGAGTCTGGTCAACAGTAAATCTCATTAAAATACTGAACTGGAGGTCATTCGGAAAAGATTCCCTGTAAACAAACAAAATAATGTTATGTTACATTAAATTTTCTTTTAACAACTGTTGAGAGGCACCAAATAAGCCCTTGCTCTTTTCAGTAAAGCTGAAATTGCTACCAGTTGCTACTGTATCTGACCTTTCAGAAACATTTACCCAGCATGTTAAGGACAAGATTTAAGGAATTCCTGCTATGAAGCAATTACAGCTAGAATAGATAACGCAACTAATGCGGAATGATATAATAGTGATATGCTAGAATTCTGATTCTAAATCAGGCTATTAGTGAAGTCTGGGGAGAAGGAAGAGAAAACAGAAAGCAAATCCATTATTATCATAACTCCTTAAAAGTTAATGATGGCACAGAGATGAAATTCAGTGAAACTTTTACAACAAAGTAAGGAAGTTCAAACACAATTTCTAGGTCACTGAACACAAGGGGAGACAACAAACACACATGGCTCAAAGGCACATTTTCGAATCAGGTAAGTAGTATCATATTAATTGTTCAGCACTGAGGACTCAAACCCTTTCAATTAAGAGTCATTTTATGAAACCAAAATGCCGAAGCACCAAGGTTACTAAAGTTTCAAGATCTGTTATGAGCTGTGCATTTTTCCAGACAATGAACAGCACATCAAAAAAAAGAAAAGCAGCAAAAAACCTGGATATAGCTAACAACCATATTGTTGTTACTTCTTAAAGCTCATTACCTTGTGACATCAAGTGCCTTCTGAACTTTTGCTTGTACAGACCCAAGCAAATCAGCACCCATTTTTTTCAACAGCTGTGTCAGCAGTACAAACAGCCAGTCCTGCAGGTCTTCTTTATGGACCTGGATGAAGTCGACCAGTGTCTCCAAAAACATACTGAACACCTAAAAGGCAGAAGAAGATGGAAAGAGGGTAGGATGGGGCAAAAGAGGAAGCGACACTGACATATGCCGAACTTACAAACGAAGAAAGCAGTAAGGGAATCAGAGGCAGAGAAAGGCAGTGTTTTGCAGCCAAGCGGGAAAAAAAGAAAAAAAAAAAAGGAAAAGAAAGAAATCTGCCTTGCTTTTTCATTGGATTTTGATATAAGAATACATTGGAAATGTTAGCCGACTTCTGTAGAAGTTTGACAATTAGGTATTCCATGCAGTTTCGTCAAGAAAAGGAATGCTTACTGTGATGGCTGGCGCAACCTCAATTTTTCCAGTAAAACTTAATTTTTTACCCTTTCAAGCTCTATCATTAAGTTGATTTGACATATTCCTCGAAGACTACAAAACCACTTTCTCTTGAAAACCAAAAAACCTGCTGCAATTCTTTAGCAAAATATTAATTGTGAATATCTGCATTAATAAATACTGCAAAATCATGAGACCTGGCCAACTGCTTTACATAAAATACTGGTAGAACAGAGCAAGCTTCTTCTACTACTGCAGGTATCCCAACACAAAATTATTCATCATAGTAGTGAAAAAAGCCACAATACATTTCAGACTGGCATGTGTTTAAAACACAGAAGTACTTTCATTTTTTGAAAACACAATATCCATAGTCTTCTTTTCAACAAATAATGTTGAAAAGACTGCATTTGGTAAGAAAAAAGACCAAAACCAAAAGAAACAAAACCATGTATTTTTTAATTGGACTTACACCAGGAAGGAGGGCTTTTTGAAGGAAAGGGGTCAAGGAGGGTGTGACGAATAGGTAACTTTGTTTAAACAGGTCTTTGAATATATCTCATTCATTCAAAGTTTTTTGCAGAGCTAAAAGTGAAATTAGGATGCATGTACTCTATACTTGTGTGGCCCATGGATTTCCTGTTTCCCTGACAAGAAAAAATGGGTGAAAGCAAAAAATGCTTTGTTCACAACTGATACATGCTCCAGCTCCAGCACAGAATTGGGTACAGAATGACTGCTGTGATGCAAAGAGGGTTGGGCAGATATTGCCTCCTGAGTATTTACGGCATGGGTGCGAGGTTAGAAGTGGCTGCTGCAGAGCAAGGGTTGGAACCCCACACCCTCCTGCAGCTGACCTGGCTTGTCACTAGGCCAAATTCTGCTTTTGTGAGAGTGGATGATCCCAAACTGTGATCACACCTCACATGGCTGCAGACACTAGGCCATAGAAGCAGAATTTCTTGCACAGCACTGAGGAAATTCCATCACTTTTCATGTTGATAACCAAGTCAGGGAAAGCAAATTAACACCATAAAGCAGAAAAAATCCATACAAGTATCTCTTAAAGAAGTGCCTCCAAATTTACACTAGAAATAAAAAATAAATTCAGATTCATTTTATCAAGAAAGGCTGGACCAGATGATCCTTGAGGTTCCCTTCTAACCAGGTACTCCATGATTGCTTCAGGGTCTACTGGAGACTTGGGACAATTTTTTAATAGATATCTTAAATACTGAAATTCTGTGTTAGAAACAAAATGATACAAACCCCTATTCAATATAAAGCCCATCAAGATCAGCAACTTTAATTAACTTCCCTTTTGGGGCAAATTACATTAAAAATCGGGGGGAAAAAAATTGCCAAATTACACACTGTGTATATTCAAGTCTGAGGTTTCGAAATTACCCTGCCAGTAGTGGGACAAGATTTTTATGCTCAGGACTGGAAACGTCTCCTGTCTCAGGCTAAACTGAAACAATAGATCATTTTATGGATTCACAAGCAGGAGTCACAGTTACAAGACAAGCAAAACCAAATCAATATGTACTTTCTGTATTGTAGTATGAAGTCCTTGGCTTTCACAGCCCTAAAGTTAGGGGGAAATACACTTAGGCAAACAAACAAATGAAAAATTCTAGTGCTATAAAGATTACATTGTGTCTGTCTCAGAAAATCCTTCAAATTGAACTACACAGCTCAGCAGAATTTAAACCTGCACCTGTTTCTCTGACTTTGCAGACACTGGCACACATGGCTTTTCCATTAAAACATGTAGGCTGAACACATTGGTTACAAGCTCTTACTTGACGGAGTAATATGGACTTCTTATGACACTTCAAATGTGAAGTGGCTTAAACTGAAATCATTATAAAGTGAATTATGATTCACCGTGGCAAAAACACTCTAAAGATCCTGTGCTGACATTTTAGCTGTTAAAAATACACATAAATGAGGACTCAGCTTTGTTTTCAAGCTGTTTGATATTAGATTTACCACAGAGAATGTCTAGAGAAAATTCAAATAAGCTGAGTAATTTTGTTGCATTTAAAAAAAAATACTAAATATAACACTTTGTCTCAGCATGAAGAATTTAAGAAGGCTGAAAGAGCATTTAAGGTAAAGGATGAATTTGGAATGAAAAATGAAACTCACCCACCTATATGTTGAACAATGTATGTGGATACTGCAAAAATCGCAGTTTCAGTTTCTATGATGCAAACTAAAATTCTGAAATCAACCACCTAAACTTGAAGTTTTTAATAATTTGACAGTGGAAAAAAAATAAACAGATATGAAAATAATTATAAGTGATCTACCTCTAAAATGAATTATTTCAGATGTGCCAACCACCACAATATAAAGCAGGAATGCATAACCAAACAATGTCAGTTAATTAGTAGATAAAGCACATCTCGAAACTTTACCACACAGTTTACTAATTGTTTATAGCATTTATGATTGCAAAACGCTTGACACTGCATGAACTCTTTGGGGAAGAAAAGTAGAGAAAAAGGGTTAATTGCACATTCATGCAAGTAAGGTTAGGCTTCCAACAAATATTGAACCAACTTACTCTCTAAAGAGAGTTCCAACACAGGGGACAGCATGCAAAACGAAACATAAACAGAACAGAACAAAACAAAACAACATAAAAGGGAAAAAGATAAAAACACACAAATTAGTGGCCATCAATACAAAGTTCCTGTATGGAATATAAACCAAAATAAAACAAAAAAGGTACTTCACAACTTTTATGACAAATTTAGTCATTTTATTGGGATACCCAATATATTTTTAAAATAAGCACTTGGCATGCCCTTTAAGTCATTCTCCCATTTTCTCCTCCAAATATTATCACTTTTATTCTATGTAACTTCCTATATCCACATATGATGTTAAAGTAAACCTTAAAAAACCACCTACATAAATGTGATGACAGAGTAACTCCTACAGACACCTGAGTAGAGTCTAAGATGAGATTTATGTAGACGCATGTGTGTGATTAAAAAAAAAAATCACAGCTCATGAACTCTTAATACCTAAAGTGTTCTTCTGATGACATACTGATAACTATTAAGAGTTTTGCAACACCAAAAAAGTGGGCAAGGTTTCAGTGACTGGAACGGCTGTACAACATGTTACAATACAAGCCAAATTTTCAAACTTGAAGCTACATTATTTCATATCACAGCGGCCAGTAAACAGAACAATCAACTAGAACTACTCAATACAACGTTCTTAAGGGCTTATTTAAAAGGTAAAATGCTCTTCTGATACAAAATTAAAGTTTGGAACATTTTTGTTATCCTTCTCTGGCTCCCACACTACACAAAAATCTCCACAGTAGCTCTGACACATGCATTGCTGCAATTTTAATTAACACAGAACAAGCACAATTAAACCAAGCTGCTATTCACAATTTTGTCATTACTTCATTTAAAAAGTAAATATTCTGGCAATATTTCTACATTTAATATTTTTTCCTCTGCTTTTAGTTTTCTTTTTATGTAATGTTTTCTTGTTTTGAACTGCTTTGTTTAGTCTTTTCTTCTGGATTTCTGAAGTACGTGATCAACTTTAATACCATGTTTCTGTCTGCAATTCAAGTTACTTCCACAATACATGGTATCAAAGATAGCAGCTAAGTCACATTTTCCAACAGGAAAAATAAAGAGGACAGATGAACATTAAGTTAACTTGTCAAGACTTCTCATCCCTCTGAATTTAATTATCCATTGCAGCAATAAGGAAGACTTAAAAATATGTAAAATGTGTTGCATAATCAAAGTAGTTTTTCAAGATTCTTCTGGGAAAAGTCAATACTTCTGAAACAATAGCCTGCTCTTAATTTATCTGGGTTATAATTTTATCAATTCTGAAATACAGACACGAAGTGGGACATGTTATATTCAATATAAAAGATACCATTTCTTCCAAACAAGCCTATAATTGAATAAAATATGAAGTTACCTTTTTTTTACATTATTACATTTATTAGGCCCCTTACTTACCTGCATTCCTTCTGCTACGAGAAATTGTGACATTTAATCAAGCTGTACTAGGAACCCACCTCCCACAAAAAACTGTAAAAATACTATCATACAAAGTAACTAACTTAAAAAGATTTTAATGGTCTTGGAAAACAGAAGCATTATTTTCCTTGTTATATCAGCCACAGTGAGTCTTTACTTAAGTAAAATTGAATAAAACAATCACATTTTCTTTTATATCAAGGTATAGTCTCCTACTGGAATATCAAAAAATGATGTGAACATTATTCACCAATCTCAACTGCTAGACCTATCTACAAAATTCATGGAAGACATCATAAGCTATGGTAATACAAAATATCCTGGAAAACAAATAAGGACACATTTGGCATAGTTTATCCAATTACATATGATTTAGTCAGACAGCTTTCTCTGCAACCTAAATTACTGCAGAGCCTTTTCTTTGTAATTGAGAGAAAATCTATATTTGTGTTGAAGTTGCCTCTGTAAACAACAACTTCTTTAAAACACAAATTTTGAGCACAAACTGCTAGACTACTTTGATGCATTTTATATGACATTAACCTTCATTTTATTTCAACGATCCTGCAGAAAAAGGGGAAAAATTATTTTGTTCAAAACTCCAAATTAAAGGAATTGAAATCTGATACCATCAACTGCTTTTGCTTGGGAAATTTTAAATGTGCAAATATCACTAACAATTTATAGTAACCACCTTTTTATTAATTTATGTTTTCAGACATTTACTGAAAATAAGAAAAACCTAAACATACCTTACTGTGAGGATCAGCAAACATTCTTGTGAAGATCTCACACAATCTTTTCAACTCAACACGACTGTCAAAGTGAAAACAACACATCAGTCAACTCCCTTGCTAGTTCTGCTAGAACACTAATGCAGAGCAATCAGCGAGAGCAAGTGTAAATATTGACTCAAATAATCTGGTAAATAGAGGAAACCATTTTGTTTAAGACATGGGTAAAAATGTAATAGCTTTTGTCTAAAATGAGACTTTAAAACCTAGAAATGTCTCTGTAAACTGTCTCATACATTATATAATACTTTTGTAACAAACCAGGCAATGAAAAAGATGTTCTTAGTAATGAGCAGTAAACCATTTCTTCTGAATAAATATCCCCAAAATTAGTAACAAAAAAGGCCTTCCATTGATTGTAAATGGAAGCATCTTATTAACCTTCTGTATTGCAAGAATTCTCGATTTTGAATTCACTACATATGCTAGAATAGAAATATACACTAGTATACAAATACTGATGCCTTAGGTTTTAACTTTTATATTTTTCAAATCCNTCTGAGGGCCTTTCAAATAAATACCTTCTTTATTCCTTTATTCCTGTCTAGTCTCTGTTTCTAGGTAGCCATTTAAGGCATCATATACACTAGTAGCCAGAGGTGAGAAAAGCTTCCTTATTCCTTCCCCCACCTTACTCTCAAAGACATACCCTGCTTTCCCTCTCCCCCTGCCCCTCAACAACTTTTGAGACAAAATGTCTTCCCTATTAAGATGTGACCCTACCTTAGAGTTCTCTGGTTCTTTAGCAAGTTCTGCAGGCCTAGAAGGCCTTCTTTCCTCTCTGACCAGTTGGTGCTGGCACAGCGGTTCAGGACTTCAGCCACATCTTCTGTCTGCCTCATGTATGTTGGTATGCTCCCATTCCTGGAGCTGTAGGACCTTTCTGAACAGGCACTTGATGCATCACTGTTGGCATCATCATCTGAGTACATCCCGTACGATTCGTATCTTCTTCGCACGGGCTTCTTCTATTGTACAGAGACACCCCAGATCAGCACTGATCCTCAGAGAGGTAACATAACATACCCATAATGGGTCGAAAGACCAACTGCTTAAATAACTGGTGTGACCCCTACTCCCTGCAGTGACAAAAGCCTCCAACCATTCAGCAGGTCAAACCAAGTTAATGAAGATATTTTAAGGTATGGCTTACATAGTATTCCAAATATAAACCCAAAGCAAATGCAGAGAAGACATACATTTGATGAAACATTTACCTTAATGCTTTCTTGCAAGAACCCATAAAATTGCATAACAGGGTGACAAAAGACTGTTGCAAGTTAGTTTTTCACTTCATAGCTTTATATACATTACAGAATATAAGAATCAAAGGTCTAAACATATTTTGACATTTTAACCCATTTTGTATCAAACATATTAATAGCAAAATATTAAACTATTGAAGAAGAAAAATAGTTTCTATACCTTAGTCCGTATGTCTCCTAAGAGCTGTTAGCAGTAAATTATTGAAAAGAAACAGAAATTGAGAACAGGAAGGTAAGGCATAGCAGCACTGTGAGTAACAAACTCCCTGCCACTGGATAACATACAGTCTTATGTAAATTTTGTTCTTAGCACTCTGTGTCTGATTAGCATATCACACATTGTCAAGAAGTAGTTTGCTAAGCTTCCATTTCCAGGGAAATATTACATATCATGGGCAGGTTGGTCACAAAGACTTCTCTATCAAAAACTTTGTGTCTTATGCAGTGATAGTTGGGCACGAAGACTTAACATACACAGTCAATTGTTATCTAAGTACAAATCCTTGATCTGAACTATTTAACTTTAATATCTAAATTTTGTCATTGCAACAATTACAGTCAATGTTCTACAAAAAACCTGATTACATAATGCAAAATCCCAAATACCCTAAAACAAAAACAAGCCAATAAAACAAAACACAGCATATCCAAAGATCAGAGGGCTACAAAAAGCTCTTTAACCTAAAATGAAAAAACCCACATACCTCTGCAAAATACCTCTTGCCATTCAAATTTTGGACTTGAAGTTAGCATTTAAAAATTCAGTTTTGTTACATAATCAAAGAAGCAGTAGTATAAGTGATCATTTTCCCCTTAATTACCATTGCACAGGGTTCTCATTTTAACCACAGAGTAACTTATGGGATATCACAATACTAATCACAAACTAAGCAATACAACAGGTAACAAGCAGCCTTGATGCTGGTCAACAGAACGAGCATACATATATGTAGTAAGAGAATAACTAAAGAGAAAAAACAGAGACATTAAGTGTTTTCCAGAAGAGACACCATAAGGAAAAAAAAAGATTTTTCAATAAATGAATCTGAAATGCCAAGGACTATACTAAAATAAAAGACATAAAAATATGTAAAGATTCCCATTATTGCTGCATTTTATGCAGCAACGTTCAAAACAGATCGTAGGCAAAAGACTGACATGTCTTTGGCTTAAATATATTTTATACAATAAAAAGTAGCACCATAATCTGGAATATTTTTATATTTATATTACATATGCCAGGACTCTACATTCTACCTTTTAAAATTACCATTACGAGTGTGAATCTTCAGTCTATGATGACACAACAAGGGTGTTTATAACCAGATTTCCATTTAAATGGAGCCATTTGTACAGGACAACCTGTATTATTCAGAGCATGGCAAGGAACCAGGCATGCAAGTACAATAATAAAATGCTGCAGTTCTTGATCCTTTTCTTGTAATGTCAGACTCTAATTAAAATATACAAACTGATTTTCCTCTAACATTTCTAGAAGCATCATCATATTTTGGATCCAGGTAATGCAAGCTAGTTTCTGTGAAGAAACTGCTTCAACAAAGCAGGACACATTCAAGCCTCTAGAGCAGTCGTTGGAAACATGACCTTCTCAACTTTTATTCTTACTACATACTTTGCCCAGCTAAATTTGCCTAAGCTAGGAGGCTACTAAAAGTACTAAAGATACTCTTTGTGAAGCACCTGTGCGGAGAAGACTATAGCACAGATTTTCCAGTTATAGCCAGAACATTTCCACATTCCAGGGACTGTTTTTCTACTGTTTTCTATTCCCAAATCCAGACTGACTTCCAGTTTACAAACCAGCATTCACCACCAATGCTGAAAACCTTTTCAAGATTGTAATAACAGAAAGGGGAAAATGCACTCAACTTCACCATGACTTCTTAGGCAAGATTTCACAGATATTCCAATCACTATGCCAGTGAAGGCACACAAATTTTAAACTAATACAAGAAAAAAGTATTAACCAAGAAATCAATAAATAGTCCTACTAAGAATATGACAGAGTTCTTCAGATTTTGAAATCTTTTTCCTCTCTATTCAGCTATATCTGTCTGTAATTATCTTTTTAGAGTCTAATTTGTATTTTTTTACTAACTTTTAAAATAACAGTTTTTCTTAAACCAGAGAAAGAACCATTTCTTTAAAACATTTTAATAACTAGAAAGCAGGCACTTACAAGTATTTAATGACATGCAAATAATATACAATAACTGATAAAAATGCATCTGATTCTTGGCATCAGTATTTTAAATTAACTGAGGATTTCAGCCTGCTGATGTAAATGTCAGAGTAGCAAAATACATGATGTGTTTAGTTTGGCTAACTCGGACATGAACGTAGAGAGGAGCCAAACCCACCCTTTTAAAGAACTGTATAGCTTAAGAAAGAGAATGGCATAACCAGTTTTAACTTAGTGTAACATTTTGAAAAAAAACTACTACCTACTGTGCGNTAAGTGTGATGGGGTCCTGCTCTGCTGGAGATGACTGAACACCTGCCTGAGCATGGGAAGCACTGAATCAATTCCTTGTTTTGCTCTGCCTGTGTGGATGGGTTGTGCTTTCCATATTAAACTGTCTTTGTCTCAATCCACAAGTTTTCTGGCTTTTACCCTCCTGATTCTTTCTGACCCCACTGGTGGGGGAGTGAGTAAGTTGTTGTGTGGGGCTTGGCTGTCCAGCCATTAGTTTCTCTCTCCAGCATCAATCTCACCTGCTGTCAGACAGAAGAACTTTAAAAGGCACTTAGGCTTATGGTAAGCAGAGGGCTTTAGCTGCCAACATTCCCAGTTCTAACAAGCCTTCAACCTATCCTGAAGTTTTTCTGGCTGTTTTGAGAAACTGCAGGTTAGTTCTACTTGCTCAAGTGGCTCCTTGGGCCACTGAACACAACAGTCCAAGACTATTTCCTGTCTGCCATGGAAAAAAGCATGTGTCTCAGAAAGTAAAAATTCTGTAGGGAATGAAAAATTCCAATACTTGCAGCTCCAACAATTCAGTTGTGTATATATATATAATTTTTTTTTAATCCAAGAAGCCAATAAAGTAACAAATGACAAGTTCTTCTGCATACTTCATGTAAAGAGCCTGTAACCCATACAAGGTAAGTGTGAGATTCTTACCAAAGCATCTGCTACTGCCTCTTCCACGTCAGAACCTGTGTTCAGAACTCGCATAGCACTGACTGATGACGACAACCTACTCGACTGACTAATTCCAAAGCCAGTACCTGCTACAACAACAAAAATAAATACAAAAATTTCAATCAGAATAGAAAGGTGGGACGTAAATATCACACTCACTTATAAAAACCCAAGCAGAAGAAAAGCATTTGCTTAACGTTTTTAATAAATAACGTAGTGGATAAAAAAACCATTTTCATTCTGAAGTCTTTAGTGGTACAGACAAAACTAAGAATTCAAGTAAAATAACCAGTTACCTACAAACATTCTGTTGCAATAGCACATGGAAAAAATACCCTACAAAACAACGGTTTTATTTGAAAGAAGCTTTTTTTTTTTTAATAAATGTCTTCTTCATTTTGGGTTTTTGTTTTCATTTAGAAAGAAAGCAAATAGGAAGGCTATTGAGACTGTGGATTAGAAAACTACATGCATAAAGAATGCTCTACAAATACGAAAAAAATGGAAAACTAAAAAAAGTTCTTCTGCAAGTAAAAAATGTTGTTAAGGAAAAAAAGGATTAACATTGAAGGATGAGGGTGGAGACAAAATCTAGCAACATAAATACATCTATGTGGATTATTAAAACCACAGAACTCAAAGTAGCATAAATAATACTTTCTAAAACTGAACTATGAAAATAACCAAGTGGGTGGGGGAAAAAAAAATCCAGGATGACTGCACAGACGACAGCAAAGGGTACTCATCCTTCACCTGTGGCCCCATAAGCATCAGGAGCGTAGAGGGCACCAGTGGATCTGGAGTGATGTCTGGAAGCTGCAATTAACAGGATTAAATAAACCCTATCTATGACCAAGGAACCAAAGTGCTGCAGTAGCTGCTCAGATGAACAAGAGAATATTTAACAAAAAGATTCAGCTTAAGCACAAGAAACTGAGTATTAAACAGAAGCAAAAATCTTCAGGGAAGTTCTTTGATTATACAGAATATGATTATAGATTTATGTACACTGGACATTTCATGCATATTTTTCTTTTTTAATTTAGAAGATTAAGAGCAGGGTAAAAGCAAGTACTTTTAAGTTCAAAGAAGAAAAGGTGCACAGACACACATGCACACAATTCACACGCAGACGAAATAATCAGAAATACCTAAAAAATTATCAATCCACTGACACTGGTCTTGCATTGTAGACTTAACTAAATTTTGTGTGCCCAAGTCAGAGCCAGAGCTCACCTATCAAACATTATCTGCTAAAGTGCCTCCTGCATGAACTCTCTGTGTTGGCAGCTGACTATTTATACACACTTGAATTCTTGCCTACATTGCAGACAACTCAACCTCAGTTAAAACTCACCACTATGTAAATGAAAGTTAAATTTACCCATTTTTAATTAAAAGGTTAACATAAGTCAGTGCAATTAATAATTCACATACCTATTCTTTTATTTAAATAAAATGTGAAATTGAAACACTTGTTATTTACTACAGCTCATTAAGGTACTTTAAAGTTATGGAAACTGGAAACCAAAGACCCTTAAGGAAATCTGAATATAACTGAGTACCCCTCTCCTTATGGGACTTGCATAAAACTGGCTTTTTAGTGATTCTGAAGAAGTTGACTCACCACTGCTTGTATTTTCTTTCTTAAAATAAGAAACTTTTAAATTAAATGTGTTTTTAAACAATTCAGCTTCTTTCTTCAGCTCACTTAAGTCAGAATTCTATTGACACAAAAATGACAATTTAAACTTGAATCCAAATGTCCACCCACAGTGGCATAAACCCCAGATATCATCTCATGATTTAATAAATAACTGTAAATGTAAATATTTTACACCTTTTGGATACATAAAGTAGCATAAACAGAAACCAGGGATCAAATTAATCATCCTTTTCTCTGATTAACGAAGACCATTTAAGAGTCTTTAAGATTCAAATCACATAATGATGACATGGACCAAACGACATTTTGGGAAGCACCTCTTAACTTGAGTGCACTCCAAAATGATCCTAAGTCCAGTACAGATCCCAGAAACAACACAGTGTCTTTCCACACTAAATTCTCTACTCCTTTCATAAGGTACAGCGATGTACTTTATTTCTAACTAAATAAAGTTATGAAGATGTTTACCTAGGGCATTTTAGTTTGGAACTAACGCTTTGTGGAATACTTGGCTCTTTAGAAAGTGTGTCTCAACACGGAAAAGGAGACAGTACCAAGGATGTCACACCATAGACATCACAGCTGACAGTTCCTTAAGTACAAGCCTTAATGGAATAAACCATGCTGTTCCTTTCCATCAATGAGCCCTGAAAATCAAAGGTGCAACCGAAAATTTAAAATTCAAACTTTAGACAAGAAACGTAAAATGACTCCTGTTCCTATATACATTTGAAATATGGTGGACAAGTTTTTAAGACAGTGAAAAACATATATTGGGTGAAACATACCTCATTCCAAAACATATTTTTAAGCACATTCTTTGTACCCCTCAAACTGCAGAAATTGCTGAGTATTTACTTTTGCTGTTTAATTTTTTTAAAGGACGAATCAACATAAGACTTTAAATAGACTCACAGTAAGATGATTTCTTAGCTAAAATACAGACATTATACTAGTCTGATATCTAATATTAAATATATTTAACAAAAATGGGACACTTCTATATAAATTACAAATCACGTGTTCTTAATGGCTTTTATCTCCCAGTTTATAACATTATACTGAGATGTGAGGTTACATAAACACTTCATATCAATGTATACAGTGAAGCAATTATGTAGCATTTAGGTCATTTTATACCCTAAAGGGGGATAAAATCAATTTTATTTTATTTGTGTTCATAAGCAAAAATTTCTGTGCTGAGAATGAGAGGCAACATAAGTTACATTCCCCTCTTCATCCCCATGTCAAACTCTAGCTACACAGCGCTGAATTTCTCTTATTTCATCTTCTACTTGTACCAACAAAACAAGGAATGACAGTTTAAATCATTCAAATAAAAAGTCATACTGAAAGGAATCTTCATTAATTCCAAGCATAATTGCCTTTTTTTAAAACAGTGCTGGATTCCTATACATGTTACTTTGCATTCTCTGTGCTATCAGACGATTCCACCTATTTCACTAGTACAGGTACTGTTTTGATATCTGAATTATAAAACTGAACTACATCAACAAAAATAAAACCTTCAGTGGCATCTATGCAAGCAACACATCTCACAGTTCTGCCTTAATACAGACTTCTTAAGATAGCAAGCATTTGACCAATTACAAAATGTAAATTTGCTCTTGCATGCGTGCAATTCAAATCAAGATGTAAGGCACCAAAAGAAGCACAAAGAGTTCTGCAAAATACCCTGGTTTTTAAAAGAACAGAAGGTACATGTGTACTTCAGCACAATCTTCCAGCTGTGTGTTAGAAAAAAAAGGTACAGGTTTCCTAATGGATCCTGCATAACAACTACTTTTAGTATCACTTCCCACTTAAACAGCATCTGGGCAAACTAGCCTTAGTTACTGAAACAGCTTTCATTCAATTAATCTGTGCTCTCTCAATAAAGCCAGGGCTGGCTGCCAGCCCTAACAGACCACAACATGTGTCCAGTGCTAATTAGGAGTACAGATGGATGCCTCAATTTGAGATAGAAACCAGATATTGACTGTTTTCAGACTGTATTTAACAGCTACTACTATAAAGTCCTTTACTGTAAGCTACACTGAACAAACCAAATAAGAAGGAAAGATACTGCAGACTATTTCAGACAAAAGTAATACCAGAAAGAGATCTGTTTCAGATATAATTGCACAGAGAGAGTTTGGTATTACCAAACAATCAAAAAATAACTCCAATCTACAAACACAATATGTAAAAGTACTTCAAGCAAAATTTACTATCAACATTTAGTAACCTTAACAAGGATACATTAAGATGGGAACCTTCCATAATCCTTAACCAACATCATGTTAAAGTTATTATAAACTAATACTCTTATGCCTCACTGACATCTCAGAAACAGACTATCATCAATCTGCTTTTTGTCTCGCAAAATCTCACAATTTGTGTCAGATGAATAAGCTGCTGACCATATATCTAAGGGGACATAATTAAGTGTATTTAATTCTTACACACTAAAATGATTCATTGACTAGGTAGAAAATTTCAAGTAACAGCTGACATTGCACTCAAGTACCCAAGCAACGAGTGCTGCAATGAAAAGAGAAACACATAATTTCAAAAAAAACCCCAAAACCAGGAGTGCCTTTCCAAAATGGCACCTAGATACCGTGCATCACACACCTTTCTACACTTGGTACTTCAGGCTAACCCTAGGAAAGCATGTATTTTTCCTGTGTACAACCCATTCACACATTGGTCAATTCTCCATCGGGTAAGTGGGGAGAGAGCCAAAGGAAGGGAGAACACGGTGGCCAGCTAGAAGCTAAACGAAGGAGGCATGGACTCATTAGGCGCACGTAAGGTAGGGCAAGGACAGCCATGCACGACAAGGGGCTCTGAGTACTTACCCAGGGGTGGGAAAGAGCGGACAGGGCTCGTGTCCCTGCTACTTTCACGGCTGGCCTCCCGACTGCAGCCCTGACTCACACTAGGCCGAGGAATGCGGCTGCCTCGTGCTAGTATGATTCAGGGTGCAGACAAACAGCAGCACAGAAGGGAGAAGACATAAGAGAAGTTGCAGTTTTAATGCAATTTTGTTTCGCAGTAAGATCAAAGACGCATTTCTAAGAAAAGACATTGATGATTATGTCGCACTGTAAGTCATAACCTTTTCTACAGATTTTCTGGATTGTGCTGCATTACTCTAAGTGCAGCAAGTTGAATGAAATTATCTCTTTGCACAGCTTAAAATGGAAATTTACTAACTCTTTACAGAATGGTTGAAAGATCTTTTGGAGAGAATGGAGAAAAACAAGCAACATTGAGTAATGATTCAGAATTCGTGCTCTAGATCAAGCTAAACAACAGTACCAACCAAGGGAAAACCCCACAGCTTTCTGAAGAAGGAAAATAAAAAAAATATACAGCTAAGACAAAAATCAAAAATACAAACAAGGGACAGCATCAATACCATTAAAATCAACAGATATTTTTCAATAACATTGTTTGCAATAAAGTGTAATCAGATTATACTGTGAGGTTGAAGACCCGTAACTTTCATTTTAGCATCATAGCATTATACACATGCGCACACATACACAGAAGACATGAAGTAATGAAGAACATACTTTCAAAATGGTATCACACTTTCATTCAATGGATATGGGTATTTTGGGTGTGAAGTGAAAAATAAGAAGGAAGAAAGGGAGGTGAGGAAAAGAACAACTACTACATTCTGACAAGAAAAACTTCACGTTTCAGCTTCAATGTAAAACTGCTTTGCATATCAAAGACTAGAGAAAACAGCCATATTTTAAATTATCAGGATGTAATCTATTTTTTTCATCCACCTATAACTAGATACCAGCTGTAGATATCCAACACAAAGTAAGAAGGGCCATAAAGAAACCAAGAGTTATTTGGTGATTCTTACCTACTGACAGCCTAGAAGGACTAGCTTCTCTACTGCATCCCTGACTTCGCGGGATTTTGCTCCGCTTTTGTGCAGCTGCAGAATTTACCAACACTCTCTGAACTCCTGTGTTCATAGTGGAAAGTGTGGTTGTTGTCAAAACTCTTCCAGGAGACCCGGATCTACTGCCAGCTGAAGGTAGAATGAATAAATATTAGTAACAGCACAGTCAGTAAACAATCATGGTTAAAAAGAAAATAATACCTGAAGTTAGTAGGAAGGTGGTGGTAGATTGAAATGATCAGGAAAAACTTACAAGGTAAAAACATGAAATAGAATGCCTTGGTCCGAGTTCCTACAGTACCACATACAAGGTAGTTAAAATTATCAATGCAAGGAAGCACTTGACATGGTATTTAGCACTATATAAGCTCAAGAAATCACAGTTATTATTTCTGGACTTCATCAGGAGTTCCATTGCCCCTAACATGAACACTGTAAGCTATGTGGTCTCACTAATCACAAACCATTTGACCTGTTAGAAAGCTAAAGGGAGCAACTTCAAACTAGGATTTCGTAATTATCCCAGCTCTTCAAAGTGATCAACGTTATAATTAAATAATGTGGTTTTCCTAACATTTAAACTCTTCTCTCTTGCTTTTAAAGGCATGTGGTCTTCAAGCACTATTGTGATGTTAAATAAAATGTGACTGAAGACAATTACAATACCCATGTACACTTCTGTGGAGGTGACCCCACAAATTACAGAAAATCTTCAATTAGTTTTAAACATGCTAAAAAATTGATTAAGACATATTTAAGTGTCTTATATTTCTGCAAATTAAAACTGTATATTACTAAGTACTACAGATGTTCAAGGTACTGTATCACTACCAGAAATTGTGGTCACTTATCTTTAATTTTGATATTTCAGTTACAGAACATTTAAGTCCTAACAAAGAATTCATTCTTCCCTAGCTGTAACTGATTTATATCACCAGCTGATATTAATATATTGTTTCCAGCTGTAGAATTCAAGAAATATGACCAAATAAAAAGCAAAGCAGAATTTTGACCAAAGACGAATTACATACAGATTTGAACTCTTCATTTATCTTTAAAATACTATCAGGTAACTGTATGACCACAGTGATGCTATCAGATTTACAGACAACATGCAACTTTTCAAGTGAATTTCATGGGTTACTTCTTATGAGGCACATTGAAAAAAAGATACAAGTTGACTAAAGCTTGACTATATGAGAAAAGGAATAAAATCCCCAAAAAATAAAATATATGCTGGGTGGAAGAGAAAAATCTAAAACAATGTACCATGCATATACTTTTGAGATTCATTGTTTGAATTCAGACTTGAAATGATTATTTACCAAAATCCCTTTTCCAAACCATGGACCTATTCAGCAGAAATGATAAATAAAATATTACACAGCCTGGAAAAAAACAAGCACAACTTCTATAGCGACAAAAGAATAAGCAAATCCATAAAACTGTTGTGGTCTGCAAAAATTAAAGGTTTGGCAGTTTCTCCATACCAGGTTATTTCAAAGTAGACCTGATATTACTATGCTTTCTTCCTGTTTTGTATCTCTTTAAAACAATAAAAATACTGTAAAAGGTTTCACTATGCTGGAGGCTTGTAGATTTTCTTCAGTGGGTAGGAAATCTGAAGAAACTTACTCTTCTCAGAAGATACAGAAGTGCAACCTCTGTTTCTAACACTTAATTAAATCTTTCTATAGTCTGATGTGCAACATATACCACTGCAGTATAAATTAACAGAATGCAGCTAAATATCCTCAAAATACTATGCTAATAACAGCATTGACATACTCTTCCTCAGTACTACCACCACCAGCAGATCTAAGTGAGCTGAATGATGAAAGAAAGATTTCTAAGGCACTATTCCAAAATGTTAACCCTTCTCATCTCTCCTGCATTCTACATAAGGATTACAACCAATTAAGTTACGTGCAGCATATGGAAAAAAGCCAGCCAGAATTTCTGCTGAATAGGGTCCTTAAATGAGGTATGTCAAACAGGTGATCAAACAATGATGTATACACGAATTCTGTAGACTCTTACCACCAATGGGGTTAGCAGACTGTGATCCTGAACAAGTGTAAAGGCAGGATTAGGGTAGGGATTTATAATCCATGAAGAGGGAGGGAGCAGAGCAGATTAAAAAATGAATGGCAAATGGAAATAAGAAAGCTTTAGTCATTTCACACAGGAAAAAAAGCCACAAGGGGGTTATGCTAAAGCAGTGCTATTAAGTAGCTTCCACAATTGAAGAATTAAACTCAGATGCTATGTACAAAGCAGATGAAGCAAAGCTGCACAAGCAAATTACAATTCTTCAGCTTTCTAATCAACAGCTCAACACTGAAGAATTAAATTTCCATTAAGCATGAAACTGTAGCCTGCATATTACTAGAAAAGAATTTACATTGCCAAAAAGGCTCAAGAAGTTCAACAACTAAACAAAAATTACATACAAGATCAAAACTTTTTTTTTTTTGAGACACAACAGTAAAGGAACTGAGCTGCAGGTGCGGTGGATGACCAAAACAAAAAAACCAAATTCACAATGGCACAACTGAAAAGACTTGCATAGAATTTTACATTTTCCTCTTGAAAAGTAATCTTGAGTATAAAACTAAGAATTTGTTTCCATTCAGAAATTCTTTGAATGACGACTGCAATGCAATTTTAGCAGACCCTGTTGAATTACCCAACAACCAAACTGGAAAGAAAAGGAAAAAAATGTAACCATTTTTTTCCATAGGTAAGAATCAAATAATGAGGAACTTACTTTATGTTAATTTAAAAATAGAAGAGGAAGAGTAAAGGGTTTTTGAAACCCTAAAAAAATATTTTTTGTAAAAGCATTCAAATTTGCAAGTCTTTCATAAAATGATTTTCAAACAAAAGATAGCTGTAACCCAAAAATTAACAAAAGCATCTGTGCTGCAGTGGTTTTTAAAAAAGAAAACGCTTAAATCTAATATGAAGCTATTCTCTCATTATATAGGCTGGGGAACTAAAACAATCCCCCTGTATGGAAACATCAAGCATCACGCTTCACACAATGCTGTGAAAATTTTCAGTCACATAAAGAAGCATCACCCAAATGGCTGGCATACAGTGCCTGAGAATTCTCCTTTGCCTGTCCATCTGTATTTGCCCTGTTTATCTTCCTTAAAACATCTCAGAATTCTTGTTCTCCCCCACTGACAGGTTATAATGAGTATTTGAAGCAATCGGTTCTGACCAGAAGTAGCAATAAAAGGCTGGAAAGATGCATTCATGCATTTAATTTTCACACATCATCACATGTAGTCAGATCTAGTTATCTCAATATCAATGTATCTCTTTAGACATTAATACTGTGTAGAAATGAAAAAAACCCTGTCATTAATAGTAAAAAAACTGAAGAGGCTTAATTTTGCTTCTCTGGATATACAGTTATTTAATGTTATATGACAATAAACAGTCAGTAAAGGCTTATATTGCTACCTAAATTTAACCCCTCCCCCAGACATTTTTAGCAAACACCCTCACTTTTTAAGAATTTACCAAATCTGTTGGTATGAAGGTATTTTCAAAAAGCTTAATTCCAAACTTTCCTAATACTAACGAAAAAAATGTTACAGACATTGCTTATAGCTTTTCATAGAGGGGGTAAAAGGAGCTGGTGGAACTTTAGCTTCCCTCCCTCTTCATTTTTTTCACATATTCTTTACTTATGATACAGTGTAGCCATATGTAAAACAAGTTTCGTACAACTTCTGTCCCAGCCAGTAACTAGACTAATTTTCAGGCTTTCATTTCACAAACACTTCTGGGATTAGAGTACTGTCAAAGTTCTTAAGGGAACTTCTACTGAATTTTAGTATGCTACATTTTATCTGTTCACATTATTTGAAAGCTTTATTTCAGAAAACCTGCAAACACTGGATCTGGTTTGATCCAACTGTACCTGTCGGGAAATGAAATTATGCAAAACCAAATGGTAAGTACTCTAACAGGAAAAAAACCAATTTCTACCTGCTTTTTTAACTTCCAAAATCATTCTATTTACAATAGATGCAATCACTGTTATGAAGACAAATGCTTCTGCCATTAAACACAGTATTAAGGGTTTTTATTAAAGAAAGTGGATATGGTTAGTGATTGCAAAATAATTGTATTGAAAATTTCAAACCTGGTTAAATTTACCGTGTTTAGAACATTAGACCTGAAAAATTATACAAATGGGAAGCTTATTTTCATTTTACTGGAATTTGTCTTCCTTTCATTAATTTAGTTGCATTTCACTTAATTAGACAAAGATAAGAATCTGAACATGCTACAGAGCTTAGTCAGAAAATGTCTGTTGGAGACATCAAATGTGTGGACAAATTGCTGTAGGTCAGCCAGTGCCAAAGAATGTGAGGTAATCAGGTCTTTTTAATTAATGACTGAGTGCTTGGCTAGATCGAAAATGTCGCATCTGCTTTGGTTACTAAACACACACAGAAAATTACTGTGGATTAGCTGACACACATTAAATTGCTTGTTTTAACTCTTTGACTCAACACAAGCTAAGTAACCAACTGTAAAGTGAGGATTTAGTATGTTTCCTCCAAAGGAGAGGTAAGTGAGGCAAGAGCTGTAATACAAAAAAAAGTTTATATCCAAGAGCTACAGCAGTGCCCAAATAAAGTGAAAATGGGTATTTCTGGCTGGAATAAGACTTATTTAAAAATGAAAAATTAGGTCTTGTAGGTAACACTAAGGACACCATTCAGCCTACCCATTCTTGTCTATTACTTGTCCATGTTTACTGGCCTTTCATGTTGGCGAGGTCAGAAAAGGGGGGAAAAGAATGTTGAGAAGTTATAATTGAAGACAGAATTCAAGGACAGATTTCACTTCTTGCTACATTATCTATTATAATTGGCAAACTAAGACCTAGCCTAGAATTTTGTCCAGAGAAAAACAACATGAATCAGAAAAGCATGCAAATACCACTGACCCAAAACACTGAAAAAAATACCTTCATTTTGGTCTGGCGATGATGAACCTAAGGCACAGAACAACAACTCAGTATGTAGCCTTTTTTTTAAAATTAACTTTGACTGTAGCCATTGGTCAATGAAATATGTTTAAGCATTTGGCCTCTTTATCAGGTATAACTGATAAACAGAAAATACATACGCTGAGATTGTGACACCACTTTGGTTCTACTCCGTCCTCTGGAATCTGTTTTAGAATTTCCAATACCAACAGAAGGGGTTGAGAGCTTTGATCGTATACGACCTAGAAAAGAAAAATGGCATTAAATCAGTTTTTCACAGTCATGTAGGAAGCAAAGCACCAGTAGTATTTACTAATATTTTTTAAAGTTTTTGCAGATAAAAGAAGCGCAATGTAACTCAATTGGTGGAAAATTCGCGTGGGATAATTAGTAGAAATTTGAACACCTTGAGGAATTTAATAGCTGAGGAAGCAAAATACTCCTCCTCTGATGCTACACATTTCAGCAAACAATTTGCACATTACCCCCTCAGTACCCTGGACTGACTAGCTAGGATGTAAGTTCCTACATATGTAAGTTGATGACATTAAAAAATCAGGAAGCTTACTCAATACAATAGGCAATGCAAACACTAATGTGGCTGCATCAGGTACAGTCTTTTCATGATTACTTGAGCTTGTAATTCTACTTTTGCTGTCATAAAACTACAGAATAGGATTCTGAGCTTTCTTCCTAACTCCACTCCTCCTTTTAGAAATCTCAATACTAGCTTTTTTATTACTGAAGATTCTACTGTTTTCCTGGCTATGGTCACATAGACTTTTACAGGAGTTCCCAAACCCCTTTAGAGCATTTTGCAAAAACTAAATACACTTAAGTACTTCTCACAACAACATGATATAAAGAAATACTACTCTCCCCAACAGACAAAAAAGCCAAGCAAGAGACAAATCAAACTAAGTACTTAGAAACAAAACTAGAGATTCACTTTTCTCTAGAATGCCAAATGGCAAATGACAAATTCTCTTGAGTTTGGTTAAACCTTTCTGCATTGTTAGCCACATTCCTCATAAAATCCAGCATATACCAAAAATGACAAAAGAAAGGAAGACGCCAGGTGGAAAAATTATAGCTAACTGAAAGACCATTCATAAAAGAAAATTGTGGAGTTGTATACAGCATTTCCTAAACCAACCTCTCAAAGAGAAAAATGAAATCAAAACCAAACTCATGCTACCCATAATTCTTCTACGTTGCAAGAACAAACCCCAAAAAGTCTGTACGGGGTGGATCTAGCTCAACACTTTCAAACACAGCATAATTAAAATATTTTCTAGACATGCTGAGTCAATATTTGACCTAAAAGAATTAGGTACGCAGACTGTTATTTAGTTCTAGCCTTTTCAGGCTTTCCACAGCAGAATTTGGAGACCAACCAAGTTAATATTATTCATCCAAGTAGAGGGAATAGCCATAGATGAGAGTCTATAAGAAGAGAATCAGGATAAAGGAGGTTATTCACTAAACTATTAGAAACAACAGACTTAGCAAGAATGGTTAGATTAACTAGTCCAAACTCTACTAGTTATCCCCGTGCAATGGCAATGTTTTCCCACTGAGTGCTGTGAGACTGCAAGGCATGTAACTGCATTCAGAATTTGGCCCAAAACATAGGAATACAGAGTGCCACTATTTCAATACTATGTTAAAATATCACCTGGAACCTGTTTCAGTTTCATCAATGTAAAATAAACCAGTTTGTGTCTGTGAGACAAATGAACTGTTAACTCATTTGGAGTTTCTGCACCCATTCACTAATGAGAGGTTTAAATGTTAATAACAGATTGAAAATTAGCTTCCAAGTCTCACAGAGATGAGTAATAGTAGCACCTGCTTCCCAGAGCATGAACACATTTGATGAAATATTCTGTGACAAGATTTGCTTTAAAAAAATCAACACAAAATTATAAAGCCCCTATATATTTATAGTAGAAACGTTAAGCAATGATACTTAAGACTGCAGATGAGTAATTGAGAATTAAAATAAAAGCAAAAGATTTTTAAAAATAGTAAATGACAATCAAGTATTAGATGCATAAGCTGTTAGCCCATAAGCCCATGTCTGTTATGAACCTCCACAAAGCCCCAGAAACACCATGTTCTGCTTTTAAAGCTTAATTTGTATCAATGAAAATATGAAGCTGAAAGTATTAGCTAGTCTAACAAAGTAGTTTCTTACCATCTTCAGAAGCTGTTCCTAAATAGAAAAAATAATAGAATACATGATATTCCAAACAATACTATGTCTTTCAAATTCCTTTTTGAGATTAATCTCAGGAATCTTGACAAATTTTATCAAGTCAAGAGAGCTAAAGTTTTTATGTTGCAACTCCATAACTGGACTGCAGTAAAATTATCAAGAAAATATCCATACGACACTGACAGTGATTTACAAGATCATGATGCACAGCACTGCTTCCCAAACTTGTTACAAAACCACAAAAAATTCCATAGAAAAAAATTACATCTATGAGATCAGTCAACAAAATTACATATACACATCAAAACACACATTAAAAATACTGTAATGCAAGCTCTTCTGAAAATATGAAACATAATACTATATATAACCTCAGAGAAAAACACAGTGTTTCCCACACTGGACAGTGCTAATTTGGTAGGAACTGTCAGCAAGGAGGATTTCTCCTAATTAAGCCTGTGATTACTCATGCACAGGATCAAGTCTTACTCAGAGATGTGGAAGGAATATGAGCTTGCTGAAATCAGATCACACTTGAACAAGTATGCTAAGCTTAACAAGGCTTGATTTGTGATAACATGAGAGTCAGACAAGCCTTTTTCCCATCAGTACCTAGGAACCGATGGGAAGCTGCCTAATCAGCAGTCCTTCCTCTAAGCTCCTTTGAAACAAATCTTATTATGGAATAAAACACATACCAGCAATGATAAAAATGTTAGATGCCCCTAAAAAAATCAAAGGGCACCGCCATTTTTCTTTTCACTCTCTACCATTTCTGCCTTACAAGAGAACTACAATAATGAAAACATCTGTTAGTGTCTTTGGCTAGCCTGAACTTAGCCAGATTTGCTGGGAATGTTTTCTCATGTTACAGTATCTTCAAGGAACTATTTTTAAAACCTCCCTCTAAAAAAATAGTTCAGTGTAAATTTCAATGCTTCTTCACAAAAATCAGTTACAGTAATAGGTATGCAGAAGTGCCTCAAAGTTTTCCAGGTCAAATTTACCAGTTTGCAAAAAACCAAAACCAAACAAAAAACCCAACTCCCAAACCCTAAGTTACCCCTCCAAATCCAGCATTCTTGCAGAGCTGGGTCTTGGAAGGCAGATTCTATGCAACACCTAAGCCAGGCTAACAGATAGCTGCTCCTGAAAGGGATGCATCTGTTTCTCTTTCCTATCAGCCTTGTGCTACCACCTGGTCTGGATGGTTAAAGGCTCATTGGCAGCTCCAAAAGCTAAATAGCAGAATATTAGTCACTTTTATGAAATCAGTTTTATGGACTTTGTTCACTTACAGTAATTGATAATGGATTATCACAAGGTGTTAACAAAAGAAGAGATAAAAAACATGTGGACAAGGTTAGTGGTAAAAGGAAAAATGATTAGTTCCTCCTGGTGGTGACAAGATCAGAACAGCTATATCATATAATTACAGCTGGAGGCTATCTCTAGATATGATGTGCAAGATGGAATGAACACAGCTTAGTTCATTCCATCTTGCACACCATTTCTAGAGATAGCTCCTAGAACGAAACCCAACCTGTTACTCTGAATCAACTGTGTGTTGTGACTTCTGGTTAGAACTAAAGAAAAAACCTACATGGCTCTAAGAACCTTTATTTCTGGCGACAAGGTCCAAGGCTCAAGATTTAGCACAAAAAGCTATAAATAAAGCCTACTACTCACAGCCTAAGGAAACATCATATGGAAATAAGCAACACAGACTCTACTATCCCATACAAACCCTCCTCATTTTATTAAACTAGTCTTGACATCTTCAGCGCTCAAAACCAGCTCAAATCCTTTCAAGAGGCATCAGTGTTTTGAAATTATTCAGGATTAGAGATCTACCTTCTTACTTTTTAAATTTCTATGAGATACATGTGCTTCCAATAAACTACTCATTATTCCAAACATGCAGAGTTAATAAATACATGACACAAAATACTAAGTAAGAACCAAACTTGTTAAGTCCTTGTTAAGTGCTCCCAAGTAATAAATTAGAACTAGAATCACCAGGCAGCGGGCTGGGACTCTGTCACTTTATTATATATGAAGCATTATTTGCACACACCTGAAACAGACAATTGCTATGAGAAGCCTGATGCTTAGCTGCTTTGCAGTCCCTCCATGTAACAGTGTGTTTATAACAGAGTGAATTAAGAAAAATCAAGTGCTAAAACTTAGGTGGAATACTTGGTAAGCTATTTTAGCAGGTAGGTCTGCTTCACAAATGATTCTTTAACAGAATTACATTCATACAGAATGTACAGACACTTAAAATTATGTAGCAAGGCTAGATTTCGATAGAGAAGTTTTTCTTGGTTTCTGCTCTTCTTTATATTTAACTATGTGGTCAAGCATCTTCTGCTCTCCCACTGCTGGTCTGCCAAGTCAGAAAAATTGACTTTACATGTAAAACTATGGAATACACTGGAACTAGACGAATTTAAAAAGCATGTATTTAACTAGTTAAAAAGCAGCATGTAATGATTACAAAATTGCTCTGTAATTAGTAGAGCTTCTTTTAAAAAAGAGCGGTAATACCAGATTTCTGATATATTTCTGTTGCTGATACAGACCAAACATTCCCAAAATTGACAAATACAGCAATAACACGTATAAGACATCAAGATTACACAGGAGTTAATGAAAACAGCATAGTAATTTGTTAATGAACAGACAAATATATTAAACATCAACAATTTACATAAAAGACCCTTTATTAGATATTTAATAGAATTAGAGGACAGACTAAATAATTTCTTACCATCCATCTTGTCAGAAGTATCCTCTTTGTTGAAAAAGCAGGCAAAGAAACATGGAAAACTTAGTGTGTTAGAATAAAGGTGTTCACAGCAGAGTCATAAAACATTAATTGAGGAAAATGCATTAATATTAAATACAGCAGACATGTTTATCTAATTAATGAATGTATAAGCTACCTAAGCAAAGTTGGTTTTGCTCAGTCCAAGGTACAAAATTACAAAACAGGGTACAAGTACCCTGCACAAGGATATTGATTCTTTGTATTTCCCATTTAAGAAAAGCTTTACAGTAAAACATTTATAAATGGTTTAATTCTTGGTGTAAACAGTTACTGAAGCACTGGTACATATTTATATCATTACTGAACAACATAATTATATTTCTTATTTAATTTGCTACTGAGCATGGAGCCCCATCTGGGGTAAGGGACAGGAGAGAAAAAAATAGCACAATTAAGACAGAACAAATGAGAGAAAGTTTCTGGTTTAAAAAGCATTAAATATTTACCAGTTCAGCTGGAAGGTAGTGCATAAATATTCTGACAGTAACAATCAAACTTAAAATATTTAGCATGAGATATATATAATTACAGCTCAGGCCTCCTCAACAAGGACATTAATTACTAAAGGATGCCAAAGATAGTCAGCTTTTAAAATAACTAGAGAGTATCCTCCTGCTTCTAGAATAGTCTTTTAAAAATCATACATAAGCAAGAGTTCTTCTATTAATAATGAAAAGGGAAAAGATGGCTGAACACAATTATGGATTATTATGCTTATAAACTGCTGGCCTTCCGAGGCTTTAAATTTGGTAGCTGTGTAAGCAAAAGCTGGATGTTTCTCTGCAAGCCAGGCTGAAAATAAATTCAAGCTCTAGGAAACAATGTCATTTATTTTGGTACTGACTGCAACACCTAAAGGAAGTGGAAAACATTATGGAAATACAGTTACATTGCCTAGGCCTTTTCGTACCATGGTCAGCAGCATTGGCTTGGCAGTTCTGTCATTTAACTTTCCATATTTGGGCTACTATAAATACACTCCTTCAAATGAACAGAGGGAAGAGCTTTACAAATTAGCCCATTTTCTGAAACATGACACTTGCTTGGACTCACACTCCATTCATTTGAAGGTCACTTTTTGAAAACTAAGAATAAACAATATTTTGAAGCTAATCCACAACAAACAACAGCCACACTATCTACGTGGTAGGTATCATGCAAAGTACCTTACCACAGTTAAAAATCTTTTAGGAGATTGAGCCAAGATCAATCAAGCAGTACTGCTTTTGTGTGACTGTAAACACACCTCAGTTTCCTTGGCTACCACTGCCCTTTCACTGTCTGCACTAGGATTTGACTTTTACTGTACATTGCCAGTATTATGTAATTTTTCCACTTCAAATGACCATCATACTCTTTGTCACATGTGACTGCTTCTGCTAGCCAGGTAAAGCTTTCCAGCAACTCAAATCCTTCAAACAAATAGGACCTGGACTACTGCTGATTATTCTTCTCCCCCATCCTCAATCAATAAATTACAAAGAGAATAAGCTATTTCTGTTATTTTCCTGCATAAACCCACCACTGTTTACTTCACTGGAAACTTCTGTGCCCTTTTCAACCCTTGCTTACAAAATTCTTGGCATGAATCAGACATTGCTTTAAATGCAAAACCAATTCTCCAATCAAGAGGTGATTTTCTGTGAAAGTCTTAAGACAACATAGTCCCTTCATTTGAGCAGCATAAAGAAGACATTAACAGAGCAAGATCTCTCTGTTTTCCAATTGACTTTTCTTTTCCTTCTGTCACCATGATCTTTTACTTCTCTGAATGCCAGCTTTGCCTGAGGTTCAAAATATGTTCTGTTGCACAACAACACACACACACCAGGCAATGCTCTGATCTTGGAAAATAATTATCCCACATATTTCAGGCTTTTAGGCATTAAGTTAGGAGGAACTGACATTTCCAGAATTATAGAATGGCTTGGGTTAGAATGGACCTGAAAGACCACCTAGTACCAATCCCCTTACTATGGGCAGGGATACCATCCATGGGAGTGATTTGCTCCAAGCCTGATCCAGCCTAGTCTTGAACACTGTCAGGGATAGAGTATCCACAACTTCCCTGGGGAACCACCAGCATATCCCCTCCACCAAGCAGCCTCATGTTGGTGTCCACCTGCGACCCAGCAGGTTCTGCTACCTCTTCTTCGGGCACCAGAGGGAGCCCGCGTCCAAAACTGCTTTCCAAGCACCAAGCACTCCTTTCATTCGGGATTGCTCACACTCTTTAACTTAACACTAAAATCAGTGCCATTCACAGCATTCCAAGTGGGCCCTGATGACAAAAAGAATCAACTGATTTTAATTAGCTTTTAACTTCAGTTTTGATTTTAAAAAGCACAACCAAAATCTTTGAAAACCACAGCCTACATGTATGCTAACATCTACCCAAACACAATGCAAATCCGAAGAACTATAGAGTTTCTTTGCCTCTCGTGATCATCTATGGCCATACTGAACATGTCTCTCCTTGGTGATCTAGCTGGCACAGAAACTGAGAAGAAAAAAACAGTTTTGTGAACACTGAACCTCTCTCCCTCAACTGCTATCCCTACAGCGTGGATAAGCGAAAAATTTATAACAAAAACATGTTCATATTCCTTTACCACTCCCACTTAGCAGATATTCAAGCACCTACATGACCATCAAATACTTTCCTGCACTCATACCCACTTGCAGCACTTTCTATGTCTAACAGCAACTATCAATGGAGACTGTCAGCTAGATAGAACATACACATAGTTCCATCAATGCCCTCAGGAAGAAATTAATGAACTCAATGTCGTAAGTTATTGTGTTAAACATTTCTGTATTTCATGAAGAAGCCATCTCTTACTGCCAGGGTATCTCTTTAGCACTGTTGTAAAATACCTGAAGAGCTGAGAAAAATGGAAAATCAAGAGCCCTCACGCTCATTTCCCTATTACTTTTACAGACAAAAAAAAAGGTCGTGATCACCACGTGTTGTTAAGTAAACTACTCCTTCCAACATTTAATATTAATTCCAGATTAAGACATTTAAAGAGCATAGTATGGACACACTCTTTGCATCAGCATTTTTCCAGCACAAGAAAAATAAAGCATCTAGGAAAGTTTGTTTCAGAACACCCGCTCTTTTGCCATACTCCAGTGCTACCAAATAACCATTTTCAAATACAGGAGCATTGCAAAGAAACTTTCTGATCAAGAGAACCACAAGAGTATCGCAGAGCAGGGCAAAGGTGCTTCCCTCACCTAGGGAGGCGTAGGACCCTGGGGGCAGCCCGGCTGCTGACAGGCGCCCAGCTGCGGCTGTCTGTCCGGCGGCATGGCGCGCCTTCGCGCCCGCGGCAGCGTTCACGTCGATGTCACTGCGAGACCTCTGCAGGGTGCCCGGGCTTGGAACGCCCTTGCTGCTGCCCGAAACTGCCACAAAAGGGAAAAAAAAATTAAAAAAGAAATGAGTTGATATTGAATAAAATGAATTTTATTTAACAGGTTAGCATCTTCTACTTCCGCAGCAGAGAAAACTATGTTAAAAAGTTTAAGTCAAGGTATTATTAAAACAAATATTACTGAGATTAAAAAGTAAACTAGACTTTGTCTTGCAATGAACTGCTTATAAAGGACAGTTTGTTTTACAGAAGTATCTTTCTTCATTCAGCATAAAATTTTAGCATTACTTAATGCAAACAGTATGTTCTCACCCTAGTACAAATGACATAATTCTGAACCTTTGTGTGATTAATTACCTTATTCAATGCTTCACAAATGTAAGAAAATTCACATAATTCCTTGAGAAACTGAAGGAAGAAAATATTCCCACACTTCAGCTAAGGTAAAGCCACAGACAGGTGAGCTGAATGCATACCCTGAAATGTTTTAGAGTCTAACCTTCAGTATTTTCATATTCACTTTGTATTATTTACTGTATTTTAACTATTCACTTCGGTTAATCTTAACCACTGTTTTAGGTCTTCTAAACTTGACTCCCCATATCAGTTTCAGCATCCAGAAAACAAGCACTCTAAATTACAGTCTATTTGTAAAAAGCAACTCAATGATTTATTCTCCAAAAGTTGCTATGACATTATGGGAAAAGACATTGAACTTATTAAACTCTGAAAACTAAACACATAATTAAAACTCTTTGAATTTCAAATAAGTGGTTTGATTGTTGTTTTTTATTTATTCTTTTATTTAGAAAGCTGAACAGTTACACACGAACAGATGAAAGAGACAGTGAGTCTTTAATTTCCAATTGCCATAAGCCTAATCATGAACAGACCAAAGAATAATGTTTTGTTTCTTTGAAAGTGACTGTTCCATGAAAAAAATCCAGGACAGATGATCAATTAATCATAGTATAATTTCTTATACTATGATTACTTCAGTATAATTCAAGTATAACTTCTTATACTTGAAACAACTGAAACTACATAAAATGTGAAGTGAGTGTGAGGCAATCTTACCTCCAGGTACAGTTTGTAAGTTTGTAGTGACACATATCATTGTTTATCTTGGAAACAGGGTAAGTGCTGAGACAATCAAATTTTAACCTGCATTTAGAACTTTTAATTGAAGGAACAGGAAGAAGAGTAACTGTGCACTGCACTACATTACTACCACCTTACCTCTGCCTGCAAGACTTGCTGGGCTGGCTGCAGACCATTTAGAAGGAAAAGGCCGACTGAAAAAAATCAGTAAATCCAGTAAGTCTCATGTATCGGATGCAAAAGTCAACGATAACAGAGAGGAAAAAAAATTATCTTTTCTCCCCTTCTACCTTCTCAGCATATTTTAGATAAATACTTTAAATAGAGAATGATAAGAAAGCCAGAATCATCTTACCCTTTATATTTCATAAAATTACATCTCTCTCACAAAGCACTAATCCTTCAGTTACCAACAGGCACACTTTGCTGACAAAGCTCAGGCACTCTAGACTTGGTCACAGAAAAATTTAAGGAGGCCAGTAAGAGGTTTTAACCAAAGGGCTGATGTTATAAATCGGTCATCAAACAGAACAGTGGGAGCTACCCAAAAAGCTCTATTTGTGAAAGACATTATGTGAAGTAGTGTCTGCAGTAAAAACAGGTGTCCAACTCATAAGCCTCCTCCAGTCCAGGATGTCTCAAGAATTAAGTTACAAATTAAAAAAGGAAATGTTGATGCTTCCAAGCAGCTAGACTCCATTTCCCCTGTTGGAATGTGGAGGATCCCATAATTTATAAAATGAGAAAAATTCCAAGTATTTTCCTTTTTTTATTTTCCTTAATTTTTCTTGTCTTCATTTTGGTTTGTCTTTATTTCCCTTTCACTGCAAAAACAAGTAGTTACTGAAGCAAAATCTTTCAGTCTACTCAAGTTTAGTTGTGAGTCCATCCTTTGGCCTGGTTTGGAAGAATAAAATGCAGCCAGAGAGACCAGGGAAAAGAACAAGACTGGTAGAAGAAAACATGGTAGTGTATTCATTGGTTGAATATCTGATGGGGAAAGTTTGTATTTGACCAAATAGTCTAATATTTCATCAATAGTCAAGCCAAGTCAGTGTCTCAGCTTTAGTAAAAATAACTCCTCTAATTTTAAACCTAAAAGCAGAAAGAAAAGAGATGTCTCATACAGTATATTTACCCCAGTTACTAGCTCAGGTGCTCAACAGTAATATAGAGGTCAGCACCATTACCTAAATCCTCACAGAAGGACACGTGTTTGCAGCTTATTCTGAATAAACCTGCTTTTCTGACATGACTAACTAGTGTTTTGAAGGTACTTTGCCTCAAGTAAGGTGAGGAGGCTGAGGTAGAGCTCCTGGGTGCATCCCGACCTTGCAACTTGCTTCAAACAGAAATCCCAGACAATTGCCACAATCTATTGCAATTGACATTTTATGTAGGCAGTTTTGTATAGGTAGGCAGAAGTCACCATATTTCCCTCTCATTCCACAATCTTCTTTAAAACAGTTTTGGATTAATGATCTGATTAATGATAATTCTGATTAATGATTAAGTTCACAAGGTCAAAAATCACAGAGGACTAGACTTTTAGGAAAATCATATCCATATTTCCTAATTTAGCCTATATAGGGGGAAGTCAGCATCTAAACTAAAAGCCAGAAATAAAATTTTGGTAAAAGAATAAAAATAACATCCATGCAAATGTTAGTAATAAATTAATTAAAATTTCATTAATTTTCAATATCATCATCTCTTCTGTTCCTGTCTTATTTTACTCCTCCCTTTCTGTACAGTAGCACTTACCTATCTTGCAATGTAGGAAGCAACATTTACAGATTTAAGAGTATTTTAAGATTCTAATTTCCCTGTAATTTAGTTTTTAACAGTTTATTACCACTAACTCATTAACAGCACTTTTATTTTCAGATGGGGAATATAGATTAATTTAAACAAGAATATTTAATCTTTGAAAAAACATTAGTTTAGTGGAAAATGAAGTGCTAGCAATTGATAGCATCACAGACAATTATTTTTTGAAGTATTTTGTATAATTACAAGTATCATAGGAAAGGTAAGGTAAACCTCTGGTATTCAAGGCATTAGCCAAAAGAAAAAAAAAAAGTCAACTTTCAATACACTAGAAGCAGTCTGCTTTCAAGTCAAAAGTGAGCAGGCAAGCTCTCTGGTTTTGGTAATGAAGCATTTGGAATACTAAAAGGTTGAAATACTTTGAGGAATCTTTCTAGCATTTAAAGGCAAAAATCACCACATACTATTACTGCTACTACTACTACTACTACTACTACTACTTTGCATTTCTGCTAAAAAGCCAGTAGATTGCTTCTGCTGTTGGTAGCTAAGCAAACTTTAATTTATTCAGCTCAAGATTGTCCATGCATTTTCATACACCACTGACTGCAGCACAGACCCACCCTGTAGTAACTGGCATAGCTGTGAAATACTGCAAATACACATTCAGTATGGTGAAGATGGGAAAAAAACCCCAGACCAATCTGCAGTCTGAATGAATCTCGTTGCTGATGTCCCTTTTTCATGCTTGCCAGTGAAAAGAGATGAAAAAGGAATAACACCATTATAGCTTTCCTAGACCTATTCAGTGCATCAGAATGCTGGACATCAATATGAACTTTAAAGATATTTTGGTGTTTAAAGCAGCTGTTAAGGAACCAATCTATGAATACAGCATGCTAAAATCCTGTTAAAGACTGCCCATACTTTTCACCTTGCTGGGGTGACACTGTAAATACAGCAAACCACCACAGAAGAACTTTTTATTTAAAAAATTAGAAGTCGCAAAATAAAATTGCAGTTTTTCTGCATTCAACACTGATCTGGGTAATTTGCTTTTGAGAAACTGCATTTGTTTCTTGGCTCAAAAACAGTGACGTGACCCTTACTTGAGGCTCTCCTGTGAGCTAGAGGATGACCTGTCTGACTGAGGGAGAGATGCTATACTGCCAGAATTCTTCAAGTAGGTCTGAAGGCTTCTTTGATAGGGAGGCTCCAGAGAATTGTACAGAGTCTCAGCTTCACTAGGAAAGTGATTTCTAAGACCCAGATAAGCCCTGCAAAAGAGAATAACCATATGTAAATGCTCTATATTTTCTTTAAAGGGTGGAGTCAGGAAGCAAAGATTACAGAATGAATCATGGATGGGAGTGAAAGGAACTGAGACTGTGTAAAGCATACAAAAACGTTCATCAAATCATAAAAGAAACCAGCTACATTTACTGAATTATCTTTTCAAAGTAAGTTAAATCTATCCTCTGAATGTCCCACTTCACTTAGTGGTTCTGTGGGGAAGCAAAATGAATGCTTTTCCGGTCTTCTCACTAGTCAAAGTACTGCAGTTGTTTAAAGACTTAATTAATGGGGGGAGAATGATTATGCAGCAGTATCAACCTTTCTAACTCTTCTTTCAGTAGAGCCATCAAATGCTGCACAACTGTGTTGATGGACTCAGCTATGAGTGTCTTTTGAAAAAGAAACTAGGTAGTAATTCAGAACAGAAACATAAGTTTTCAACCAAATGTGTGTCCTCCTCTTCAGCCATGGACAGCAGCTCACCTTGGATTAGAGCCTTCTATCACTCATCTAGCATGTGCATTTTCAGAGCAAAATTAACCAAAACTCACTTTCTTGCCTCCACTCTTGCTTCTGCATCAGCATCATGAATGCCCTTCTTGATTGTTTCAACCAAGACAGCTGCATGCCTAGAAGAAAGACATTCTTCATGCTATTTTGCTACTCCAAATTCTAAGCAGTAGCTTTACACTTTAATTAACATTTCACCAAGTGAAAAACAGCTGCAATACTAGTTCTTTCCAAGATATGCAGTAAACAAACACTTAAGCACCCCGATGGCATAAAGATTTCTTCTAGACCTTCTCTAAAGGTTTAGGTCAGCTTACTCCTTCAATCTAAAAGGATTTTAATCTACTTTTCTGATATGTCCACCTATCGCACTTAAAAAGTTATTTTTAAATACCTTTTTCAAAACATCTGCTTTCCTGAAGTGGAAAAACTGTTTCCACTGTTATATTAATAGTAAGAAAAGGGGAAAAATTAAGACTGTTGGTTTTCTTTCAGCTCTGAAAGCTTCCGGCATATGAGTTCTAAACCTGAATACACACTCAAAGAACAGCAAAGTACTCATCAGAACACAAACTTGTGAAGATAAACAAATTTTAATTCAAGGTAAGTTTTGGGTGGGAGGTTTGTTATTTGGGGTTTTTTGGGGAGGTGACAGGGAGGTGTGGGTTTTGTGGGTTTCTTTAGATCCTTTGGCATAAATGAAGTGATTTTCCCATTGCTCCCTTTCTCAGGAGCCTCTTGGAGGACAGAAATGTGACTGTGGAGCTGGATGAACTCTTCAGAGTCTTCTCAGGATGCCCTTTTCTCTCTTTGCTCTTACCCTGTGTTTACAGTGACCATCCTGCAGAACTGATGCATGTACTATTTCCCCATCTATCTGGAGAAGCTACAGTGTGCCCTTACTCATTACCACAAAAAGTCCTCCAGCCTAAGCCCACTTGCCCTCTTTTACAGCAAACACACAAATTTCCTCCTTCCAGGAGAAAAGACAGATGCTTACCTGTGTACACACTGCTCACATGCAGGATAGGAGAGGCAGAGGGTAAGGAGAGGAGGCAACAGAAGCCAAGGCTGGAACATACAGCTCTCCTTCCCCCTGGCACCTGAGTGAGCCACATGACCTGCTGTGCTAGAAAGGCTGTCTATGCCAGAAAGGTTGGCCAACACTGAACAACATAATCCAATTAAAGGATTCAACAACAATATTTCTGTCTTAAATTACATCAGCTGTTTATTTTGGGGGAAAAACTATACTGGCCCATACCTTTCCAGTGAATGTGTTTGCCACTCTTGTAATAACAGGTCTAAAAATTCAAAGGAGCGCCTAAAAACACAAAACGAAAGTTACAATTAAATACTCATTTCTCTAATACGCATGTGGAATAAACACTAACTTTCTTCTTTTCGCCTGAGGGAAATAAATGAAATAAAAGCTCATTTATCTGTCAAATAAGGGCATTGGTCACCTTATTGGAAAGTTTAAATATTCTGTATATTAAGCAAACATGCAGGCTAACTGATCTTAAAACTTCAAAATAATAGATGTGGTTCAATTAACGATGTGCTGCTGAAGTCATGTTATTACACATACCCTATGTTAACTGTATGAGTCCCAAAATAACAGACATAAATTAATGAAGTTGAAAAAATTCTAGAGTACAAAATCTTAATATAAAAAATAAATATTTAAGACACAATATAATATTTCTATAGCAGTGCACTTCTGTCCCCAAGACTATTCCCATCATTCCATTACTGAGTATGTAGCATAAAGGAAAATATGAGACCATTAGTAGAGGGCTCTGCATATAGAAAGCCTTGCAAAAGGTTTGCTGGCACTGTATTAATGAAGTTATGTAACTGTATTCATTATTAATTTGGGAATCCTGACAATTTAGCAAACTGCCATTAGCAGAAGGCATACTTTTAAACTGTGTCTGAAGCTAGATGCTGACATAAAGTCAAACTGACACAAGTTAGAGAGGGGTAGATAACAATTTTCAAACAGTTAGTGAACTTGATTGCCTGAAACTATCACTTCTTCTGGTTATGCTGCATCTTTGACCTGTTTTCTAAAGGGACCAATTTGATTTTTGTACTGCACAAATCTTTGGACACCAGTAAGGCATGGCAAGAAACTCTGAACCACTTTTCATTATTAGAACTGATCTAGTGTTTCGTTGTCTTTCCAAAAGAATGAAAGCAGTATGGAGACAATGCCTTCCCCAATGCTCACTGGATTACCAGTGAACTGCAATACCAAAACCATCTACAGTCTAATGTTCCTCAGTAAAGCCATGGCATGTGGAGGCACTGTAGCCTTGTGAATTGTTCTGCAGTCAAACCCAGTGCTGTGGCAGGTCAGCTCAGTCTGGGTTGAGGTAACACTTGCTTTGGATGCAAAGGCAGCTCAGACTCAAAGAAAATAGTTCATATGCTCAAACTGTTTCCTGCATACACACAGTGACATGACTTTCAAGCCTAGTGTAAGTCCAGAAACAGCACTAATGGCTTTTGTGTGATTTGGTTCAGAAAAGGATACACTGTCAAAAAAAACTTTCTCAAGAGCCAATCCCAATGTTCAAGCATCATGTCCTTGGAGGAAGCAACATGATGGAGATGCAGCTGAGTTGTTCAACATGGTAACACATGGATGCTCTGTGTCCTATCTAAAATAGCAGCCACTGTCTCAAGGCTGAAATTAATTTTTGTAGTTTGTAGTTTACTGGGTAACAGTTTTGTGTGTTCAGAGTTTAGGGGCCATAAATCTTCTAAGCTGTTAATTTTCAACATATGAAAATCATATCTTTAAAAGCAACTGCTTTAATAATTTTCATTTATAATGTACTCACCTTCTAACTGCAACTGATTTTGAGGTACAGTTGCTTGTTATTAAAGGTATGAGTCGTGGCACATGAGTATGCTAACAAAAAAAGGACAAAGCAGTTAATGAGAAAAGCATTCCTGAATTCTGAATTTGTACTCTACTAATTAATTCAAACAGAATTAACAACATAATAAAGACTGCAGTAATTTAAAATGCATACAAAAACTAAATCATAGAATACTATTAAATAAAAGACTGCTGTTAGCATGTCAATTGATTAAAACTATTTTCTTCCAAAAGGTCAAGCAAAAACCACTTCCAGTGCCATCAACAATCACATCATGATATGCAATACTTTGCTGTCAAAAGTAATATAAGAAATTCAAATGCAGCTGCCTCCTCAAAGGAGTTGAAAGCTGATGCTATTTTAGTTTTGCCATGGGAAAAAAACCCAGTAATAGACATAGCCACCTTAAAAGTCAGGGTTATAGAGCAGAAAGTGAATCAACAAATATGAAAATATGGGCATTCTTATAGGGATCAGTATGATTAGTGCTACAAGGACCAAATTTTCTTAAATGCAAAATATGTCAACAAAGTAATAGAAGCCTTGACACATAATGCTTATGTATATAACCTCTATGGAAACATTTAACATCCGGATGGGAGAAGAAAACAAACAACACATTAGATTAACTACATTAAATCCAAATGCATTAGAGAATTCAGAATTAAAGCTGCCTTACTTCAGCTTTTCTTAACTAATTGTAGACACAAAAATATTAACATTTGAATTCCAAGTAAGAGCATCATGGTTCAACAAATCTATTTTCAGTTAATTTCTTTAGTCCTTTCTTGATTAAATCCTAAGGCAATTTCTGAAACAGTCCCCAATACAGTGCGAAACAGTAGGCTAATTAAAAGAAATCCAAGAGCTTATGAAGTACAGTACTGAAGAATTGTTACTCTCTCATACATCACAGCTGCAGGATATAAACACACAAATAATAAAAAAGCAGAGATAATCATCAGCTCACAGAGTACTGCCAATTTCAGAATTAGAAGGGAATTAATCAAAAATTCTGGAAGAGCCTAACAATTACATTTGTTCAGCCTGATATATTTTTAAACACAGTTTTAGGGGGTTTGTTTGTGTTTTGCATAGTTTGCAATTGAAAAGAGGCATATGACTTCCAGAAAGGGACAACACACAAATCAGGGGTAAAAATGAAGTTTTTTTACACATGAAGAAACCTGTACATTCGAAGTCTTTGGAGCTATCGAAGCTGTAATTTCTAGTGTTTTGCAAAGCAATCAAGCTTCAGGTTTGCTTTCATTCAGTTTTTAAGGTGGCACATTTCATCTACTACTCCTTTGAGGATGTAATGATACATGCTTCCTCCCAAATCACATTGTGGATCAAACTAACCTGAATCCCACCTCCTTCTGAAAAAATTTCTGCCACCATGCTATCTCTCCATGATTCCCTCCCTGCCCCCAGTTTCTTTTTTTTAATCAGCTTCCTGATGTACTAAGAGTCAAAAAAGAGAAATCAGACTACAATGCAAGAACTTCCTGGAGAAGAAATATGAAATTCAATAAAGGCACAAAGATGAGATGAAGGTCTTCAATGTCACTGGTATAACACAGGGCCCCTCTTTTTATGTAGACTCACTCTACAACAATTACACAGAAAAGCACCAGGAACCGAACTGGTTGTCACTGGATTCTGGTGGGAGTTTTTGAGCAAAATCCTGACTCCAAAAACTGCAGTAGCTTAGGCTCTAAATATTCAACTGATCACAGACACCCTGACCAATATTCATTCAGTCCAAAGGATAGAAGCCAAAAGGGGCATGGGGCTGCACTTCTGTTTGATATTAAATTCTTTTTCCACTGAAACATGAATTTTCTGACAAAACACCTCACATATGCCATTTATTGTCTGGGTATTTGAACACTGTGGATAGGACTTTCTTACTTTTATGCTTCCAATCCACTATGTTAAGTCAAGGTAAGAAGAACAGAAATTTACACAAAATCAGGGAAACTATAGATGATGTGTAAGCTTGTCTTCAAATGAACTGAACCAATAAAGCCAATTTAATGTAATTAATGAGTTTTTATTTAATGCTGCTTTTCTCATGCTTGATTTGGCTTCTGTGGACAAGCCAGGGTTAGTTTCTTACATGCCTGAGCTTGTCTAATACTTCTGCAAATGGTATATTGTTCTCTTACAACTTGAATGATCCTCTGTAAGGTGTATTCCTTCCTTCACTCTCAAGTCTGTGCCCTCTCACAGTGCAGTGTAGGAGTCTGGTGGAAAAATGCCAAGAAATTTTTATCTTAGCCCAACTGCTGATGCAAAGGTCATGCATCCAGAGCTCTCAGAGCACATTCTCAGAGGCACAGATAGAGTAAATACAGATTCCAAAACATATTGAGGATGGCAACAAAAGGTGTAAGTGATGAAACCATTATTACAGGTTTTACAACAACTTATGAAGTTAAAACCACTGATGAGATCACAGTAAATAGCAGTAAGTGCTTGGCATTAAGAACGCCACAACTTCTAATGTAGAAGCTACAGGCAATCCCCCATTTTATGTGAAACACAAAAATATCAGTACAAGTCCCAAAACTCTAAATATCTTGCCTGAGACACCAATCAGAAGAAGATGCCTAATGAACATTCAATAGAAAATAGCTAGGATAGAGAACTCCTCTGCTCCATGTTATAGCTTTAAGGACACAGCTTAGAAAGTTCTTAAACCTGGGGATTCAATTGGATTTTTCTTTTGTGAACTTGTGCTTCCTGAACTGCCCCATATATGTGTAGCTTTTTCAACATTTTATCATTAACCCCATGGTCCCAAATTTTTTGGGGGGAAGCATATATGCAGAAAGAAATACCTTTGTTTTGTTTGCATTTTTTAAAATCTTACTAGTTTCTTAGCTACTAACTTAACTTTGTCTTTTCCAAGGTGCCAGTTAAAAGCAGTTGCCCTTTGAAACACACTTGGCCTTTTCTCAATTACCACATTATAAAAATCCCCCAGAAACATGAAAACAGACCTGCTTTTCATACCTATTCTTCTATCTTTACCATGACAATGATGCTAACTGGTTTTAATGACATATAGTATTTGTCCACCCATGAGAAACGTTACTGCTCCACTAAAGAATGATTTAAAAACCTGTACTTCGGAATAGTTATTATCTCTGCCAAGAGGCACTACCTGAAAATTCCTAGCAGGCAAAGGGAGAGGGGAACACCTACCCGAATAATGAACCTGATGGCTGCGCACCCAGAGGTCGCCATCACTTTGGCGCTGTTGGGAACCAGGTTAAAAAGAGTAGGCACGATCGCTTCAGCGCCATGGTCAAACTTGTTTCCCAGAACAGTTGAAAGGTGGCTGTTCAGGGAAAAGAAATACAACTTGTTAACATAAATTAATTTTCTTAGTCGTAAAATATAACGAAGTTTACTGTGGGTTTTAAAGACTCATCTCTCCAAACAACAGAATTTCTCAATTTCATGATTTCCAGATATAAAACGAAATCAAATGTTAATAACTTTATTTCATAATGAAAAACAAATACTGCAATTGGAAAGCCTAAATTCTCATGTCCACATAAAATATCATTGTCTTTCTGCTTTTTAACACACTTTGACACGTATAAATCTAAAATTTTACATAAATTATTGAGGTTTTTTTTCCTTTTGAATGCAGGCAAAACTACTAAACTCACCACAATCAGCCAACCATAAAATTTGACTGCCTTGTCTGTTAAAAGTTATGTTTTCGGTTTTAACAAATATAAAAACATACACCACCCACAGTAATTTAACTGTCCACTGGTGACAACAAACACTTCTTTTGTGCAGATAGACTATATAAAAAGAATTTGTAGCCAACAGCATCAAATACATCAAAGTTTTAGGGATAATGGAAAATTCCGGTTGTTAGGCCTGGATGAGAACATTTGTAGACTTCTTTTACATTACTCCTGACTTCATGTTAGGAAAGGTTAGTATTATTTTCTCAAAGTCTCAATTTCCTTGGAAAGGGCAGTTGTATGCTTCAACATTTCCCCTCAATCTGTTCAAATCAGGAGACCAGAACAGCAAGGGTGAACTCTGTGGTGTTTCTGTTTCAGATGCCACTGAAAATGAGTGGTCACATGAATGTCTTTCCAAAGGATAAAAAAGTCATAGAAAACAGGGAAATGGGAAAGACTACTCTGGTTTTCCCCCCTTGCCCTTGAATTTAAAGGGCAAGATGCTAATGGTGAAGTTTTCATTTCCGTTTAGCCATGGCTTCTAAAATTATCAAGTTCATCTGCATCTTGCCCAAAGAGATAATCCTGGAAGTGTTCAAGGCCA